>VWYH01011280.1:294460-827482 GCA_013399365.1 Pampusana beccarii | reverse complement strand
GGAGCTGCCGCGGGCCCGAGGGGAGGGCGAGGGGGAACGGTTGGGGCCGGCGGGGCGGCTTTGGCTTCCCCCGAGGGGCCGGGGCGGCTCGGCGGGCGGTGGAGGACGAACGGCCCCTGCGGGCCGCGCCGCCGGCGGGTGCTCGGCCGATACCTCCGGGCGCCCCCGCGGCCTGAGCGGGGTCGGGCTGTCTCGTCCTCGCCGGCGGCCAGCGGGATACATGGGCGGTAAAAGTTTCCCGAATAGAGCAGTAAATGACGGGGAGGGACCGGTCCGCTGCGCCGCGGGGTCTGCGGGCGCTGCAGCCGGAGCAGGCGCTGCCCGGCTCAGCATCGCGCACGGAACAGCCAAGGTTCGTGGCTTTGCTGTAAGGCACCCGCCGGTGTGTGAATGAGCTGTGGTTGTGTTACACCCCTCGGCCCCTGGTTATACCTTTCTGTGCTGGTTGCTGTGGGCAGCGAACACCTTTCTCCTGCCCTCGGTCGTGGTTTGGGTGTCGGTGTCCGACAGCCGGAGACGGCACCGGTTTTGTAATGGCAGCAGGAGCGTTTTGGGCCGGTGGTGGCTGGAGGTGCAGGCGGCAGTGCTGCATGGCGGGAACCCTGCCCGTGGCCCTCTGTGTCCTCCTTCCTTGGTTACCGCATCTCTTGGGCTTCAATCTCAACGATTTGGCTTTGGCAGAGGCGCCAGGTGGGGACGTGTGGTGTGGTGTGGTGTGGTGGGGATGGCCCGCGAGCCCCTCAGATGGCACGGGGCTGTGAGGAGGGCACGGAGGCTCTGCCTGGCGATGGCCTCTGTGCCCGCGGTGGGAGAACACGGGTGAGACCTGCAGTGGCCTCCCAGGAGAAACACCTTTGACTAATTATAGCTGAGGAAGAACCTTGTGGGCTTTCCAGGCCTGAGATCCCCCCTGCAGTCTGCGAACTGACTGGAAATGGGCCACACTCCTGTGGCCGTGCCTCCCCTCAGGAGGAAGAGATTTTTCCCTTTAGAAAGAGCAGGATGGCTGTTCCGTGGCTGGGCGATGGGCTACAGGAGGGGATCCTCTCTGCTGGGCCTGATGGTCCCTTCTCCCATCCTCCCCATCATTCAGTGGAAAGGGCCCTGCCTGGTGCCCCCGAAAAAGCCTTGGGCTTGGACAGCTTGAGCTTTTTGTACATGTGCAGGAGGGTTAAACCGCTTCCTTCGCCTCCTCCCCAGCCCCTCTCAGCCCACCCAGGCAGCAGGAGCCCTGCGGAACACACTGAGGTGCTTCACTAGCAGAGCCAGGAGCGAGGAGCCCCTCAGAATTGTGCCTGTTCCCTCCACCCCACAGTTCAGTCCTCTCACATTTCATGTTAAAATGCCACGACTGAGGCAAAGTTTATTTAACTTCTGTATTTAGGCAAAAAAAGAAAAGTTTCTTCCTGTGTTACGACCTGCTCTGAAGCGAGAGCTTCCATCTTCTATGCGCTCTGTGCGTCTGGAAGCTAAGTGGGTAATACGATGCCAAAAAGAGTCTTTGAAGACGTAATCTGCGTGTGCTCAGCTCTGCATGACAGCGGTTCAACACGACAACGGTGGTAGATTGGTCTTTGTGGGCATCAGGACTTAAATAGGAGGTGGTTTGTTTGCATGTCGAAGTATCTATGGCCTGCAGGACTCCTCATCCTCCTATTGCACACTAATTCCCTCTCTGTGCCCACATCATCTTCCCCACTCTATATTTTTATCGCGTAGTTTATTTTTGTAGTGGCTGCGTCGTGCTCCCGGGTAACACAAGAAGACCGACTGCGTTACAGAGTTTAGCGCTGGCTTCTGAGTGATTCTGGGGTTTTTTTTCCTGCTGTTTGTGGGGCAGCTTTTTTCCTGGCCTTTGGCAGACCTCGGCTGATAGATCGCTGGTGGTTCTGACAGGTAACCAGCTCGTCGTCTTGGCCCCGGGCTGTTCGGTAGTTGAAACGCCTCCTTGGGATACACAAAGTAGAGAATGGCCAAACGCGGCGCGCGGTTGCCGGCTTGTCCTGGCTCGCTGTTTTTCACAGGAATGCTGCTTTCTGGTCCTTGTTCTGGTCGTGGCAGCATCTCGGAGAGGGAAAGAGAAACGAGCGGGCAAGGGCTGGAAACGCAGCTTCTTGTGCTTCTTGCTTTTGATAGAGCAGACTTCTGCTAGGCTGCTAGGTTTTATTAATCATATTTAAGTTTCTGTCACTAACTTTTAATTAAAAGCATGGTTGATACCGCTTTAATGAATGTACGGATGTTAGCCATCTTCATGCATAAAAATGCTTTTTAATTCCCTTACTATTCCCTTTATGGCCCTTAGATGCTTTTGTTACCATTTGAACAGCGTACAGTAGCAGCTGTTTGTCTTTTTAATATAACTTTTTCTTGCATCTGTGTTCAGGAAACAGTAATGGTTTGAGTAAACAATTCCCTGGTATCCTTTAACAATATATTTTTAAGTAACTTGTCAGAAAGGGTCATAAGTAATGTCTAAATAGTGAACTCCAAGGCTCTTGCTGACAGTCGACTTTAGCTTAAAGTAATTCTGCTGAAATTGTTGGTTGTTCCTCATGTTACGTGAGGTGGGGAGGGAAGTAAGAAGCTCTCAATGTATGACTTTTGATTCCGAGAAGCTTAACAAGGATCTTTCCCCCAAACAATAACTTCTTATTAAAATATGCTTTCTATTTTGGGTTTGCTTCTGATGGTGGATTTCAATACATTTGTTGCTTGTTGTGCATCTAACAGCCCGAGCATTTATTGTGATTTACCATCTGGCGTGTGGGAGTTTTATCTAACTTCTCATTTTAGTTGACAGCAACCAGTTTAGAAAGACCTTGTCCTGATTTTTTTTTTTTTTTTTAAATAGAAATTCTCAAAACTTAAAACTGACAGTGGTGCTAAGGGGTTTTGAATTGAAATAAATAGTCTCTTTTTATTCACAATTTGTTACTGCTTCTGCAAGTTGGCCAGATAGAGAAGCAGCACATCCTTCAAGCGGGCTAATTTAAAGAAGGTTTGTCCAATTAGTCCCAAAGAGCATTAATCTCCCCTCTGCGTTCACACCAAAATCTTGTTATTCCATTGCTGTCTTGGCAGCCTGACTGGAAGGCTTCAGAAAATGGCAAGTGAAAGCTGACGCTCGCTCCCGAGTGTCGTTTGACTCATGCCCCTCATGCATATTCACCGTAAGGTCCTGTTCTAGGACCAGCACGATCCGTTGAGAATTTTGTTTTTTTTCCACATGTTGTTTTTCTTTTAGGCTTCCGCTTATTCGAGACGCAAACCTCATTTCGAGGAGAGGGGGGGAACGGGCATCAATGTCCGTCTTCTCTTTATTTTTATTTACTTAGAAGGAAAAAGCAACATTTAAACCCCATGGTTTTCCTAATAGACAATTCCTCTAAATGGTGAAGATGCCTTCCAATTTAATTTTAAAGCTGGCTGACATAGGCTATGATGCAATTAATATTTCTCTTTATCTCCTCAAATTAGTAAGATATGTCTAAATTTAATTTTGAGCCTGAAAGCATCTTGAAAGCAAAAATGTTCTGTAGTATTCAGTGTGAATGGAAATGGAGTAATTAATGTGGGGGGAGGGAATAAATAAAACGCTTTATTTTTAACTTTGTTTCCTGAGCGTTGGAGAAAATCCAAATGCCACAGCATTGCACCGGGGCAGAGGAGTCGAGTGTGAACTGAGCCGTGAACTGACATCGTGGTGTCCGGGCCAAGAGCCCTATGAAATTTCAAATGAAAAAAAGCAATGGATGATATTTAGATGTTCTTAATGTGAGACGAACAAAACGATTTAGCATGGAGCTAACTCAGATCCCGTCACTTCAGGGAGTTTTATTCAGCACGATGCCAAGTCCATACACGGTGCTCCTGAAGTCAAAATTGTGCGTTTTCCATAGGCAAAGGGTTTCCCAGGTGTGGCGGTTTTGATGGTGTTGGGTTTTTTTTTATTTAAAGAAAAATGTCCCTAGAAGCTCACAGGAAAACAAACCAAGCTGAGATAAATATTGAGTGTATGTAGGTGCAGGGAGCAGGAAGAAATCCAACAAGCGCGGGGCTAAAACCTGCCCACGTGGAGAAAATTAATGCCTTTTACTGAGAGGGAAAAGAACACCTGTGTGTGGGCTTCCATGTGCGAGGGACGGTGACGGGGACATGGGTGCCATGGGTTTGGTGGTCGGCACAGCCGGGGTCTATGGACTTTTTTCTTACCGAGCTAGTGCTTGAGAGCTACACCACCAGAAATGTGCGTTCTTGTGGACTTCAAGTTTTCAAGCTTTTTTCCACAAAAAGCCCCAGCCTTGAGCACCGAGTGTCTTGGGCCAGGGCTCCGCGCAGCTTTTGCAGTCCTGACTTTGTTGTGTTTGAACAGCTGAGGTTGGCGAGTGCTGTGACATTGTGAGCAGGACCCTTAAAACTCCGCTCTGCAGGAAAGCAGTTGGGCTTAGGTAAGCTGGAGAGACCCCCCCGATGTGATAAGGAAAAGGGATTTGCCGCTCATCCTTTGCTGTTCCTTTAAACAGCTCAGTCTCCTGTTGGAGACCAGATACTGGGATTTCTACTTGGGGCTTTCCACCAGTTTCTATAGTCTTAGCCTGGGTGGGGGAAGCGGAGGTCTGGACAATCCAGTAATAAAATGAGAGATAGTTTGCCCCTTGCTGGGAAGGAAGGCGCTTCTGATCGTTGCAGTGTAACTAGGAGCACTTGGGAAAGATAAAGATAATAGTGAATGAACAGCTGGAAGTTCCATAATTCGTCATCGCAGCAGTGATTCCTGTAATGGACGGGGAAGTTCACTCCGATTTGTTTGGATTGCTGGCACTTACATAACGATCGCTGAGCTTCGGGACACTAATTCGAGAATATTAGCTGACTTAACCCACAGAGCAATGACCTGAGAAGGCGTTTCTCTTTAATGGCACAATAACTAATTGGGAGGGCGTAATCACGTCAGCACCTTGAGCGCTTTGGCGTATCTCGGTGCTTTAGGGGTGAGGCCGTGTTATCTCCAGCTCCAAAGAAGTCTGATGTTTGCACGACTGTTAACTCTGGATGTGTAGTGGGGCCTTAATTCCATTATGTGCTTTAAAAGGTTATGGAAGGATTTCAGGTTTTTATAGTACAGCCGTGGTGAGCCGCGGTTCAGCTTCTGCTGGGTCTGGGGTGGTCACCCAACAGGACTCTGGGTTGGGACTCGCCGGGTCGCTCGGGGGCTTTTTTCGGATTATTTGGGTTGGAATCAGAGTCACCGCTCCATAGGGAACGCTGAAGGGCCACAGGCGCTTCCTAAGAGGTAAAAAAACTAATGGGCTGCCATCAGCCACTGGATGTTTGGAATGAGCAGCAAAACAAGTTTATGTATGTGTTTATATATGGGCATGTGGTGTAATTGTGGTTTATGTACGTCAGAAGACAATTCAATGGGAATAACTTCACTTGTGATTGTAATTTGTTTCAAGATCAATACCATAACTTAAAGTAGAAACACTGCAGAATCGTTTTCTCTGTGGGTGGCTTACCTATTTTAATGCTACTTTTTTATTTTAAGGAAGGAAATAGACATTGTATATTTATATCGGATGAAATCGAAATCTAAATATTTACATCTTTTCGGTGGATCTGAGGTTGAGCACCAGTTGTAGGCGTTGCCAAGCTGTTTAGTTGTTTCCTTCCCTTGAGTAGGTTGATTTCTTCAGGGTGCTGGAGAGATGGAGCCTCATATTTCTGTCTATTTTCTAGGCAGTCTCTACAGCTGGAAATATTTCCCTCTGTGGGCTTGGTGACCTGGCGTTACATTCAGAGGGTGTTGTAGCCTAAACACGCCGAAAGCTCAACATGTGTTATCTCCAGCAGAATGCGGAGTTAACTGCAAGCTGTGAAACCGGAGGGGGAGTTCAGGATACAAGTATGTAAATAACTCGGGGATATTTTGTGAAAAAGAACAGAAGGGGAAGGAAGGCCGCTCGCTCGCTTTTTCTCTGCCGTCCTCGTCTGCTCGGTAGCGCTCTCTGGGCCACCAAATCGAGGTGGTGGGGAAGGAGAGGAGCAGATAGCTTGTCTGCTTTCCCTCTCTCCCTTGTTTTTAAGCATCATTTATCCAGGCTCTTGGGACCTATTATTTGTTTAACCTGCATCTGGATTGTAAAATAGCGTTCCAAGTTTTAACTTCAACAGATGGTAAACGTCTTCCAGCAAATATCCTCAGAAATGTGTTTAGCATGGACACCATGTGTCCTTTGTCTGTTTTGGGACTACGGAATAATTTTTAATGTTGTCTTTTGCTTACATTTAATGCCTATAAATAGGCTTTTCAAGAAGGCACATTTATCTAACACACCACCTCTGTGAGAGGAAAGAGCGTATTTGGGCAAACCTACTTGAAGGATTAACCTTTTTTGTGTAGCTTCTGTGTGTTGCTTTGGCTTCTCAGTTTTAATTTATCATTTTGTTTAGAAGAGCAAGAGACGGTTTGACTTGCTTTGCTGGGGGTTCGCACTTGGATATCTCCGCTTGATGCTCTGCTCAGAGCAATAGTGTTGGAAATGCAGCATTGCTGGGGTAGGGTGGATAATAAAACTTTTCAGTTATACGGTCTTATAAATGGATTTCTAACAGCAATAATTATTTATGCAAAGCTCCCTATATTATATGGATGCTTTTCCTTCTGTGTGTGACCTTCAGTGGAGCTTGTTAGGTCCAGAGCTCCTGTATCACATCTGTAAAAACATCTGGGCTCTCTGGGTGGAGAGGATGTAAACCTCTTCAGACCAACCTTTGTCTGTCTGTCTGTCCTTCTCCTTCATAGGTTGTTCCAGCAGAAAAAGGAGCTTGACTTAGAGGGGAGATTTCATTGTCTAATGGAGCATCTGTAGAATCAAAGGTGGATATGTTAGAGCAATTTCCCCCTGCCTCCCTTATGTTGTCTGTCATTTTGCTGACAGAACTTGTGTTTTCTTCCTTGTTATCAAAGTAGAACTGAAAAAGTAGATAAGAATGTGTTTATCTTAAACATCACTACCAAAAACCATCAGCTAAACTGTGTTGAGAGACTGTTTGTGTTGCTGGTTTGAAGGCAGAGTATAATTTGACTTTTAGACCTCCTATTCTTCCTAAATCAATTTAATGGCACCAGTAGCTAGGAGAGTCAGATTCTCATTATAAACAGGTTTGAAGCTACCAAAAAACCCCTTGAAATCGATTTGACAGCTCTTTGCGAACCACCTTTTAAATATTCCTATTGAGTATTCTGCAGAGGTCTCTCGAGCGAACTTGTAGATCTTGTAGATGTCAGTCTTTCCTGCATATGTTATTGAACTTGCTGTTCACATTTCTAGCAGACTACATGCAGATCAGTTTTCCAAAGCTTTTTAAAAATTTATTTTGATGTGGAAACCTGGGATCAGCTAGGCAGGATTTAACTAAAACCACCTGTGCTGGGGGAGTGCAACACGTTGGTGCTCGGAGCACCTTGCGGAGAGGTGCTTTTTGCTTTTCGTTGGGTGTTCTTGAGGTTAAATTGCTGTTTCTCACCGCAGTTTTTCACTTTATGTAGCACAGGCGGGTCTCTCTGGACCTGTTGAGTGTGGGAGGTTAGAGCCAGCCGGCCGCAGGTGACACTGCAGGTGACAACAAGTGTGTCCCTGAGTGGAGAACTGGAGCGGTTACCGAGGGCAGCATCAAACCCAGCACGCACCGCACAGCCCAGGGGCTCCGCGTTGCCGTTATCTGAACATATTCCATCTGGAAAGTGGAAAAAACAGCCCTTGCAGGGTTTCTTTATCTCGAGGCTGGCAGCGAGTGCAGAGTGAGTGACATATTTCCATTTGACTCATCTGTTGTCAAAATGGTGACACCCTTGAGTCACATTACAAATGAGACCTTGGAGCTGAATTGGCGCATCACTCTGGTAAGCACGGAGCAGGTGTTTGTCAGGTTGTTTCAGTTTTGTCCTTGTTAAAAAAAATATTTTTTTTCCCCTCCCTGAGATGGGGTGAAATTGATTAATGCCATCACTAATCTTCCGTTTTAAAAATAACAGGAGAACCTGATTGAGGTGGAATGTTGGATGTTCGCTGTAAAGATGCTCAACCTGCTTTACAACCATATAAAGCCCTAAAAAGAAAATAAAATTTAAAAAAATTAGTGCCCAGTAGCCAGATGGTTGGAAAAGAACACCCCACGATCAATGAGGCAATATGTAAATATTTTCTATCATTACCACAGTACTGCTGTGTTGACATTGAAATTCAAAGTGCTATTCCATGGGACTCCTCGTTGATCAGCAGCTGAGCTGGGATGAAACGGAGGATAAAAGCACAATACTGAGCAGTATTACGGATTGTGGCTTTCTTTGACAAGGACAGGCTTCCATCAAGGTCTACAAAGGGATTTCAGACCTTCTGAGATACTGTGTTTCTTCCTTAGTTGCCAAGTACCGATTAAATGGTGCATTATTTCTTGGAGCTGCTTTATTTAAGGTGAAATACTGTATAGCTGACTAATTTTCTGTGCTAATTGCCACATTTGTATGGGAACTGGCAAGGTAGAAGCCGATGTAGAGTTCTCTGTTTGAAATATAACTAGCTACAAATGACCAGAATGTGATGTAAGTCAAATGGTTGAATCAAAATAAAATTTTGGAGGGAAAAAAGAAGCTCCTCCTGAAAGGTGGTGGAGAACCTGTCTGGCTGATTCACTTGGAAATCTTCACAGGGTGATAACATACATTTTAATGCATAAATCGTGAAGTGCCTTTAGCATACACAGGTGCTGAACTTGCCAAGAGGCTTCTTCTTCTTTTTCTTTTTTTACCTCCACTTCTGTGCTCCCGCAAAAAAAAATTCTCGTAGGGTTATACTTCTCTCAGAGGGGAGTTTGAAACTTGACTCTAAACAGATGCTTATGAAAGCTTCGTTTTAAGACGTGAATGTGTAACCACCCACCTCCCAGCAGCATCACGCTGGTGTGGAGCTGGTGCTGCTGTTTGCAGCTCCTGGGGTCCCACTGTGGGGAGTCCCGGAGGACACGGGGAACAGGTTGTCACCATCCGGGTGGCGGTGAATGTGAACTCTGCCCACGCAGACTGATGTGAGGCTCTTAAAATCTTATACGGATGCCTATAGTGTGTAGGGTTGTTTTTTTAATCTATTTTTCTTCCAGCTTAATTGGAGCAGCGCATTGCAAAGTTTCACAGCCCAGGCTCCCATTACATATACGGGAATAATGAGAAAGAGAGAAAGGAGGCAGAGGGCTTTGCAGATGAAAAGCTCGTTATAGCTACAGCAAGGTCCAGAGCCCGGGCAGCTTTCTGGAAACGTTTTGCTGTTTGTTTTCTCTCCCTTCCCCTCGGCTCTGCAGCTCACGGAGAGGCCGGGACCTTGTGCTCCGTACGGACCGAAACCCCGGAGCGCTTTGGAGAGTCCAGATGCTACAAGGGTCAGACGGGGGAAAGTGGGTTTGGTGCTTTTCTGAGATGCTCATGTTTTCTAGTTAACTGCTGCATTTATCTTGCTTGCTGATTGATTTCCTGGCCCGTGCTGGAGCCTGTTCCTCTGACTGCAGAGCTCTTCAAGGTTTTCAATTTATTCCTTTCTGGTTTGTTGCTTTTTAGTTGCTCACTTAAATTCCCTTATTGTTTTAGGATGGCTAACTGATATGAGAACAGAAAACACCTTCTCTGAGGGAAAAGGACCCTTGTGACTGTCTGTGGTCTGAAACTGATGCTTCCAGACGATGGGCACGCGGTGTTTGACCACAGCTGACGCTTGTGAGCGCTCACTGTTTATTAACGCGGGTTGTGCAGAAGCAGTAGGCTGAGCTAAAGCAGCTGTGGCGTTCGCTAGGAACAATTTTGCTAGTTCATTTATCCCTGCAAGACAGTGCTGTCGGTGTCTCTGACTTTGCAGAAGCAGCCTGCAAGTCTTGCTTTCTGCTGCCTTTGCCCTCGCTCGACGTGATTCTGCTTTGAGGCTCCTCTTCCTCCTTGCAGAATGTATTTGCATGTGAATCTGTGGTCTGTTCTCAGGTCCTGGTGTGGTGAACTGTCCAAAAAGCTGCTCCAAAGCCCCGTGTAGTTCTGAGAACCCTGGAGAGATGCTCACCTGAAAGCCTCCTGAGGAAGGGAGGAAGTTTGGGATGTTCGTCTTTGCGAATCGCCCATAATTAAAAATGTTCTTCTAGCATTTTGGGAGGTCTTATGTTAACACAACATTTCTACAAGTTTTAGTTTGGTTTCTTTTTCCTGATGGTTTGCTTTGGACAAATCTTTCCTCTGTTTAATAACGCTGAAGTCTCCTGCACTTCAGTAATATGTTTTTAAAACAGGAGCTGTTTTAACTGTGTTTGATCTCCACTTATCACAAAACACTTCTGAAGTGCAGACAGGGTTAATATTATCGTTCTAAAAGAGGCTTAAAACTGACTGTTCTTAAGTTTAAATTTTGCATTGGTAATCTGTTCTCACACCTAAAAATAAGTAAATGAAGAACAGTATCAGTGAGGCCTCTGCAAACCACAGTGACTTTAAAAAGTGATGACTTGGGAATACAGTCAAGGTGAATTATGTATGATTATTCCAGAAAACAAGTCTTAGAAATATGTCATAACATCCTCGACTACATTAATTATCTGTTACTTTCAGAGTTTACTGTAGAGAAAATGCTGGTGTTTACGGTTTCACAAAGGCAACACTTTCAGCTTGTGTTGTTCAAAAATGTTTTTCCTTTTAATCGCTTTGGATTTCAATACTGTTAGCAAGTGTGGAGAGAACTCTATTGTTCTCTTTGGAATAACTGTTTCAGATTTGCTGTCTCTGAACATAACGAGTTTTGTCATCCTTCCCCAATCTACAAAAAAAGGAAAAAATACCCAACCCTGAAACAAGAAAGAATGAATCTGACTAGAGGTATATTAGGTTAGAAAATGATGTGGATATAATGAATCCTTTTTGAAAAGAAAGCTGATGTGAGGATTCTTGTTTACTTGCAGATCAGTGTGGGCGAATGGCTAAAAGGACTAATGAGACGCTTGTTTAGCTGGAATAGCATTTAAAAGTTCAAATGCAAAGCAAGATTAAAATTTTATATTTAAATATCTTATATTTAAATATATTTCCATCATACAGATTTGAATAGGTGATTTACAGAGAAATCCTTTGGGCTTTAAATCCTCACATTGTGTATAACAGTAGGAGAAGAAACATTTTAAATTTCTCTTTATTAAAAAAAAATACTTAAAGGATTCCTTAGGAATTTGGTGGGTTAATTCTGCCCCAAAGTGCACACACAAATTCTTGATGCAGATTTATATATGTCAAATATTTTCTTCAGTTGATTTCAAGATATAATTTTAAAAGTAGTAATGATTTTCACTGTTAATTTTGTTGTAAGCCTGCGGAGTCCAGTTAATTTATAATCCAGCCTTGACCGTATTCATACTGGCAATAAGAGCGATAATAAAAGGGAAGAAAACCAAGATTCAGCTTTGTAGCCCATTGCAGTTGTATTTGGGTGGCATCAAGGAAGGACATCCCGTGATGCTGCAGGACAGCGTGTCTGGGTACGTGTGTTACCAATGTGGTCGGCTGCTCAGATTTGGCGCTTTGGACCCCGAACGTGCCCAGCAGAGCGAAGCAGACACCACGATACCGTCGTGTGGACACGAGGACGCGGACGTGTGGGGATCCCTTGTCTTTAAACCCCAGATGACATTCCTAAGCCTTGGGTCTACAGGCTAGACCTGCGATTTCCAGCCCAGACGGATCCACACCTCATAGTTGCATTGCAGAAGCTTTCGAGATGGGTTAAGCAACTTGATGCCCAACTCTTTCAACTATTTGTTTTTTTTAAAGCCCAGGCTGGGAAAGCAGAGGTGGCATTTGGGCTCCATGCAACTGGCTCAGCTGTGAATCAGCAAATGACGTTAATAAGCGTTTGTGGACTAAATATATTTTTAAGCTGTCTGGCTGCTTGCTCTTGGTGAGATCTCAGAGATTAATGGTCCTGAAATATTACTCGCGTTTGCTCTTCCTCCAGGATGAATCTGACCTGTGCAAGCACTATTATTTATTTAAATTGCTGTACGAGAAGGTGCAAGAGTAAAGAGACATTACTTTTTTTGATTGTTAGTAAGACTTAAATCAGTCTGTTAAATGAAGCAGGGTATTGCAGCTAAAGGTGTCAGTGGTTTTTCCAAGCATTTCACGTTCTTTGGTGCAGGGAGCGGAGTGCATTGGTGTTTTATTTACATTTCTTGTATAACCTTTGGGTTGTGAGTGCTGTGGATCAGGTCCCAGTTGTGGAGATGCCTTTTAGTTTGGATGTGGACCCAGATCTGCGCGTTCTGGTGCAAAACGCAGCTCCTGCTGCTGGGAGGGACAATGGTGTGAGGAATATTTCTGCTGCCGGGGAGTTCAGCAGGTTAAAGGCATCTTTAACCTGAGCGGGTGGTTTTCAGGAGTCGTCTGATCTCCGTCTGCTTCTTGCTACCCAGAGCTGTTGTTTTTTTCTGGCTGTGGTTTGGGGGACAGCAGGGGCAGACAAGCCAAGGATAAGCCAAGAAATGAAGACCTAAAGGAGCTGGAATATACCTGGGGAGATGTAAGAAGAGAGGGGAGGGATGGCTGGGAGGAGGGAGCACATGTGTGTGCACTGATGTGCGAACCAGATGCTTTAAAAGCAGCATGAAAACCAGTTTCCAGTGGTTGGAGGTAATGATGAGATGCCTGGAGGAATGTTTTAGAAAGGCAACGGGCTGCTTGGCATAACGAAGCGAACCACACAAGCTGCTCTGCAGGTAATGGTTGCAAGTTCCTTCTCGCCCTCAGCTCTCCTGACAAAAATCAGCCTCGGGGGAAAGCAGGCAGCGCCTGGCTGGAAAATGAGATGGAAATGGGCTGCCTGGGGTTGACGTTTCCCCCGCTGGATCCGTGCTCCCGGGCGCTGCTGCTTCCCCACCCCGGCCCTGCCGTCCTGCACCTGCCTCCTGCTCACCCCTCAGCTCTGGAAGCACCTGTGGGGTTTATAAAACTGTTTCCACTCTCAAATGTGGGATCCTGCCCAGGCGCTGGGAGAATGTGGTGGTTCTGGAAGAATGTGGTGATGTGACTTTTTTTTTTCTTTTTCTTTTTTTTTTTTTAAATCATTCAACACCCTATTTAGAAGGGTTAGAGAAGTTATGTCTTGTACAGAGAGAGCACGTGCGAGTGGTCAGTGCAACATGCGTGTGTTTTTATATATATATTTTTTTTAAATTTCCATGATTTAGAGATGACGATGACTCATGCCTTGGAACGCACTTTAAATCCCTGAGGTGCTCATTGCCGCCTACTATCACGTATTGAATTTCTGACATACCGGAGGGATGTCTGCAGAGAAACTCTGATGTGCAATTATAAAATGTTGTAGCTTTATGTTGTTTGCATAGGAGCCATTAACATGGTATAACTGTGAAAATAATGCAGCTTTCTTCTTGCGCTTGATTTCCCATGGGCATGGCAGTTAAGCAACTGTTTTATCTTTCTCTAGGATGTTGACACATGTGGACCAACAGTGACATCCTTTTTCAGCAATGCCGTCTTCGCTCCCTCCTGCATTCCGAAGCATCTAGAGAGATATTTTGCAGAAGGTACGTTCTGGCATTTCAGCTGGATGGCTGTTCTTTTTCTTCTATATTAGAAAGAAAATCATTTAGATGTTACCAGGGAGAATGGTAATGAGTCTGATGGATACTGGCTTGCTGCTGGTGAGAGAGGGGATTAACCTCAGCTTGGGTTCCACTTGAATAGATGCTCAGGGGAAATGCGATAAAATGGAGCCTGGAAGAACAGCTGTATGAGTTGCCTTTGAGAAGGGCTTGGCAGCCACAGGACGTGTTTGGCTTAAATTGCATAGACGTATATCGGTAATAAACCTCTTCTCAAAGAAAATTCATGCTCCCTGCCTTTTTCTGCTTAGTCAGCATCCTAGTTTATTTTAACTTTCAAATAAATAAATTGAAAGAGAGAAGTGCTGCAGAGGATGTGCAATTAAAGTAATTTTTTTGGGTGTATATTTAAATCTTGTGTGTGTGTCTTTCCCCCCAAAAATCTTAACCTTGCTGCATTTTATTTGTGTTGAAACAAACAGTGTGCAGCCTCTGGTACAACCATGAAATTATTGTTCATTTCTACACTTTTTTTGCACTCTGAACTTTGAATTGGCTTTACCTTGCCGGGGGGATTGACATGCAGAACGTCCCTAGTAAATAGCATGGATGGGGAAGCAAGTACCCCGTGGTGTTTTTTAACAAGTAAATTTTAAGGTAGTTTATGCTTTTTATGAATGTATGTACCTACTTCTTCCTTACACTTTAACCTTTGGAATGTTGCTTGTGGGTTTATCACCCAACCTCTTTTGTGTGAGTTCTAGAAATGTGTATCATGGTGTTAAATCTGCCTACAAAATTAGTGGCTAAGCAGGAGTTTTTCAATAGATGGGGTATCAGCCTTCAGACTGAATGTGTTGTTTTGCATCTTCTTATTTTCCTCCAGTACATTCCTCACCGCTCAGTTTGGGTTTTTTTTTTCCCCTCTATCAGAAGGGGTGTGTTTAACTCTTAACCCCACCAAATGTTTCTCTTTGCGGTGATACTGTGGTATAACAAATTTGTATTTTTGCTGCCGGATGATGAAACTCAAAAGATGCTGGGTTTTGCTTTAAGAGCAACAAATTGCTGGGAAGAGCAGAGAAGGGATAAATGAGTTTGGATGTGAGGCTGTTCACTTACCAGGCTGCAACGTGTTTTCCGCTTCTCTGGATTTGTACCTCAGGGTCGCAGCAGTTAAGCCGAAACCACAGCGACACCAGCTCTGTATTATTAATAACCTGCAATCTCTGTACCAGAAATCCTTGAAAACTAAGGGTGATTTGAATGCCTTCATTATCTCCTGTTGGCAAACTGGCTCCCAGTGAATCCATCATCATTCCCCATGTCGATTCCCTTCCCGAAGCATCTCTCTGCAGGATGAGCAGAGCCCAGGGCCGGTCTGGACGAGCTGCTCCTGCTGCTGCAGCTCATCCCTCTCCGGGACGCCCCATTTCCTCGGGAGACAACCCGGCCGTTTCTCTCCCGCAGGGTCTCTGGGAGCAAGCGCTGCCGTCAGCAGCTTTAACAGAGGAGTTTGTGCCCGTGGAGGCATTAATTGCCATGTCAATTTGTGTTCCTGTGCTGAGGGAGAACATCGATGCCCCAAGAGCTTTGCCTCCCTTGCTTTTGATCACGCACTCCCCGCTTGCTGCCCCGTAGGCTGTTGTAGAGCAGAGCCTGTTTCTCTGAATTAGTGGTAACGGCAAAGGAGAAATGCCATCCTTAGCAATGTTTAGGGTTTGCTCTGCCCTGAGGCTGTGGCTTTACTCATTTCACTTGCCTGAAGGACTTAACAGGGCTGATGATTTTTGGTGAGAGAGTTGCCGAAGTGGTCATTAATTTCCTGGGCAGGTGAGGGGAAACTGCCTTCAGAATTGTATTTACTGCAAAATGAACCCGTGCGGCTTGCGTCACTGGAGAGCGAGGAACGGCCGTGGATTGGCAAGTGAGGAACACAGGGAGAAAAATGGGTTTTAAACCTTGTCAGGGAATGCAGCGTTCATGAAAACAAAGAGCTGAATAGCAATGTCCGGGAGGATGCTGTAGGCACTGGGTAATTTTCCCCTCCTTTCTGCCAGGCATCCCTGTGCAGCCCTTTGGTTTTTTCCACACCCAGAGGCTTTGAATCCAAACTGCTGGACAGAGTGAAAATTATGGGAGGAGGTTCCTCTGTAAGTCATAACCTGGCAGTATTTTGCATGGAATTATTTCAAAATATAGGAAAGCGTCCTCAATCCCTGGTGCAAGCAGAAGGACGGAGCAGGACCTGAGGGGCACGTGTGTGTACACAAGCTTTAAGTGGCTGTGGGACCTGGGCGAGGAGCTCGTGGGGGATGCAGTGGGATGGGTGGGTGGAGGATGCTGGTGCAGGACAAGGAGGTACCTGCTGCTCTGTCCGTGTCCAGGGGCACCACGCCGCCTTTTTTGTGTTTCCACCGCTCCTGCGACTGCAGAAGCCTGGATGGGGTGAGGAGTGGATGTTCTTCTCTGTAAGAAGAGGCAGAGACTGACGTTGGGCAGGAGGCTCGTGTGTGGGAGAGGGGAAAGGAGATGAGGTGACGCAGGTGGAATTACAGGGGGCCTCAGCCTGAGAGGATATGAGACGGGCGGGGGGTCAGGTCTGGAGCCCCGGGGAAGTGCTGTCCCCTCTGAACAGTTTATGCACATCACTGAAGGAGCGTGTGATGTCCTGTCTAAAGGTTTAAACCTTGTTTGCAGGTTCCTTCTGCTGCCTTGTTAGTGCTCCCTGCCCTGTCTCTGTGCCTGTGCCACGCTGGGCTGGGATTTTTAGGTGCATTTCCACCCCTGGCTGTGTGACGTGACAAGCTTTTCCTCTTCCAGAGCCCTGTGCCCTTTTATATGGAAACAAATTGAGGTTGAATCTTACTTTTTCTGTACTCTCTACTTACCAGGGGACTTAACTGTGTGACCTGTGACATAAGAATTGTGCCCCTTGTAAGGAGTGAGTTTATGGAAACCAAGTGAACGCAGAGGAATCTGTCCTCGTGCTGGATGCTTCATAGACCACACTGCAAAACACTTTACAGTGAATCAGATCGAGGTGATAACACTTCAGAGAGCTGGGGGGTGGCTGCTTTTGTACTGGCGAGGAGAGGAACCCTGTTTGGCAGCATAAGGGAGCAGTAGAATTGTGGCGTTTCCCTGCCTCGGTGTGTTCAGGTTGTGGGTTAGTGTGGCACTTGTGACAGTGACAGGCAGGGAGCTGCTGATCCATAAGAATGGGGCTCTCATAAGGGTATAGGATAGTTATGGGTAAACTGAGTTAGACCCAACAGTCTAGAACATAAATGTTTAGAGTGATACGAAAAGATCCCTTTTCAATAGTCTCCTGTGTAGTCGGGCACTATTATATTTCTAGTGTAAGCATGAGTGAGTCTCTTGGTTGTTTTCCTTCTTTTACAACAGAAACATTAGACGGGAGGAACTGTTTGGACATAATATATTTAACTGAGAGGAAAGAGCTGTGACACTGGTGTGGTTGTAACCACAAACTAACTGACAGTTTCCTGCTGCAAGTAACTTTCTGTAGATCTAAACCCTGTTCATTTTTGTTTGTCTGTGCTGTTTAAATGTCTGAGGAAGATTCCACTGCTTCTAGGCTTCTTATTTCCGACAAAGTCTTTGCTGTAGTAATTTGGGGGATGGTGGCATGAAGAGAGATCATTACAGCACTAATACAAATTCAGGTGAAATCCTAAAGGTTTGTGTATTTTACAGTCTTGTATAATGTAAAAGTCAAGAAGTAACACCATTAAATGTGTGTCAGGCTGGTTTTGCAGTTACACATGCGTGTACAGAGCTGTGCTTATTTCTGGGGAGAAAGGATGAACCTGCTTGCGTGGCTGAACCTCTTCATCCGATATTTCCATGGCATCATTACTTGCTTCTAACTCTCCTCCCCCTCCCCATCCTTCTTCCCTGTGATGTGTTAAATATCACGGCTGCAAAAACAAGAGCACGTTTTTCCCTGCTGTTCCCATTCCAGCTGGAAAACTTGGACAGATCCTTCCCTTGTGGTTTGTGATACTGTAAATAAAGGCTTGGGAGGTCACACGTTTTCCATCTCAAGTTATTTTGATTCCAATGCTGGAGTTGGGGGAGGGAAGAGGGAGGGAGATAAATAAAAAAATTTAAAAAGGCGAAACCCCAAATTCTTCTGGCTTATTGTGGGAAAAAGAACTTGTAAATGCTAAGGGAAAACAAGTAGGGGGAAAAAGCCTTTACAAAGAAGAGTTTGACTAAAGCTGAGACTTGGAGAATTAGGGTCAAAGATTTCAAGGGAATCTTCTATTAAGCTTTGAAAGAAAAGTTATCTACAAAGTAAAGGCCCTGAACACCAAGCTCCTGTGATCTGATGCTGCTCCTGGATACTTCTGAAAAATTTGCTGTCTAGCTCTAAAGGCACATTAGCATGACTCTATAAGCATATTGGTGAGTAATTTTACCTGTGTTCGTATGAATACGATTACTCATATGATTAAATATCAGTTAAGTGGGCTTGTAATTGCAGAGGTGAGAGATTTTGGTCGTAGGTCTCGCTGTGATGCAGCTCGTGGTTTGGCCCGAGTCGCTGCTCGCGGCCCAGGGCAGCAGCCGCTGGTCTGGGCGCCGTGGGTGGAAAACACAGATGCACACTCAGTCCTGATAAATTATACAGTTTTGCCTTCTGAAAATCAACACAGAACCACGACGTGTTGCGGTGGCTGTTGGTGCTGTTACTCACAGCTGGTGTCCTACATCTGCAGGCTCCGTTTCCTCAGCTGCGTCCCCTTCCATGGTGGTGTCTGAAGCTTTGAATATTCACAGAGAACACTGCTTAGGTTTGCACTTTATATTTCATATTTTTGCTTTTGATATTTGTTTAATCCTGTTTTGAATTTACTAAGGAATGAGCTCAGAACAAGGTCCGTTGGGCTTTACTCTGGGGTGGTGACACACTGAGTGTGATTAATATTGCCTTACAAGGGAGAAAGTAATGGTTACTGGCAACTGTGTTGCTCACTTTTGTTGAGTTTTGAAGAGTCCTTTTCTTGGTAAAGACTTTTTTTGTTATGTTTTTATCAAAACAGGATGCAAAATGTGCATATAATTCGTCACTACAGAACTCTCATTGTACCTTGACATGACAGATGTATTTATTTTTCCATAAACTGTTACATTTATAAACGTACAGCAGGAGCAAAAGAGAAACATTCCACATCTAGATGTTAATCTCTGCACAGGATAGTCTTTTGATTCAATAACTTTTATTCCTTGATCTTCTTTCTTTTTTCTTTAATGGGCACATGACATATGGACATAAAAAATAACGGCCCAGTTTCACCCCTGCTGTAGCTCATTGACGTCACTGAAGCTACAGCAGGGATGGCTTGGCCCAGATTCTTTAAAAATAAGACCTGATGAACAACCCCTCATGGAAAAGCTGTGTAGAGAAGGTTGTCCTGAGCGCAGCGTAGAGCGGATGCTGCGGAATTCACCGTGACATTCCGTAAAATTCCCTTTGGTGCCTTCCCTGTGACATGGGGCTGGGACCCTTCCTGCAGGGGACAGCACGGGATGTCCTTGCAGACCTGACTGAACCTTGATAGCGTGATGGAAAGGGGCAATTAATGAATGGAGAGGCGGCCACTTAAAGCAGAGGTGGATCCGGGTGGAGACCTGACGTACTTGGAAGTTATCAGAGATGTTTCCTCAGCCCGAGGACTGGGCTGGATGTGGTGGAAACTGTGGTGGAAATAATCTGTGGGAAACTCTTGGGCCTCGAGCAGCTTTTTAGGAAGATGGTTTGTATCTGTTTTGTCTTTTTGCACTTTCTCCTCATTGCTGCCCAGGGATAGTGTTCTTTGTCCAAGTATTGTCCCACCAGGATCTGGACACAGCAAGGGGCACTCCCAGGTTCAGCATCTCAAGGTGGGTTTAAGGTGCAGCTGCTTTTCCAGACCATACTGCCCTCTTTATAACTTGGCATAGAAACAGAAATTACAGGGAATACAGGTGAAAGAAGGCAGCACAAATCCTGTTGAAAATAGTAGATTTAACCTTGAGTGAAACACTCAGTCTGAATTAAGGTGAAATGTACTTTCCGATCTGAACAAACTGAAAATGGACAAGTGTGAAAGGTTCTCAAGGGCTGTTGACTACTTTCCATTTACTAAAAACGTGGTAGCGATTCATGGATGGCAGTTCTGAAAATCTTTACGCTAACTTACAAAGCGAGTGTTTTGCCCGCAGTTATTTATAACTGCAGGAAGAAACACCCTTTAGAGAACAGGCAAAACCCCCAGCCTGGATCTGTAGTGGGTGAATGCTTGATCACTGTATAGCCAATATTAATTGCGTATGGCATCTTTAATTTAACTGAATTTTTGGTTCTTGGTGGTAATAACTGTATCTGGCCAAGACAGGTTCTGGCACAGTGAGTCCAAGAAATCAGACAGTTGTTTTTCTGATGCCAGACTCTTCTGGTCCACTGACTCTGACTGCAAGAACACATAGTTCCCAAGAAGGAAAATGCTTACTGTGATTTTGGTGACAGCTGAAGCCGACTTGGGGGAGGGAAGGATGAAGCAAATAGCACTCTTGTCTGCTTATGAGACTGTGTTCATTTTAAGGGAATTTAAGTCAAAGTTTTTTGCAGTTGAAAGCCAGGATAGTGTCAAAGTGACATTGACTAGTATAAATAGTGAAGGGAGAATTAGATCTTTGAAATATATTCAGTCTTTTGATTAGTCATCCAAAACTCTGCTGGTAAGACAGGGAAAGAAATCTGGGCTTAACCTGATAAATGTCCTTCTAACGGTGGAAAAGTCAGAAAACCAGAGAATTTAATTCATGAAACCCAGAGAGACCATGCGGTGGCTGAAGGCAGACTGAGGAAGAGTATTTAATGTGAGTGGAAATAGAGGGGGAAGAGAGAACTGAAAACTCTGCAGCCTTATGAGCTTTTAGGAGCGAAAGATATTTGATGCGTTGCAGCTTAGGGTGATGTTAGCTGCTTTTCCATAGAATACACCCCTATCTGATGAAACTATCCTGCTTGGAGATTCTCTTTCCGTGTATTGTCTCCCTTCATCCCTTTTGAGCTCCCCTGTGTCGTTGTGGGTGGAACTATTTGGGGTCTAATCCTATTTCCACTGAGCCCAAAAGCAAAACTCTATAGATTTGAAGAGAACCTGCCCAAGGACTTCAGGTGGAACCTCCACCATCTCTCTGACCGGTCTGATGAGCAGCATGGGTTGAATATTTATGCCAGATCCAATAAACACTTGATTATTGGAGAGAAGGTTGAAGAGAAGATTGTACTTGAGTAAGCGAATGTATGAAAACCCTCAGATTGTTTATCTCTTTGACTGAGCCATAGCAGTTAATTTTCCAGAGGCAGGCTACCTTGAGATGGCTCTTAGTGAGCGTACAGGAATGATTAATTTCTGGGGTATATAGTGTAGAGATCCTTGTCTTAATAATCAAAAGTGTTTCTTTTGGCTGAAAATGATGTTCAGGAAGGCGTAAAATTGTTAATGGGCAGCAGCTGGCCGGTATTTCTGCCCTTACACGAAGCACGTACATCCCTGTAAGTCAAAGCCCAGCATCCTCGCGCAGCGCTGGGAAGTTCTGCGCGGCAGCCAAGTTTTGCTTTATGTCCTTTGAGACGTCAGTGCGTGGATGTGCACATTGCAGACATCCCCAGGCTGTGCATGGGTTATCGGTGAGATAACCTCGGCCGAGCCCTGGCACTAAAAGTGTTGTGTCGGGGTGTGGCTGTGCGGTCACGACCGCTTCTGATCGCATCTGGGCTTCGCAGCTTCAAGTGGAAACTGGCCAGAAGGTACCAATTCTCACCGAGCCCGTACATTCTGCAGCGCGAGTTTGCGTTCATCTCTACGCTCGAGCTTGCTGGCTCTGAGCGGAGGGGAAGATGCACCAGCAGATGTATTGACAGATTCTCTCGTGTATCCATTTTGTTTATGAAGGATGATGAGTTGAAATCAATATGCAGATCAGGAGCACTCTGAGTATCTAAAGAAAATCCTCTGACTGTGCTGTTTCTGCATCATCCCAGCAGTTGTGTTTATTAAAAAAAATAAAAGAGTGGGAAGCAAATACCATATTCAGATTAGAAAGGAATTTGGGGAGGGAGCTCTAGAGAGAAAGGGTTGAAAAGAGAACTCTCAGTTTATTTGGTTGGCAATTTTAGTCTGTCCTCAATGATTTAAGTGTTAAGCTCTCAAGCAATGCATCAGCTCATCACCTACCAAGTGCTTCGGTTCTACCGGGTGCTCTGAAGTCCTATAGAGGCCCATGCTGTTCAGCTATGTTCTTGAGAGCTTATGGTCAACCACAAAGAATGAGGAAAGGGAAACTTTCTGACAGTGCTATTTGTGTTTATAAAATAACTGTCTAAGAAAATAGCCTTGAAATTAATTTGAGCTGCTCCAATGACTGTAGTTTGTCTGCTAATTCTTTTGTATGTAGCCGGAACACAAATCTACCAATAAAAATTCATTTTTTTTAATTACTATTTTGAGGTTTATGTTGGTGAATTATGTTTCTAGGTAACTGAAGGTTATTTCTGGGAAATGCTGCCAGTGTGGTTGTTAACATGTGACTAGACCCAGGTCGAGTCCCTTTTGGAAATTCGGCTGTTCCTGTGTATCCTCAGTGAGGGGCAATGACTGGGCGAGTCCTCCCAGTTCGCTGCCCACGCTGGGCCTGGAAATAACTCTGTCAATAGGAGAAATGTCACAGCAGGAATGACTCGCTGGATGTGCCCAGTTCCCTCTATCTAAATGAGCTGTGATCTTGGATTTAACGTGCTGTTTCATAGCTAAGATAAGAGGCATATGAATTAAGATTACTGTTGGAAAAAAATAGAGGGGTGCTGATATAAATACTTCTGTGAGAAGTTTAGTGGAGCATTAGCAAGTCTTTTTATATTTATGAACAGCAGTGGTCAGAGTAGTATCCTGTAAAAGATCCTTTCCACATGATATGAACTCCAGTCATTAAAAAAGCATGAATCGGATTAAGAGTTGTAGGGTTTTTTTTTTTAATTTGCCTTTGAGTCTTCAGATGTCAGTGGAAGCTTTAATCAGCAGCTGTGCTGCTGAGGAACTACCGTGTGAAATGGAAGAGGCAGAGATGCTCCTGAGTGCTTTAGGGGCTGCCCAGCACCCCAGGAGGTTACTGCCCCGCGAGTACTGGCCTGTCAAGGATTTAAGAGTACTCTTGTCCCTTTTGTGGTCACATCAGCAGCAGCCAAGGGTGTCCCTGTGGTTTGTGGAGCTGAGGAGATGCTCGGTGGAGGTGGGTGCCAAAAAGCCCGTGCCTGAGACTCCTGGATGAGAAAATGCAGCACCCAGGCTCTGGCAGAAATAACAAAGTCTGATATCAATGACTGGCCGCTGACTGTTGACCGTACGTTCTCTTAGGCAGTTGTTTGATGCCGTTCTTTCAGGTGGACTTTTAAAATTCTACTTCCTCTCACTTTCGGTCATTTCCTCTTTGAGTGGAGCAAATTTCTGGAACCATTTCTCTTTTGTTTCAAGTCAACCTTTTGCTCTGTGCTCTCCATTGCATTTAGGACCCTGCTGTGTTTCCTGGGGCTTGGGGAAGAGGGTCTGAGGGCGGTAACAGCAATGACAAACGTTAGCATCTCAAAGTTTTCTGTCTGTATGCTTAACGTGCAAAATGTCAGCTGTCGCAATTGATTTTGCTGTTTTGTGTCAAAGACAGCGACGAGCAGTTCTGTCCCTCCCTGTGTTCTGAGGATGCGGATGCTCCGTCTTGGGCTGGTACCACGGGTCTCACTGTGAGGAGCCAGAAGCAGCAGGACATGGAGAGCGTCCCCTTGGCAAGGTCCTGGTGCGCAGAGCCCTCCTGTTCTGCAGAGCTCAGCTGGGATAACCCGGAGGGAAGGGGCTGTCCCAGCGCTCTGGCTGTGCCGAGGGACTCATTTGTGCTCAGGAGTGGGCGGGCGGCTGTTTCTTTGCAGGGCATGGTCAAGGCCAAAGGCGCATTCCCTGGGCAGACGGCGGGAAGTTCAGGAGGTGGGGTGGCAGGAAGCAGTTTCATGATCCCGAGCTGCTGGTGGAAAACTGCCCTTGTTTTGAGATCTGAGCTTGTTCTGTGTTGGTGAGGATTGTATTTCATTTTGTGGTGTGTTCCGTGCGGTATCTGCCGTCTTCTCTAGACAGCTGTACTTAGTCTTATTGTTATCACCATGGCTGTTCCCTAGTGATAAAGGCCAAGCTGAAGAGGACAAAGATCCAGATACTTGGGAAGTGGGCTTTAATTTGGGTTTGTCTGCTGTAACAAACAGAGTCAAGACAGTATGTGGATCTGCTTCCTTCAAGACCTCAAATGTGCTTTTATTGACTCCTCAGGCTTTGCGAAATCATGGTAGAAGAATGTAGCAAAACCATTGGGAAAACTTCCCCACTGCTTAGTGTTAAGAGCTGCCTCTTACAAATTGAAATAGCTTGCTGTGCCATGCCCTTTTCATTATTTTAAATATGAGCTAGTCTGTATGATGAATAAATATGTTAACTTAATAGTACAGTTGCTTTAAATCAAGTGGCTTTATTGCCGCTGGTAGCTCTGGGGTTTCTGCCCAGCAGAGACCTGTTGATGTTGCATCTTCTGTGCTGTGGTCACCTGGCACTGGCCTCCTCTCACAGAAAAGCAGGATTTGGGTAACTCACACTAGCAGCCTTTCAGAACTCTGCCTGCCATGCTAATTTAAAGGAAAGCAGCAATTCTGTAGCTCCTTTCATGAATTCCATCACGCACACCCTGGCTGTGCCACCCACCAGCCTTCCTCGCCTGCAGAGTCTGCCTCTGCTGTAGCAAAGCCCAGCCTAAGAGCGGAGCTTGGGTGAGCGCAGGCTGCCGGCTGGTTTTAGCAGCCTGGGGGCCGAGGTGTCGCCTGGGCTCTTCTCAACTAACCCCGCAGCTAATGGATGCTGCTTCCTGACGTAAAAGCAGATGAGAAACTCTGGCCAGGGGCTAAGCTACATCGAGCTGCGCTTTCAGAGGTTAAGCTGATTGCAGATCTCTCATAAATAAATCTTTCTGTATTAATAAATAAATGCTTGCAATAGTTGCTTTATTATAGGGCATGGAAGCTTTCGGAAAGAGAAATTTCCCGAATGAGCCATTTCTGCAGTCTCTGCTGGCTTTTAAAGATTGGTGTCATTAATTGAGTTCTGCCTTCTCCATTAGATTGCAGTGTGTGCTCTTCGCTTGCATGTATGGTTGATGCACTTGAAAGACTGTGGAAAAAGATAAAATATCCAGAGCTATGTGCATTCCTGCTGCGGCAGCCGGGTTACTGGGTGGTTTGGGGGAGACTGGGCAGCCTTTTAACGTGACTGTCCCGTACTGGGGTCTTTGAGAATGGGAAGGTTTCCCCCTGAAGCTGGTGTGGCCGTCGTTGGTGGCTGCAGAGACCTGGCTGGGTGTCTGCTGCTGACTCATTCTTCCTGCAAAATTTCTCTTACAAGAAAAATATTCCATTGTCTGTAGGTTACAAGTAGGCAGATTCCTCTTTCTACAGGGAATGATGCTTGTTGGAAATCGATCTCACCTAATCCGAAGCATTGCAAATGTAATAATTAAGATCTACTTCATTTCCACACTTGATGGGTGGGGAGACAATAGCTTGTTCTTTGAAGCCGTGCTTTGTCTTTTGAAAATAATCTTACCAATGTTACATAAAAGCCATATTGCAGCCCGCCCTTATTAGCCACTGATTAGAGGGTCCTTTGTGAGGTGATGTCTGTTTCTGACATAACTTAATTAATATGGAACCAGTGAAATTCCTATGGAAACAAAACAGGAGCAAATTTAATACCACATAAATGTGTGTTCTGGGCTATGAAAGTGAACACAAAACTAATTTCTTAATGGGACCACTAGAAGCACAAACAAATCTGCAGAGACATGGTTGTATGCCTCAGCTAGAAATGTATGTTTGTGGATATAATTAAACTTTAGTTAATAACATATTGTCCTCAGTCTTGGCAAAGAACCACGTTTGGGCTGTGGCTACGTGTCCAAAGCATTTTGACTAGATTAACTTCTCCATACAGCGTGGTCTGGAGCTTTCAAAGCACTTGCAGCTCTTGGGCAGCTGCCGTGTGTTCCAGCTCATTCCTCGCGTAGCTCGGGGAGCACGATGAACCCTTTCCTGCAGACGGGTGGATGATGGAGAAATGGGCGAGTATCCCTGTCCCCAACCTGCCGCAGGAGGCGGTGGGCGAGCGGGAGAGGCACATTTCAATAGCGAGGCGTGAGGAAGGGCGAAGGTGATGCTTCATGATTCACTTTTTGCATTGCAAATCCTGTTTCGTAAGTAAGCTGCTTCCACCAATGCATTAAATGATTTATTATCTTTCAGAGCTTTTCTTCACCCTGGAAAAAAACAAAAGATGATCAGTGGGGTTTTTTTTAAAGCTCTGTGCTGAACATTACATGATTAAGTTGTAATTTTGAAGTGACGCATTTGGGCATATAATTTTCAAGACCATGTTTGGTTTCAGGGATCATAAATACTGATTCCAGCTATAATGAAGTGATGTGCTACTTACCGTGTTCCTATCATTGTGTGTGTCTTTTGTTTAAATTATTAAATCACAGTGGCTATGGCCATAATAATGTGGTTGTTTTATGTCTTGGAACAGGGGAAAATAATTTTATTTAGTTGGAATAATGTAATTGTAACATGCCTCTGGGTTGGAGTTAAAGGGGGAGGTGGTGCAGGTGGCTGGCAAGACAATGTTCTTCTCTTGATGATTTTCTGCAGCAAATTCCACCACCGTGAAGCGGCAGCATATTTGTTTTTAATGGAACAACTTGTGAATAAAGACGGGGATGTTTATGATGACACGGGAAGCAGCAGGAAAACAGAGGCTATAAAATCCCACTCGTTAAGGGTAGCAAGTGGGTAATTGGCTCAGTCGGGTGCATCTTGGGGGAGGAGGTGTAGGGTCTGAGAAGCTCGAGTCATTTTGGGCAAAGCACTGAACTTTGCGTCTCTGCCGACCATCGGTGGGGTGTCTGCTGTCTGCCCGGGGGCGGGGGAAGGACCCCCAGCTCCTCTGGTGCAAAACGCTTTACAGATCAAGTATTTCTTTCCCCTTTTGAAAAGAAAAGATGCGTGATGGTTTCTTGAATCAGGATGACTGCACCAATTCGGATATAATTTGATAAATGAAGTATAAAAGGCCCATTGAATGACCTCCTATTTAATACAGGAGTGCCTGAACCATTTGTGCTTTAGATCTTGCTCCACATCTGCTCATGCTGTTCGTTAAAGGAGTCTCCTGTGCCCTGTTGGTTTTGGGCTGATATGGATAGCTAAGTGGTGCATGCTGAAAAGAGTATTTCTGTATAAATAAAGCAGTGTGCTTCTCTTTGTGTAAAGTGTCTCGCGGATATGGGGCAGGAACCCACCTGTTTTCCCCTCTTTTTTGTTTGTGCATGGGCCCTGAAATGTATTAGTGCTTTCTACGTATCCCCTCGAAGTCCAGTTGGTTGGGGCATCCCATCCTCCCTGGGAAACCTCAGGTTTCTGTGGCTGCAGCACAGGCTGTGGTTTCTTTCCAAATGAATCACGAGGGTTTTACAAGCTGTAAAACTTCTCTGGAGAGCTCAAGGGTGTGACCCAGCTTACAGCGGTGGATGATTTTTTAAACTTTTAATTTTATTTTATTTTATTTTATTTTTTTCTGATTCAGGGCTGAATATACCCTGAATATCTGTTTGATGCTTTTGACTGCCAGCAGGAATTTCCCCCCCTCCCTTCAGATGGGATGCAGCACAATCCTCTTGCTGCAGCTGCCCCAGAGCTTTGCTGCGACTCCCTTAAGGACCAGGTGTAGGAAGCGATAAAACTCTGTTAGTGTTAGTTCCTTTAGTTTATGTAATTTTCGTTACGATGAATGAGCTGATGCATTTGGAGGACGGAAGTTGTGGACAGGACAGTCTGGCTGGGCTGCAGCACCGGGGTATGTGATGTGCGGTCCTGCTGTCACCACCTGGACCTGGAACGCGTGAGCAGCGCTGGGCAGAGCTGGCACGTCCCCTGCTCTGTGGGATGTGTACTGCGCTGGGAAAAGCTGGAAATCCAGGGTGTTCCCGCTAGTCCCGAGCTCTGTGTAAGAGCCCGTTGAGCGTGCTCCTTGTGCGGTGTCACCGGTAGATTTTCCTCTCTCTGACTCAACTCGAAAGCGATTTGGCTGCCCTAAGGAGAGACGTTCTCCGGAGCAGGGCACTGGCCAAGAAATCTGGAGCTGGCAGTGACACGGAGCTGGCAGAGGACAAACCAGGCAGGTAGGAAGTGTCAGGAGCTCTGGGAAATTAGAGGGGATTTTTTTGTTGTTTATTTATTATTTTTTTTCCCTGGCATATGCCAAGAGTAGGTGGTTCAGAAGGGGAATACCTGGCACAGCGTGATGGCGGCTTACCCCGC
This sequence comes from Pampusana beccarii, assembly GCA_013399365.1. Classification (NCBI taxonomy): domain Eukaryota; kingdom Metazoa; phylum Chordata; class Aves; order Columbiformes; family Columbidae; genus Pampusana; species Pampusana beccarii. Next base: position 799,365 of record VWYH01011280.1, on the reverse strand, counting down.
TGCTTTTGCCAGGAGCCTTTGGACCTATTCTTCTTGGTGTAAATAAAGTCAAATAAATAAAACACTTGTTACTATAAATAAAACTAAATGAGTACGATTACCTTGAGTCCCTGGATGCACCTTACATGGGCTGCATTTCTTCCTTTCTCCCTCTCCAGGCAATTAATGGAGAAAGGGGGCACCATCAGCGTGCGCAGACTTCGTCCAGGCAGCGTGAAGGCTCATAATAACTTTCTCCTAAGATAAAAGAGATATTTTTATGGTTTGAATTTGTTATTTGCCTTTCCCCCTGGTGGGAGAGAATTACTGGTGATGATAGTTGGTAGACTGGCTCCTGTTGGGAAGCACTGAATGGAGGAAGGATTTATTGAAGGAAATGTGTGGCTAATTCCTTGATAAGCACTTTTTTTTTTCCTGTATTTAAAGAGGTTGTTTATAACTGAGAAACCATTAGCACCCAGGAGGTAATTTTGTTGTAGCAGTGCCTTATTGAATGAAAGCTTGGTAGTCGGTTGCTGGATGGAGGCCTCGGGAACAGCTCCCAGATAATCCCGTACCTAAATTGTTAGGGGGTTTTTTGGGGTTGTTGGTTTTTTTTTTTTTCTCCTTTTCTTTAAATGGAGGTTGATGCAGCTCCTTCCCATGTAGTCTAAAGAACAGCTTGGTGAGGTACATGTCAGTGTTTGAATTATGCTTTTCATTTATTGTAGCCAATTCTAGTATTCTTCTCTCCCCCACCAGGGTTTCTAGAAGGTTTCTCGACGAATCTTCCCCCTCACCCCCTGCAACCCAGAGACAAAACCCCAAGAGCTCCTTTGCATGCTGCTTTGCTTCTCTCCGATACTGTTAGAGAAATTCTGTGATTTTTTCGCACCGGTTATTAAAACGGGGGTGGCAGAACTATGCCATAAAGAGTCCTGGTCAGGTTAGTGCCCACAGCTCTGCCTGTGCTACGGAGCAGTCAGAACTCATCAGTGTAAAACCTTCCCCAGCAAGGGAGTAAACAACACAGATTAACTGGTACAGGATGCTGAGCCCTCTGCATCCCTTACGTGAAGTGGATTTTGTTACTTCTGCCTTGAATACTGACCTATACTAATAATCCTATTTTTAAACAAACTGCCAGATTTTCCCCACAGTAGCAGTTAAGAGAGAGGAGGTAGAAGTGAGTGGCAAAAACAGAGGATGGCAAAGATTGAGGATCATTGCTAGAGCAGAGCACCTGTTTGGTTTAAAATAAATCTTTCACGTGCTCAAAGAAAGGGTAATTTGTTCCAAATTATCTCCACCCTGAAACCTTTTGAGCTGTTGCTGCAGGATGGCGAATGCAAAACCTCTTTTGGTGGAAAAAACGGTGAGGAAGGTCGTGTGTATTTTGCATCTTCCCCCTTCTGTCCTCCAGATAAAGCATGTTTGGGCTGGAGTGCTCTGAGCTACCCAGGTGCAGAGGGTTTTATGGATTCTCCATATTGCCAGCCCTAATTTTAGCTCCACTCTGCACGGTTCGTGCCAATACTCCCCCACTCACATTTGCACTTCGGGTAGCGGTTATTACACAGCGCGAGCTCCGCACACGTGCCGCTCCTCCCGCAGCTCAGCTGGCAGCAGCTATTTGTATTCCCCACAATAAAATCGTGAGGTTTGCATGGGGCCGGGGCCGGTGGGAGGACGCGAACGCGTCCCTGCGGAGCACGGCTGTGCCGGAGGCAATTGGATGGGAGGAAAAGGGGAGAGAGCTCTGTAATTCCTTCTGCTTTTCATTGAAGTGGAGAAATGGCTCTGCGTCGCGGGTTGTGTTCTCTCGCGCACTTTTGCTCTGAAAGGACTCCCAGTCCAATTTGTCAAGGCAGAGGCTTGACGTGAGCCCAAATGCACTTGACAATAGTCTCTCCGCTGTCAGAACCTCTCCTCGTTCTGTGATAAAAACAAAGCTCCCCAGTAACGCTCTTCCCTTCCTTCCTGAGGCACTTAAGAAGGACTCGGCATCCCAGAGTCGTTCTGGGGAGGAAGTTTTTGGCTGTATCCAAACCATTTTTCCATTTGAAAATTTGACAGAGCAGTGCATTCAAAACAAGATAGCCACAGAGAAACGATTTGGATTTATGCTGTCTTTAATTGGATCGCACAAGGTTTTATTTACTGATAGCGTCCAAAGGGAGCTGTCGAAATATTGCAGAAAGAGTGAATGCGTCCACTGTGGTAATGTGCTTTTGATAAATGCATTATGGCATAGTTATGAAGTCAGGAAGAAGCCTTAATTACTGTTATGAAGCCATTAGAGTCTAAAGCAGCAATCTGAGCTCTTGTTCCAATTGTGTTTTATATTTCTTCACCGAACACTTCAGCACAAAAAAAAAGTGCTTGTTTTAGAAGATAATTTATGCCTTTTATTTCCTTTGCCTTTTTAAAATGGTGCAGAAGCGACAGTGAGTGCTTGAATATGATAGCAGTGAGCTCCATGGATTCACATAAATAAAAATACAACCTTTACACCGAGCGTGTACTGCTCCCATTGGCAGGGAAGCCAATGCCATATGATCTGCTGACTGTTTTCTCCTGTTACCTGTGCCCTCATAGCATAAGAAATTGCTGAACTTGATTCTCCCATCTTAAAAAAAAGGAGGAAAAAAAAGGGGGGGGGGCACAGGCAAGAGAGAGCGAGGGCAGAATTGGTCTCTGGGGCTAGGGAAGGAGAAAGACTGGTCTTGGAAAGTTTTTTATTAATGCAAATTGCTTTGGGAGATCAGTCCGTGTTTATAACCTACACACGGGGTCAACAAATGGTCCGTCCCTGGAAGCCTGAGCTGTCCCCGCAGACAGAGCCCGCACCAGCTTGCTGGGCAAGCAACCGCAATGCAAATTATTTGGAGCTGTCTATTCTTATACCAGAAATGTGTGCAAAGAAGGAGTTTCGTTTTCATACATTTATTGTCTTTTTATTTTTTAAATTATTCAGAGGAAGACTGCTCAGTGCTCAGTCACCTGTCTTTTAGTGCTTAGTAAATGTTCCTTAACTCTCCGGTAGTGCGTTATTCCTCGCAGATGTTAATTTAACAGAGTGAACTTTGTTACCCTTCAGGATACAAGCATCTTGATTTAAAAACAAAAACTGACAAAAACATAGTTGTAAATCAAAGGTTAACAGGCATAACAACATGAAGGTATTGTTTGCTCGGTTGTTAAATTGCTGCTGTGCTGCTTTCTTACATGGAATATTTCTTCAGTGACAGGAGAGTTAAGTACAAGTTGTACTGTTGAGAAAGGAGGAATGAACCTTAGTTTTTAGTGGTTTTCTAAAGCTGATTGCTTAAGGTAATTGCAGGTGCAGTGCAGTAGCACGGATGCTTTTGAGGGCAGCAGTGGGAAGCGCCATCAGCAATGGTCATTTTATACGGGGTTGCAGCTGGATTTCGTCCTCGGTTTGGGTTCTGGCTCTCAGCCGTTTCTCAAGAGCAGTGAGGCCCTTTGCTCACAAGATTTTGGTGAAGAAAACACCAGCTGAAGGAGCTGTGCCCAAGAATGGGCAGATTTGCGGCGTCCCACCCCTCCCGGGGCGGTCGGGCCTTTGCGGGTGTCTGGGCCTCGGGCCGTGGTGTTCACACCGAGTCTGGGGTTCAACCTCTTCGGTCGTCACTCAGATCACTTTAGAGATCTCAAGAATGTCTGCTCAGTACATTGGAGCAGTTTCGTCCTTTTGCAAAAGTGTGTTTATTGTTGCTGTGGGACAAGGTCTGTTGTGGTTTCTGAAGGCTGTGCTCGTAGACTGTTTTTCTGGTTTGATCCAGATATCAGCAGTTTAAAAAACAACAACAAAAAAACTATACACACGCACATTCCCAAACACTTAACTATTCCAAAGCTGTGTGGTTTTTTTCCTCTGTGTGCTTTCAGCATACTGAGCTGGGGAAGGTGATGATGATAAATATTACCGCCTTGTTTCCGAAAGCTGTTGGGTACGAATCTCTCACTGCAGCATCTGAAGTATTACTGGAAATACTCCGAACTGTTATAACAACATCTCTGGTGTAATTTTTCTTTTCCAAAAGTCTTTCCCTTCCCCCTATTTCTGGGTAGCAGACTCTAATTAGCAGCAAGATTCAGGTGTTGGTGAACGTGCCAGGCTCTTGAATCATGCAGCAGATAGCGAGTGCTGAGATGTTCCCCTTCCTTCAGTTTAAAACATTAATTCTCGGGGTGCACTGGTAGTGCTGCCGCAGTTTTCATTATGTTTGTGTATTTCCAAACTTAAAATGCTTCCAGTTATGACGTTTGTCCTGATCGTTTGTTACAGGCTTTGGTGTTCTGAAATTTGGGTTGACTTCTTGAAATCTGGCGTATAGCATTAAAATTCTCAGAGCGCTACGTCTCTGTAGAGCGGCAACACTCCAGGTTAAGCCTAAGCACTACTACTCCCAAGGAGATAGGCTGAGCATTTTTTCCTCTCCAGGGTACTCTACTCTGAATAGTTCTACAATTAAAATTAATATATCTTTATGTGGTTAATCTAATACCTATTATTTCCTCTTTGTTTCAAATTTGAGTAGTTTGGGCCACTTCATGCTTCAGAGATCTAATTGAAATGGAGTTGTTCACAGGTATAAGCTTGTAGATGTATTAGCTGGTTAACCTGTAGCTCTAAAGAACCGCTTGAAAGGTCCAGAGAAATTTAACACGACGAATTCCCCACTTTCCACATCTGGTCCTGCCCCAGCAGGTTCTGTTGGGTTCTCATTGCCCCAGCCGGTCTCACCTCTCGAAGGATTTGGAGTTGATGTCTAACGTGCAGTCTGGTGCTGTTCCACGGTTTTCTGGTTTGTTAGTATTTTCATAGAAGGTGCCTGGGGCTCCTGCAGTGGTGTTGCTGGGTTTGAGTTTCCCTGGGCAGGTGTGTGTCTGATGGGGCTGCCCAGCTCGTCCCTGCCCCAGGGGGGATTTTAGCCAGTTCAGCTCCATCCCTTGCAGAATTTCCTGAGGGTGTTGTGCCCCAGCTCCACGCACATGTTCGCAGACGCTGAAACCAACCATTTGTCTTCAGGCATTTGGGGCGAACGCCAACAGAAAATGGCACAGAGGACAAAAAGTAAATTGGCCTTCTAAAATCCTTTCAGCTTTAAGTATTACAGATATAATTAGAAACACAGGCAAAGATTATTATCCTATAAGTGCCTTTCTAGTCTGTTCTGCTTTTGTAACCTTTCTTTTTTCATCCGTCATTCTGTCTCGCTGCATTGTTTCTCCTTGCAGCCTGGCGTCTCCACCATCGTGTCCCATTGCTGCCTTAACGCTTTGCACCGAGTCTGTTTGCTTTTCCCTGGTATTTACGTCATCGCTGTCGTCTTTTGGCTCTGGATTGGAGTTCACGTGAAGCCACCATCATTCAAACAAATAGGTAGTTCTCTTCACTGCAAGAAAATGCAGCGCTGCCTTCTGCAGCTGCTCACTCCCAAGCTCCCCGGGCTGTACATCTTCCCATTCTGCTATTTGGTAGATCGATTTATTATTATTATATTTTTTTCAACTGCATCAGAAGTGGAAAGTTGAAGCTTTGTGTGAATTGGTCCCTGTAGGTGCCAATGTGGGGAGCAGAGGGGTCCACAGGAGCAGGGGTGCAGCTCGATGCTGGGGACCCGCTGCCAGGCAGGAGCTGCCTGCGGATCGCTGACAAGCACCGAATCCTGCGGGGACACAGCCCAGTTTGCCCAGGGATTGCCCACATAGTCTTTATGTCCTTTTGCACTCAACAGAACTGTCCCCCAATGGACCCTAAAGCTCAAGGAGGGGAATATTGTGGAGTCTTCTGTAGCTGCTTTTGTCCCTGTTCTGTCCATAATCTGTTGCAGGCAACACTTTAGGTCTCTGAGGCTTGTTCTGTTCTGAAAAGCTTTTTTGGCAGATCCATCTCAGTTAGAAGTATCGTTTCCACCACACTGCCCAGTCTGGCGGTTACTGTGGTTAGAGTGGGCAGCTCTGTCAGCAGAATCCCCTCTGCTGTGGGGTTGCATCTCCCTACCCTGACCAAAAAAACCCCCACAAACACCAACCTAAAAAAACCCCAAAAAAACAAACCCCAGACAAAGAAACCAACCTCAAACAAACAAGAAAGCCACCCAAAAAAGAGCCCCGGAGTGGGAAGGGGATGTGCCAGTCGAGCTCAGATGGCAAAGCCCTCCCGTGTGTGCGCCCTGTGCCACCCAGGAGATGAGATGGGTCCCCTGATGGTGTGTGAGGGTTCTGGTCTCCAAAAACCTTTGCTCAGGATCCTATGGCTCTTCCTCTCCAAGGTTATTGCCCACTGCGACTCTTCAGTGTCGTTTTATATATGCATTTACGTACGTTTCTGTCAGTGTTCAGTGACTATTGAAGATACTCAGCTCTGAGACCGGGGTGTCTTGGGCACCCAGAAAGGAGCAGCAGCTGCTTGTAAAACAAACTCCCCTAAAACACTCGCGCTTGTTATTTCTCAGATAGAACTGAGACGTTCAGCCCTGCCCAAAGGGAGATCGATGGTGTGTTTGGGCTCCCTGTTGCTTTCTGTGTACACGAGTGTGTTTATTTTATTTAAGGAGTTGGTACATAATCAGTCTTAAAATTAACTGACTGCCTGTTGACTTGTCACCCTGTGAATGAGAACACATTGCTTGTAATTTGTTTGACATTATTCTGTCCTGTTGTCAGGCTTCTAATTACATTTAGAACATAACCCAGATGTCTGTCTGTCTCCTTCTGTCTCTCTTTTTATTGTTATTATTATTATTTATCTTTTAATTGTAAAACATAGAAGGAAATATTTCTCTGAAGTGATGGAAGTCTGTTTGCTCCTCTGTCTTTTTGGGAGATGAGTAGGTGGTTGCGGGTTTCTCTCTTAAAAAACTGTGTTCCTTTTAAAAGAAGATGTCATTTTGGGCATTCAAAATCATGAGTCCCTTGTGACTTTGGATCGACCTTCTGTGTGCTTCAGGGGTATTGAAATGTGTCTCTATTTGCATTACAATGTTTCTCTAGATACCGCTTTCTAAAAATGATCACATTCCCCACCTTATTTATTTTTAAAGAAGAGATAAATTGCTTGTGCTTTCAGACGATTAAAATGTTAATGTATTTAAATCTAACAGTGGAGGAGAGGCGAGGCAGGAGGGGTTGCCCTTTCAGAATGTGCACAAATGAGCAATCTTTTACTGAATCCATTGGATGAACACGTAATATTCCTTGCCAGTATTGGCTTTTGATAACTACCAAAGGAAAACTCAAGCTGCTCAGTGTGAGGCTTTATTGCTCCAAACCTATCATGTAACTTGAATTTTCCTAGATCCACAAGCTTTTAAGCACCAGAAACACAGTTTTCCAGTAGCGTGCTGGATCATCAATGTCCTCAAGCCCTGTTTTCCAAAAACTTGAAACCACTTAAACATCAAAGGCTGCTGCTTTATTAATGTGACTTCTGAGCGCTTTACCTCTGATCCCACTTGGAGAAAGCCTTGTTGGCCACCAAATAAGCTCCATTCCCCTTGTGGTGGTTCTTTTTTAGCAGATCTAAATTTGCAAGGCAGTGGGAGTGTGGTTTTAGGGACAAGAAACTTGACTCCTGGTCCCTGCTGACTGGGTTTTTTGGTATTGTTGATCGACAGCTTTCCTAGCTCTGAGTTGTGAAAGATTACTATTATGTTTAAATGCTGTTTCCTTTAGAGAAAAGAGTCAGATCTGGCCGGTTCCAGCAGGGAACAGATTTTTCGGTTCTGCAAAGCTTTGCTCAAGCAGAGCTCGTGGTAGGGGAGAAAGACAAACTAAAGGAAGAACACAGTGGGTGACAATAGGAAAGAAAAACTGGAAAGAAAGCATGTGTTCAATACAAGTGCTATATGTGACACTGGGGTACAGAACCTGCAAATTATTATGTGGTCCCTGCCGTTAGATACATATACATCTCTGACTTTCCCCTCTGCATCCCAGCCAACAGGATCTTAATGAAGGGCAAACTGTGCAAACAAATCGCCTGAACCACTTGTGCCTCAGCGTGAATCAAGCTCGGGTTTGTGTTGCCTCTGTTGTTCCATGTCGATGCGATGGTGTTTTTGATCCGCTGCTGGTGTTACTGGGAGTCTGGGCATGTTAGACCTGATCCAGAGGGATTCTGGCTGAGCGACGGAACATTGTTTGCTGAATCTGGAGTAAAACTGCACCAGGGACAGAAACTGAACCCTGGCTTTTTGTGATGGAGGAGCCGCTTCCCCAGAGGACAGGACTGACTGGTAGAGTTGGGTTTGGCTTAAATATCGCTGGGGTTTGTGTACCCGGTGTCTTGTCGTGGAGTCGGTGGTTGGGAGAGGGGCTGGAGGGAGGGATGTTGTCCTTTGAAGTTCCTCTCTGATCCCCTCCTGCTTTTGTTGGCAGCTGACAAAGGGGGAAAAGGAAAAAAACCCCAAAAAAAGCTGAGCCCAAGCCTGGCTGCTGGTTCCATCAAGGGTCTCTTGGCCCCAGCTGCCTTTGAAGATATTGGCCTTTATAGGAGCTGACAAGCGGGAGTTAATTGATGACTCACCAGCACAATAATGTCAGAAATGCTAGTTTTATTTTGCTGTTCCTGCATGTTCTTCAACCTGGAACTATTTTATGTGGTTTTTAGCCTGCAGAGAGGTTATCGTGTCCGTGTACAGCAAAGGATGAAAACTGGGAGTAGGTGCTTTGGGAAGAGAAGCGTCTGTGGTGCAGTGTAACTGCAGGTGGATTGGCTTGCTTCATGTACAAGAAGAGAGGAGGGGATTGCCAAAACCTAGTTGTGAGAACCTGCTTTTGGTCCGAGTGGTTGATGGAGCAAAAAAGTGTTTCTCCAAAGGTTTGGTGTTTAGTGTTCTCTCTTATTTTTTTTTTTTCCTGCTAAAGCGGCAAAATATAGGACTGTGCTACCTACCTACTACATGTGTAACCTCAAGTTCAGTAAAGCTGACCCCCCCTACAAAAAAAAACCCCAAAACAATAAAGCTTTGAAGAAATGTCCATGTCGTTTAAATACGTAGCATACGTGCTCAGGCTTTCTCTCCGTACCTGCTTTCCAATTTCCCTTCTCTCAATACATCTGACTAACGCAGGGATCTTTCTCTGTTTGGGCTCTGCTGTTCCTGAATAGACCAAGCCTTATCTGAAGCCTCACGAACGCTTACAAGTAGGAGGCGTGCTCACATGAACAATGTGCGTAAATAGCAAAGAGCCGAAGGACCGAGTCCTCCGAATAACAATTGAGAAGAGATTACCCTGTTGAATATGTGATGGAGCACACGGCTTTCCTGCTTGTCGGCTCTCGGCTTGCTGGTCCCGGTGAGGGTAAGAGTGGGTTTCTGTTACAGGACTTGCGGTGCAGAGTGAGGTTCAGCTGGGCACGCAGAGGTGATCTCCTCTCCCCAAATCCTGTTGATTTTTACCAGGCTGAAGCGATGCTGTCAGTAGGGTAATCTTTTGAAATGGTGCTGAGGGCACCTGCAATAGAAATGATGATTTATTTTCGTTTATGAGCAGTACTGCTGAGTTATCCTGCTGCTGCCCTGCGTTCTCCTCTACAACAGGCCGATTTTTTAATTTTATTTTTTTTTTCAGGAATAATCCTTAGTGCACTCACTTGCAAAAAGCTTGTAGGACGGGCTCCGTCTTTGACACGATTATCTCTAATGCTCTTCTTCCTCTTATTTCAGCCTCTTGTGTGTTTGCTGAACCAGATGTTCACATCGCACTCCCTGTTCCTCTGTATCCCTGAGCTATAAGGGAGAAAACAAGTGCTTGTTAACCCCTGGAGTGCTCTTCTGAAATCCAAGTGCTGCCTCCCAGGAGGAAAGAGCAAAGCTGCACCTCCACGGCTGCATGACAAAGGCTTCTTCAAGTGCTTTCCAGTCCTTCAATGGAAATATCCTGGGAGTACACTGTTGTCGCTTATTTAATTACTGTTACCAGGTAGTTTGTTTAGGGCAGCGTTTCAAATGTAACCGGCATAAAGAGATTGGGTAAACTCATTACCTGTTCTACTTGAGACAATTCCTGCGTCTCCCTGGTCTTACCTGAGGAAAATTATCCACTTAGCATCTTGACAGAAGGGCTGGAGAGAGCCTGCTGGGGCCAGGGCAGTTCAAAATACGTGGTGCTAATGCTGATGTGCTCATTTTCTGCTGGGTGTCTGGAGCTTCTGTGAACGTACAAGATTTGATACGCTGGTTTCAATGCAGAATAAGCATAAAAGTGCCCTTAGCTGCGTTTCCAGGAGGCAGCTAACACACATACGTTATCTCTGTAACATTTCAGTGGTGATAAGGCATCTGTAGCTCTTTCCGTGACATAGTTTAGTAAATCCAGCAGCAGCCCTTTGACTCTCAGAGAACCTGTGGAGCTGCTTTTTGACTTCGCTGCAGAAAGCGGTGTGTAATGAGCACCAGAAAACCTGAGTGATTATGTATAAAGCACAAACTCTTTTCAGTCTCGTTGGGCTCTGGCTGCTCAGGCTCAGACTTCCTTGGTCATCCCTGTGCTAGGCATGTGTTTCACATCAAGAATAGAGGCCAAAACGTGTCGGCTGTTTTGTTGTACCCTTTCACATCCCTTGCACGTCTCCTTGTCCAGGGGAACAGTACCCTGACACCTCTTGTCAAAAATGGTCCCTTTTCCCCTTGCCCTAAGCTGGCTCGGGCGCTGTTTTCCCACTGGCAGCGCTAAGCCTGTGGAGATGTGTGTTTTCTGGGAACACAGCTGCTGCTCTTGACCCATCTGCCAGAAATCCTGCTCTTCAGACACAGCTTGCTTCCTCCTGATGTCTGTCTCCCTCTTCCATTGGAAACAAACATTTTAACACAGCTTTGCTTAAAGCAAAAGAACAACTAGCTCTCCTTTGGAGGACGTGTTTCAGAGCATGAATGAATTCAAGAACGGGCTGAATCTACTGTCAAATGGGTGGTTTAATTTGGACAACTGTATAAAGTGTTTATCACTGTGGAAAATCTCTTCTTCCACTGCATAAAAATTCCTTAAGCAAGTGTGTCTGGGCAGTGCCAAAGCTGGTTAGTGTAGGGTGAAGCTTCTTACAGCCCCTGTCGTTTTTGCTCAAAAGAAAACTGAGTCTGTGCTTCATCTTTAATTGAGTTGAGTATCGCTCTGGTGCGAGGGCTTTCTCAGCAGCACAACCAATACTGCTAAAGGAGTAAGAATAGCAATGCATTTTACTGCTTACAGGAAACAAGGGCGGGGTGGAGGAAAGCAAAACAAACAAAAAAGTGACACAAACAACAAACAAAACAAACCCAGGAAAACCCCAATCACAAAATACAAACTGAAGAGCAAGCTGCTTTTCAAACACCCGCCTCTCACCTCTCCTGAAAGGGGCGCGTAACTGAATTCCGCAGGGGCTGGATCGTGCGGTCAGGAGTGTTTCCACATCATGGCCTTGGTGCCAAGGGCGTGCTCGTGAGATGTCCTCTAATTCTGTTACAAGTGCTCTTCCAGGAACCGTATCATTAGAGAGTTCAAAATTCTGGAAGCTGAGTGGATGCAGTAATACAGCTAGCGTTCTTTTTCCTTCTTCATGCTAAAAGCATCTCTGGAATGAGATGTCCTGCTCTGGCGGCTGGGGACAGTGGCCCCTGACTGGCTCCTCTCCCCTCCCGCTGCCTTTTTGCACCGGTTTTGGGTGCTGGACGGAGCCACCGCTGTCCTGCTGCATCTCCCTTCTCTTTGGGACCTGCTTCAGTTGCATCTTCTTCGCTGGGACATCAGTGAACTTTTCATCCTAGAAGTTAAATTTTTGACATATGTGGGTCCTGTTGGACAGACAAAGCTGCTTTGGTCCCTAGGTGGTGTTGCCTGTCCTGCCTGGAGCTTAGCAAAGAGTATCTGATCGCGGTTGGGCTTTGTGCCCTGTGGACCTGTGCTTTGGTGGGAAATCCAGACACACACAGAGGAGGAAAACGAGCTGCAGCCTTTGGGCTCTCAGCTGGCACCTCAGCCGTGCTGTGGCTTCTTTTATTTTTGTGTTTTGTGGTCTGGACGGTCTGCTCAGCCGCCTCTGCCGTTTGGGAAGCGTGTGGTATTTTGAAGAAGAGCATGCTTGAAAGTGGAGTAACGGCTTCCTCAATTCCTGCCGTACAGCAGCTCTTCCCGCAAAGGAGCAGCGCTGCAGGACGGTCCCGACCCCGGGGAGCAGCCCTCGTTCCCTTTCCTTGGTGCTTTCTGCTGTACGATGATGTATCTGATGCTGCTGTGTCCAGAAGGTATCTGGGCCTTTTTATTGTAATCGTGTTTGTGCGTTCAGACCAATTTTGATGGTTACGAAGGTTCAAAAAAAAAAATCCCAGAGATCTTAATAAGCTAATTTGGTAACTGTTTGTGGCTTTTGTTGTTCCTCTTTGTTGTGAGGACAGAATGGGTTCATGCTGATGAGTGCTGCATGAAAATTATATTATTAGTAATTACTGGTAATTTCTTGTCTGGCAGTTTCAGGTTTGTGGGAGCACTTAAATCCATTTGCTTCTGTATTCCCTCTGGCTTTGCTGTAACGTCTCTCAGCACCGTGTACCTCAGGGTACCTGAGCGGTTCCCTTTTCTCCATGGCAACTTCTCCCAGCGGTTCCTCTATCGCAGAGAGGCAGTTCTCTCTCTCTTTCTGCCTTCGTGTGGTTTTTCCGCCCGGTCGATGTGCATCACCATCCGTACAGGCTTCCCCGAAGCGCAGGGAGCAGCGCCAGCCCCGGCTTGTTAAGGATGTTGGTGGAGGGTGATGTCTCAGGGATGGGAAGGCAGAGGACCAGTGTGTGCTTCACATTTTCCACCCCCTCCAAAGATAAATTGCGATTTTCTTTTGATTTTAAACATGGTATGATAACGCAGTGGTTTTTGTCAGCTGGGAAAGCTAAAGATTAGTCACAGAGGCTTGTTTTTTCCTTCTAGAGAAGCTGGCAGAAAGGTAAAAAGTATACCATAAAACTTAGGATTTTTGGATTGTGTGTGGAAACATGCATTGGAGGGCATCTTACCTGGCACAGCTAAGGAAATGGAAGTAAATGGAAATACTGCTTGTTCATTCACCTGCAGAGTTAATTTCTTTCCCCTGTACCAAATACTGAGCTTTTTTCATCTAAGATCATCGTTATAATAGAAATCTTTTTATTATCCCTTCAGACTGACATTAACAGATGGACTCCTTAAAACCTGTATCTTTGTTTTGATTTGGTTTCCGGCATCCTGATCGCTTCCACTGCTCACCATGCCTCAGTATCTCCTTTCCCTTCTTCTTCCCCAGTCTCTTTGACAACAGCCTCGGCCCAGAAGAGCCGAATGAAGGAAACCTCAGCCGTAGGTGAGATCTGCAGCCCTTGCAGATGTTCCAAGCTTTTGTGAAATGCACGAGCAGATAAGGCAGTGGGGCTTGCTCCTTTCTCTCTTTTTTTAAGTTGTAGTAATTTTATTGAAATTTTGGATGTTTTTGTTTAACATGGAATCCTGATTACCAGATATTTTTAAGAAATGTTGGATTCCTTTCACGTTGGAGGTGATGAAGGATGGGGGGCTCCGGGGGGACTCTTTAGCCTAGGTAATAAGGTGTCAGCATCTTCCAATGACTTTTCATTTAGGAAGGTGAGTAAAGCTAAAGGGCAAACAGGTTCTTCCCTGAGCAGCGGGCTCCCAGTCCAGGTTGAGTTTATATTTGTAACTTGGTTTTGGATGTTGTTTTTATTGGCTAAAGAACCGCTTACGCTCCTCTGGTGCTCTGTGAACTCAGCTGCTGTGCCCTTCAGTGCCCCGGGCTCGGGGAGGGAGGAATGTGTGTTGTTTTGTGCAATGGAAACACCAGACGGTTTTCAGAGGCTCGAACTCCGTAAGATGTGTAAAAACCTTTAGACGCCTAAAATATCGGCAGAGCGATGCTAAACTTTCCTCTTGTCCAGATAGTAATGGGGGATTTGCTGTGATTTGTAAAATAATAATTTCCCACTGGTCACTTCATGTAAACACTGACAGGGTTTTTTATTAATTGATTCCCCCCCCTCCTTTGCAAGAGATATTTAACAGCACATGGAAAATGTGACTGACCGTTAAAGGTCAGATTCTAGTCTACCATTCTGCTTTTATTATCCCGCTTGTCAGAGAGTACAACATTTGCTCTATCTCCTGTCCAGATTTGCTTTTTTTCACGTTTATCTAATTTTTTCTGCATGTGAATTTTAAATAGGATTTCTATAAAAAATGGTGGCAGTAAAGCTGTTCTCAGAATGTAATTTACTGTATTTTATAGCTTCTGCTGATCTTTTTTTAGTTTCTTGCTAATGATGATATTGATTGGAGCGTGGCATTTTTATGCAGCTGAAAGGAAAGGTTATGCTATTACACTGATTATTTTTTTTTAAAGACTCTCTTACAATAATAAACATATACAGGCAACAGTTACCAGAGCTCATTATTAAGTAGCTGTAAAACCTCTAACAAGATAAACCGTTTAATGTATTGACTTGTTTAGTGTCTTTAGCTCTGCTTTTGATGAAGCGGTAGGTAGCGTGTATATTTAGAAACTCATTCCAGAAAAACAACACATCCATCAGACTAAAGTATTTTTCAAGACCAAATGAGCAACCGTGTTTTGTTTTGTTTTGCTTTTTTCCTAAGCAGAAAAGTCATGTGCTGTCTATGAAAGATGCTAGTGGTAAAGCTTGGGCTTACCCAAAGGAAAACCAGGGGCGCTCGGCTCAGAGCGTCGCATCCGCAACGGGCGAGCGAGACGCGCACGTCGCGTTCTCGCTCCTGTCGCTCCCGTTTGGCGGCCGGCGCGACTCGTGGGCTCGTCGAGCGGAGCAGGGGGAGCAGCGAAGCTTCGGCAGCGCCAGCCGCTCGCGGTCTGGCCGTGATGCGAGTTCCAGATGGGCTGTTGGAGCAGCACGGCTCCTCCGTCCGTACGGCAGGCAGCGTCGCCTCGTGCCGCGGTGAGCGAGTTTGCTTTTTATTGCGTGACCGCGGTGTTTGTTGTGGGAATTTCTGTACGGTCCCGGTGACAGTCACACTAAAATTTGTTGGTTTTCGAGCTAATGGGCCTGGAGCAAACATCTCTGACCTTTTGAAAAGTGTTTTGTGTCCAGATTTGCTTCCAGACCTCCTGGAATTTGGCTTGGCTTTTATTTCTGGCTTTTGTAGAAAGATGCTGTAGCGTGTAGTCAATTTTGCTCAGCACCGAGCAAGCTATGGATGTTATTCCTCTGTCTGAGAAGGGTTTGGAGATGCATCAGGCATCTCATCAAATGATCCAGTTTGCTAACAAACAACCTCCTTCCGCGCATGTTTGCGTCTCTCCCGGTAAAGCTGGTTTGCTTGTGCCAAGCCCTGGAATGTGACTGGTATTTCAGAAGAGCAGAGCATCCTGATTTATTTAAAAGCCATCTCTGAGTGTTCTTGACTGTATTTCTTTTTCCCCCCTTTCTTTTTTTGTTCTCACACAAAAACACTTCTCTGAAGTAGGCAAGCCTGTGATGGAATGTATTTAAGCTCTTCTTTTTGCTGGGATGGGCTTATGAATTTACAGCTGAAAACTTGTAATGTGGGTTATTTTGTTGGGTGTTTTTTTCTCTGCAGGGAGGTTTGTTTGGCCAAAAAAGTCCACTGCTTGTCTGACATATTCCAGTATTTATTTGATTAATTGATTCAGCTCATGAGGAGAACATATGTTCTGGAAGGCTTTACTCAATCCAGGAAAAAGAAAGTTCCTTTGTGTTTATTGACACTAACAATAAGGATACCCCCATAAGGAACAGGGAAGAGAGTTGCTTATAATGCCCAGCAAGTTTGTCCTTTGAAATGTCCTCACTGGGAAAATGTGGTTATTCCTATCGGGCAGCCTGAGAGACTGAAAAAAGTTTTGTTGACATCAGTTTGGGGTCAACCGTGTTACCTCCGAATGCCCGAGCTGCTGTGGGACTGGGCGGGATCGTATGTGTGTATATTTTCCCCCCCAGAGTTACTTATTTCACCCCATGTGTTTTAGCTTGTCAGCTCTTTTGAGGCTTTCCCGCTGTGGTTTCTATGGAAATGCCGTGGGTTCGGGTGTGCGGTTCCCCTCATCACTGCAGCTCCGTCACTCCCTGGGTTGCTGTGCTGGTGCTAATTCTGCTGCAGGAACGGGGCAGAAGGTGTTTGTTTGTAAGAGCTGCCGGTTACACAAAGAGCAGCCCAAAAGAGATCCCTTCTCCATCTCCTGGAGGTGAGAGGATGAAGCCAAAAAGCATCAGCAGGTGACAGGCTTGAGGCTGGACCTCACGGTGCCCGGTCCCCCTGGTTTTGCTGCACCCCAGCAGCGGTCCCGGGGATCGGCTGTTGGTTTGGGGAGGAGAAGGGACCCTGAGAAACGTGTTTCTATCAAGTGAAAAGTTTCTCTCCCACCTTTTCCAGAAGAATTGGTACATGCTGAAATACCTAAGGGAACTGGGAGCGTTCCTAGCTCTATGCACAAAGCTACACGCATTTTAAAATAAAAACTGCCGACGTTTCTTTCAACTCTCCTTATTTTGAGTCAATGCACTCTCTTTTCCAGTATATCTCAACGTTGAGAACACCAGGCTGGGCAGTGGAGATATTTTAGCTCTGCACACAGGATTAGTGGTGTCCTGGGGGGCACCTTGTGTTCCAGCAAACCAGTAACTTGTGAAAAAAAACCCCCAAACAGTGGTATTTTCTAGCTGATGGTTCTGTGTTCAACAAGGGTTTTAATCTGGCAATGTTGTCAATCACTGTCAGAGCTGAAGGGCTGTAAGTGGGCTGTGCTTGCTGGTACCAAAGCTTTGTGCGTGCTCATCAGGTACTGTGGCAGATACCGTGTCATTGGGTATCAGAACCAAACTCTAAAGGTATAAATGCATTTAGTTAACTAATCCCCTTTCACTTTGAGTAGGACTTTTAAGTGGTAACTTAAGCATTGGTCCTGGGGCATCTCAAACCATAAACGAGGGGCTGAGGTGGGATTTTGGAGCCGGCCGCCTTTGCAAATACCACTGAGAATGTTTTTAGAGAACATCCCTGGAGGTGTGGATCCAACTCGAGGTATTAATGCAGACTTTTACCGTGTCATCTCAGCAAACCATTTTCTCCAATAAATGTGACAAGCTAACTTGGGGCTTCAGAGATGCTGAAGGAATTTGTCCCTAAATCCCAGAGGAGCTCAGTACTGGGAAGTGTTTGGGAGGCTGATGCTGTTGGGTTTAAAACCCTGGAGGTGATTGCCAGAGAGAGGAATATGAGAAAATCACTTCCTTTGCCTTCAGTTATGGTCAATTTATAACTGTTTGGCTAATGTGATTATCTTATCTTGCCTGGGATGATAAATGGGATGGATAGCTGTGTTGTGTTTATTGGGGTCCTTTTGTGCTGAAGGAGCACATGACCTTATTTTGAAAGTGCAAAAACTTTTGCAGGAACAAATACTGTAAAGAGAGGAAAATGCAGCTTTCTCTACTATTCCCTGTGGCAGGCTTTGAAAATTGGTCATTATTCTGTAACACAATGTAGTTACAGTCCTGTCTGTCAGCATGAAACTGGAAAATATTTTGAGCTCAAAATAAACTCCACAAGGAGAATAGTTTCCATGTTATCCCCTGTTCAGGGGAAAGCCACTAGACCTTAGTCCTAAATAAAGATTCCAGCCAACTTTGGTGCTTTAAGAAGCAGAAGTGATTGTCCTAAATTTGACCGCGAGCTTAACGAGTCTGCTCTTCTGCATTTGCTCTTTGCATTGACCAAGTCAAGGAGTTGTGTAGAGTGTAAGATGGAAAACTTTCCAAAATGTACATAGTGAAGCATCAGTTAGTTGTCAAGTATTTTTCAAAGTGTGCCATTGTCCTTTTTTTCCTCTTCAGCCCTGCTAGGAAAAAACCACTGACCTGTGGCTGAGATTAAAATGGTTTTACTTGGTTTTGATACAGTCAGACCTATTTATTTGGTAAGCTGGAGATGCTTCTAATGTATTGAGCAGTAGATCATCCTCGAAGCAGTGCTTGCTGCTGTTCTTGCTCCTGATGGAGCTATTGGGATTTTATTGCTGAATTCGCAGAAGATAATGGCTCATCCCATTGGATTCTTCTCTTGTAATTTCAGTGATCAACAGAGATTGACCGCATCACTAATTTCTGATGCATTTTCAGAAGTGGCAATTGCGGTTAGTTTGGAACTTGGAAGTTTTCTCCTGCGTTACCTAATTATGTCATTATTGTCACTCGGGGTATTTTTGAAAATTAAGGGTGAAAAGTGACTGCATAACAATGAAACTCATCAACAAGGCTCCCCCAGCCTATTGTGAGTCACCCTTGCTGATTTTAGTGACAAAAATAAGTTTGGTTGGTTTTTGTACGAGTGTTGCCTCCTGCCAGCCCCGCAGTTGCGCATTGCGGGAACGGAGCTGGTGTGTGTTCTGGCTCGTGCCTTGGGAACAGCCACCGTCACCGTGTGTGACACCTCCTGTGGCTCCAGTCCAGCCTCTCACGCCTCCGTCTCTGGCCTAGGGCTGACTTGGTAAGCTTTTGGATGGTTTTGATCTTTATCCATTTTATTTGAACCGCTGAAGCTGAGTAGCGCTGTCCTGAAGGCGGCTGGTTCCTGGCAAAAGCTTTATTTTAGTGGGAGAACAGAGGGGCCAAGGTCCTGGATTTTACGTAATAATTGATGCCTTATTTATTTTTTGTGTTTTCTCTCGGATCTTTTTTTCCCTGTATAATTGCACTAAAAGGTAATGGTGAATGAGTAGAAGGCATCAGCGGGGCAGACAGGCTGTGGGATGCTGCGCTCATCTTCAGAGGAAAAGCAGCCAAGAGAGTGGTGAAGAACCCCCTACTTTGTTAACCTCACACCTTCCCAAGGAGCACAATTTCAAATCAGCTTTTTCTGCTCCTACTTGTGTTGTTTTCACAAGGAAAAGGTCGGAGACATCGGCCACCTTGTCTAATGTGGGCGGCCAGTCTGGGCGAGCTGACCGCCGGTCCTCAGCTCCGAAGTTCTTCAGTTCCTAAATAATGATGTTCTGATTCCCTTTGCTTCTGTGGGAGTGGTATGGGTGTGTCTGGGGCAGCTGACTTCCAGAATTTGGAAACTTCATAGTCGTGTGCTGAAGAGAGGTGGAGAAGGATAAATATATTAGTAAACCATGCAGATGAAGGCATAAAGCATCAGTCTGGAATGAGCTTGGCTTGTATTTAATTGCATGACATAAAACTAAACGCGTGATTGCACACCTGAGCAACTGAGACGATCTTTTAGAGGTGGTGTATGTAACAAAAAATAAAATGAAAAATAGTTAGCAGGGCATCACTAAAAGTGTGGTTTGTTAGTGCTGCCGTTGCTTGTGCTGTGCTTTTCTTTCTTGTAATTATCGTGACTGGTATTTTTAGGGTAGCTTTGCAGCTTGTCTATTTTCTGCCAAGTTGGCTAAAAATGTTTGTCTCACGTGACATGATAAATATTCTCTTGGAAACCGATGCCTTATATATTCTGAGCTTCCCCTTCTGCTGATTTCTGGATTCATTCCTTAAAATTGCAGCAGCTGGAGCTGGGGGAAAGGTGTCTCTTTTTATTAAAGCCTGTATGTGTGGCTGTTACGGTCTTCAAAACAGCTTGAATAGTTCTGGCAGATAAAGCTGATAGACTGGAATGTTTTTGTTTGCTTTAGCTTTTGGGTGGTATTAGCCTTAGTTGTAACCTCTTTCAGTTTCTGTTATCTTTTATATGGACGGCTGCTGCTGTCCTGCTTTCCTCCTGGCGTCACAGGGCTTTTCTGGTTCTATTAATGTACTTATTTTAGGGTAGCCCTGACAGGAGCTTTTCTCTGCTGCTGTCTCTTGTTCAGCAGATGTTCAGGTGTCCTTTAGCTTCTCCAGAGCGCTGTGGTCTGTGTGTTGCTGTCCCCANTCTCTGCTGCTGTCTCTTGTTCAGGAGATGTTCAGGTGTCCTTTAGCTCAGACTGTCCCCCAGCTCAGACCCGAAGTCCATCAGATCCTTGCTGCTTAAAGCAACCGCCCAGAACGACGTGTCGACTCTTGCATTACACACGTGAACACGCGCTTGATCTGAAATTGCGAGGTTGTAGTAAGAACTGAGCAATCTGGTAAAAGTGGAAATTGCTGTATGTCCTTTTTTTGACATCTTCCAGTTCTAGGCAGGCCACAAGGTGCTACTGGTCGTCCTTGGATGGAAAAGGTGTTGGAAAAGGGCATCATTTGTGTGCTTTTCCAGATGAGGGACAGCTCATGGACAAACCTTGTGCCTTTGGGCAGCGTATTATGGGTAGACCTGGAGATTTCCTACCTGGCGCTCGCAGCGACCGACGGTGTTACTGCGGCTGGAATGCGACACCAAACACCATCTAGAAGACAAGTGCACTATTTGTGTTGTAGATGTCCGGACTTTGCTGTCATTCAGGATTTTAGCTTGTTGGTATAAGCAAAATCAAAGCAAATCTGTGGAAAAGCAGAAATGGAACTTTTAGGTTAATAAGGCTGTATTGTCTCTGACAAATGGGTAAAAGGGAGAGGGTTGACTTTTAATGAGAAGTTATTAGATGTTGAGTAGCTGTTAAATCGCTATATTAATAAAATGGTCGATCCTCTCTAGCTTGTCTCCGTAAAGTATTCTATTAATTGAGAACCCCCTTTAATCCATTCTTTTAAAAATTAATTAACATTTTGAAAAACATTTCTTTGACTATAGCGACCTGATTCAGATTAAATTGAGGCTGTGTCATGACTGCTTCCTTTATGTACTTTAGCTGCAATTTATGGACTCTGTTGATAATACCAACTTCATACGTAGGAGCTTAAGACTTCTAAGAGCAAGTGTATTGGACTGATTTTTTTTTTTTTTTTTTTTTGGTCATAGCATTTTGAATTGACAGCAAATAGAAAAACAGAAATGAGAGAAGAAAACAGGTTCTGGTGCCTGGAGCGAGAGCTTGGATGTTATTTTCAGTTCAGCTACTGATTTCTGATTTGACTGAGCCAGAGTTTGCATGGAATTTTGGAATAAACTATCCAGACTTAGCTGTTCTTCAGACACTTGCATTACAGAATAATTGTCCTTTTCTTCCTGCCACGCTATGACCAAAATTGGAATGTTCAAACCCTCTGGCTCCTCTACCTGCAAGGCACCATTACCCTTTCTGGACGTGCCAAAACCTCCAGCTTTTGGTGATTTGCACTTTCCACCTGCCAGTTCTGGTGGTTGAGCAGATCTGGTGCTGCCCGTTGGGGTCCAGCACACACATGTGGCTCTTGATGTTGCCATCTAAGAAAGTCCAGATCCTGAATCAGGTCACTGTTTACAAAGCAGATTTATGTCAGATATAAATACAGCTGTAATGCCCTTTAATGAAGGACGTGTGGCTCTTGCACAGGCTGTGCGGTGTTCCTGCTATCTGATCGCTGACAGATAGAGCTGGAATGGTGAGGATGGAGAAGTTCTCAAGGTGTGAAACAACTGGCCAGACTGTAGCAAGAACCATAAAGCCAGGACAGGGAACTTCACCACTCAGGGCCTCTAGAGCATTCCCTGAAATCTGAACTGGTAGAACTGGGCGCTTTCTGCTCTGTGCTTTGCTTCCTCAGCTGCTGTCAGGCTGGAACAAGGTTTCCATCCTATGGTGGTTCTAATTAAAAGGAAAATTTTGTGCCATAACCGTCTGTGGACTTGCTTTTGCAACACTTTCTTATGAAGGACCCTTTGAAAAAGGACACTCCAGGTACAATTTGGATGTTCAGTGGGGAACAGAGGAAGAAAGTTTATTTGAACTGGCCTTGGAGTCAGAAGACATATTTTGTTTGTTCTGTTTTGATCCTCATAAATGGCTTTCTTTTGCCCCCTGTGCACAGAATGACCCCTTGTTGTGTTGTAGGACACCAACTTGTGAAGTTTAATTTTTAGCTGGAGAAGACAGTTGACATCCAGTTCGCTCTGAAGAATAAAACCACGTGGAATGCAAACACTGCAAATGAGGGATAATGATACTGAGGCCAGGGCAGAGCTTTAATGCAGCTGCCAGGTGCTGTGAGGAGCAGAGCTGAGCACCAGCCCGGTGCTCCGTGCGTGCCTGCCCAGCTTGGGTGACTCAGCCGAACAGTGTTTTGTTCTCTCTTTTCTTGCCAGACCTGCATTCATCTCCTCAGGCACCGCTCTTGTCCTTGGCTTGCAGCAAACTCATCATTTATTATCATGGGGTTTTTTTTGGAGCCTGTCCTGATGGGACTTGCAGTTTCAGGCTGGCTGGAGATGCTCATGATCCTTTCACGGTGCCATTTCCTTTCCCTATTATATCACGTCTTCTTTCACAAGAAGTCTGCAAAATGTTGGAAATAGTCATTGGCTTGCACGTCAAGAAAACAAAATAAATGGAAGACTATACAACTGGCCCTAAGTTTAATCTACAGAAGGGTTTGTAGGTATTAGGCAGAAACAGGCCACGGTTGGTGTTCAGAAAAGCTTGTTGAGAAGTTAAATATCCAACGGTGTGGGTGGCGTCCCTCCTGGGAGGGACAGTGTCGCTCTCTGGGTGTGATCGGCCTCCTCGAGTCCTGTCCTGTCTGGGCACCGGGGTGTTTTATGGTGGTTGACTTTACTGCAGGTGTCCTCAGGCGTCCTCTGCCTTGGGGCGTGTGAGGGCTTCTCCGTGTTGCGAGAAATCGGAAGATGGATGGATGTGGCAGTGAAGTATCAGGGCTGTTGAGAAGGTGGTTCAGAGAAGGAATTGAAGTGGTGATTAAAAAGGGAAAAAAATAGGCAGGTGAAACCAAACGTGTGATGTGGGTGTTTTGGGTTTTTTTAAAAATAGCACTATTATTGCTCTGCAGGTATCTGTTGTGGATGCTTTAAAAATTTCATTTGTAGGGTTTGCTTGCATTGAAGGTACAGATATAATGGAGCTTCAGGCCTTCACCTTTCTTCAGGGCTTCTCATCTCACCGCGCACAGCGGTCCCAGCAGCTTCCAGGGTGACCCTGCTGGTCCTGGGCCTGTCACTGGGGCCGACTGGGCAGGAAGGGGCTCCAGCAGTGAGTCACCGTGCTCCCGGAGGGACAGTTAGCACCAGGAATTGTCTTTGTTGTTATCCGAACTCTGAGGTAGCTGAGCCAGGCTGTGTATCCCTCCTGGATGCGTAATGGAAAGATAACTCCGCTGGCACTGGGCTTGGGCTGCTCGGGCCAGGCCGGAGGCTCCACGGTGAGCTGAACCACGATTGTGTAGTGCTTAGGAAAAGGGTTTAAAACAGCTTCAGCCTCAGTCGCTCTGCAAATGCGTATTCTCTGGTGGGAAGGCAGAGGCAGATGTTGGCCTTCTCCAGGGAGGACTTTCCCTTATTTCCGGAAGGCTCCTATTATAAATTAATGTGTTACTGAACGGTGTCTGCTCTTCCAGCAGCACATGGCAGTGTTTCTGTCCTCGGTCACAACCACCGTGACTTGGTTCAGTCCCTACCACTACCAATGCAATGGTGTTTTTTTCCTCCTGGAAGACCTTCTGCCGGTCCTGGAAAAAACCTGCAAAGCTCCTGAGTTTTGTGGCCCTGGAGCAGCAGCTGGACCTTGCAAAGCCAAGGGCCTGGCCCCATCAGCAGCCCCAGAACCACCGCAGTTCCCTGTGGAGGAGCCCGGAGTCACCTATCCAAGGGCTCTTGAGCTGGGAACTCTTGAGGTGACTTAAAACAGAAACTTTACCCTTCTGGAGACTTCTTAAAAAGTTGAGAGATAAGCAACAAGAATTAGTCAGTGATTTGTTACCCAGACCAAAGAAGAACCTCCACCCGTCTGGCACGTAGTTCAGCTTGGCCTCCTGTGCCTCAGCTTGCAATCTGCTCAACTGAAAACACCCTGGAAACCTATAAATTATGTAGGCGTTATTAGAGGCTGGGGGTTCTGCATTGTGGTTAGCATTAAGGATGATTTGCAAAAGCAGCGAGATCTGATGGTTTAAAAATGCTACATCACTCTGTATGTGGGATGCAGATTGATAGAGGGGAAGAAATAACACCAGCCCAAAATGTGCTGAATAATGAACTGAAAATGGTTATTGATTATCTGTGCACCCTCATTATCCTGCTGCAATCTGAGAGCAGCTAGTGATTCTTTTTTTTCTTTATTTAAAAAAAAAAAAATCCACCACCACCCCCAGCTTTCAAAGGCACTTATGAAATATTTAGTGTAATTATTTCCAAGATCAAAACTCCAAAGATGTTATGCAGCCACAGAAACCTTGTTAATCTGTTGGTGTTATGGATGAACGAAGCAAAGGAGATATTAAACATTTATGCTCTTGTGCAAAATGGCCTCTTACTTTCAATCTCTATTGCAACACCATTCATCAGCCTTCACTGCTGCGTTTGTCTCGCTTCCCATGCAAGAATTTTAGGTGTCATTACAAGTTTCTTCTGATGGAGTAGGACTTATTTTCTCTATCTGTGTTTTGCCTTTAGGCAAGGCAAATCTCAGCCTAATGAAACCAGTGTGAAGTATTATGGGGCTGTAACACTGGCTTTGCAATCATACAGTGTTTTCCTCCATGAAATAGTCCTTTTAAACCAGCTATGAATGTTCATTCCCTTTACCCCATGATATTTGCAGAAGTGAGGTAATAAAATGTTATTTCCATCTAGACTGTAACTACTGGGAAAGTGGAGTAGCTGTTGATGTCTCCTTTCAGTTTGATAGAGAATTACTGAGGAAGGCATCCAGAGTCTGTCCAGCGCTGACTCAAATCACAAAATAGCATTTTTGTGCCTCAAAAACAAGTTTAGTGGATCTGCAGGTGTTTGGAGATAAAAGTTGAAAATGACCTTGGAAAAACAGCCTGAAATGGGCAATAATTTGGAAGAGATGAGTGCGAAGGCCCAAGGATAAACTATAAAATGGGGAATGACTGGTATGGTTACCATTCTGCAAGGGATGAGATGAGGCTGCAGTGGGTTTGGGACTGAGTGGCCATCAACTGCCTTACGCTGTTGGCAAATATGGTGCCGGGCATAGGAACAACATGGGAAACACATGAAGTTGTCCTCGTTTGTCAGGACTGCTGAGGATCGGAGGGAGATGAGGACAGATGAGAGAGGTACATTGCATCCGTCTTTGAACGTGAAAAAGAGGAGTTGTGGAAGAAAATAGTTAAAGAACCATTTGCTGAGATTAGCATAAGAAGAGGGGCTTGAACTGCAGTGAGGATAACTGAGATTAAACAGGAAAAACCTTTTACGTCTGTAAACAATTTGGGGACTCCAAGATTGCTTGTTTCTGCAGCTTGAAGTGTTTTTCTTCATTCCAATTTTTTTCTTTAAAAAAATAAGATAAACAGTCCTGTTTCCTGAGCAGCTTTTAGCTCTGAGGCCGTTTGTCTTCAAAGCCAGTCTGAGCAGGGAGGATCAGGGCTGGGTTTGTGCTCAGCTGGGTGCCTGAGGGACCTCGGGGTGAGCTGGTCACCCGGGCTTTCCAGAGATCTTGCACCTCAGCCTCGCTGCTCTCCACGTTTCTTACCCTCAATTTCTTATTTTCGTGCTTAGTGACTGGTACGGTTAAAGAGTGGGAGCTCTCATGACTTCCTGCTCGTGTTGTTGTAATTTAAAAAAAGGAAAAAATTGAGGATGTTGGATAGTTTTAGTGTAATTTCCGGTGCAGCAACTAATGGAGAGAGAGAAGAGGGGTGGTGTGGATCCTGTCTTGAGTTAGGCCAGGTCATCCTTTGGCTTGGCTTCACCCTTTGGTCTTTCTTGGTCTTTCTCCCAAGCCTTGCTGCTGCCAGTGTTTTTGCTGTGAATTCGGTAAAAGAGTTATTCTGCAGGACATTAAGAGCAGGATTGGGTTCGTTGTTGGCTTTTTACTCCTTAATCCAAGCGAAGCCTTGGCAAACCGGTGGGGACCGCCCCAAATGCATTCAGCTCGCTCTCCCCCTGAAGTTCTTTAGGAAAAGGGATTGTAGCACCCAGAGATGTGAAGTGTAAATGCAATAGTCTCCTGGGGATTCTACCTTGGAAATTAGAGGGTTTTTTGTTGTTCTGTTACACTTGGTCAGCATCCCATCCCGTGCCACTGCTGCCCACAGAGGATGCAGACTGACCCTGTATGTCAGTGGCCTTCAGCTGATGGAGGTGCCACCAGTGAAAGCAAAATGTTGTATGTGTGTGTGTCTCTAGCACCGGATAGATTTTTCTTTACAGTAGTTTACTCAGCCGCCAGCAATTTTCAGTCTGTTTTCATCCAACACACTGCTCTTATCACATTGTCAACGCTGCTTTTATTTTTATCTCCGTGTATATGTATGTATGTCTATATATAAGATATATATTACACATCTATATGTATTTATATGCATGTGTGTAATGTCTGCCTATTTTCAGCATCTGAGAGACTTGGGCGGAGAGCAGCCTGTTCAAAGTGGGGTCTGCCCGGGTCCCTTTGCTCAGCCGAACAGAGGCCGCAGGTCACGGTTTTGGGGCTGCTCAGTTTGTGCAGCCTGCTTGGAAACTTTTAACCTTTCATTTTGGATGCGTTCTTTTTAATATTCAGCTTTATCCCCAGCATCAGCAAAAGGATTAGAGGCTGGTTTGTCTTTCCCTCTGAACTCATCTGTGACTTCAGTGTGCATATTAGTTCTTTTAATGGCTTCTTTATTAGTTCATTATTGTATAACCTCCAGGCATGGCAGGACTTGAAACGTTAATTTTCCAGCCAAAGTTCAGCTGATGAACTTCACCTGGTCCCCTTGAAGCCAGCGTGTGCACAGACAGGGCTGCCTTGCTTTGCACCGCGGCATCGCTTATAAAGCAGAAGGGAAGGAGCGAAGTTTTCCTCTCCCCAGGTGTTAAAGGAGTAATAGGAATGGAAAATATGAAGAAGCAGTACAATATTGTAGAATATTTAAGGAGAAAACGTGGTATGTGTGTGTGCATGCTTTAGTGTGGTGTTACTTTATTTTTTTTCCTTCTCCCCCTCCCCTTTTCCCTCTCGTTGCTTCAAGCTAGTATTTGGCTGCCCAGTGAACTATAACAAGATTTAATAGCTCCAGTGTAGCTATATTGCATTTGGACTGATTCCATCCTTCTGTTGTAATAAACGTCTGCTTTACAATGAGCTCTTAAATTCTATAAGTGACGTCAAATTGTATCTAATAATGGAAAAAAAATCAAGTACTGTAAATGCAACTTGTTCACTCTGTCTTATCAAACAGTGTTTTATCCTCAGCCCACTGCAGCGCTATCTGCATTTGAGATATCTTTTGAGGTTGCCCTGAGGTTTGCACCTGAGGAAAATTGTTTTCCACGCGTGTTTGCATTTTCTTCCTCCTCTCTCCGCCTTCCTTTCCCTCCACATGCGCTGTAGGTTGTGGCCGGACCCGTTGGGCACGGGGAGCTCGATCCTCCGCTGCAGCTGCCCCAGCGCTGGGGGCACCATCTTGTGGTTTTGCAACACGGGGAAATGTTCATTAAGCAGCTGATTCGCTGTGAGATGTGATCTAAGCTCAGTCGTGAAACTTGGATGTGTAAGCATCTGCATTAAAAAAATTTCTATTTGAAAAAGATGTGGCAGATTAGACATGCGATTAAGATGTGCGATTTCAAAGAACATCACTTACTGACACAGTAGCCTTTTAGCAGTGAGCGTGTGAACTGTGCACTTTTAAGGAGCTTTAGCTTTAGATCATTTTATTTTTTCCCGAGGCCTAATGAGTTTTTAAGTCTGCGTAGCCATCAGTCAGCGAGTACAACCTACACTACAAAACCTGAAAACTTGCAGATTTTTAAAAATTCACTCAGTCTCTTCAGTTTATTGCATGTGTGCACGTGTGAAAGAGTTTTGAGTGCAGTGTTGAGTGTTACGGCAAATAATGGTAGCCATAAAGTTACTAAATAGAAATGTTGGGGGTTTTTAACCTTTGGATGTGAACATTGCTTGGACCAGTCCTGCTGCTGGTGCAGGAAAGATCGCTTTGGCAGGGCGGGGAGGAGAGGGGAGAGAAGGGAATGGTAAAATACAAGTGCTCAATATTCATCTGCTTGGAAAACCCTCAGAAATTGTGTTTTCCCCTTGACCTTTATGTAGTAGTTACCATTCACGTGATGGGAGGAGACACTTGTGTTCCAGCTGACATTGGACCAAGTGTCACCACTCACAAAACGAGAAGTTTTTCTCTGTCCCGTGGTGTTTCCCAGTGAGACAACTGTGGGACGTGGGCAGGAGAATCTGCGTGACGGAGCTCAGGCTGCGCCTGTGCAGGGGTTCAGGGGGATTAAAGAACGATGTTTTGCAGGTGCTGATGGAGAGACAGGGACACCATGGACAAACGGGATCAGAGCGACAGATAAAGGGGGAATAGTCTCTGCAGCAGTGATATTCTGGATGGATAAAGCTGAGCAAGACTCTGGGGCCAGGAGGAGAGTGCTGCATTAATCAAGGTGTGAGTGTTGAGGCTGCCTTTAAAAAAAATGCTGACGTAGGTCCTAGGAATCTGTTTCACATTTATGCTGCTGCTTTTAACGGCATAAATAAATCCAAGTGCAGCTCTTGCAGTCGTGAGAGGGCACTGATCCTCCTTCAGGAGCTCTGCAGGACAGGGATGGTGGCCGGGCTGCTAAGTCTGGTGTTGCTTCCCAGTGTCCAGGTGTTTGGTACGTTTGGGACCAATGCTAACATCTCTTTGATATTGCTTTGTTCAGGGAGGCATCTTCTTGGGGGATAAAAGAGGCATAGAGAACCTAAAGAAAGTCTTTGGGGAGGTAGGTGTGGTCTCCAGAAAGGGCCTTTTCTCATCCTTTTGCCATTATGTGTTTGGTTTTCTTACAGTTGTTTCTGTTAATTATCTTTCATTTCTCAGTTATATGAAAATACCACAAGCAGAATTGCTCAATAGCTGAGTCGAGGGTATCGATCTTTAGCTCACGAGCGTGATCTTTCATCGGGAAGACTTTCTCGACTTCAAAAGGCAGCACAGCCCCAAACACGCAGCGGCTGATGAGAACCTGAGGCTGCAGTTCCAGGGCTGGTACCTGCACTGCCGTGCAACCCTGATGGGTTTTTCCTTCCTAGGGCAAGTCTTTTAACTTTAAAATGGTGTGAAATGAACTTCCTGTGTGAGGCTAGAAAAAGCTCATTAAAGTTGCTCTCTACATTTGGGGCTTTTTCTTCCCTGTTGAAAATGAGAAATAGCAGCTGTGGCGGAGCTTGTTTCAGCCCTAAAAATCCTGTGCTCAGCAGCCTGGACATGGAAAACGTGAGCTGGTCAAAAATTAGTTCTGAGGTGGCAGCTGTAAGAGCACAGCTGGGAACAACATCCCAAACCCGCCGGCCTGAGTGGTTCTGCACCGGGCCCAACTGACATGAGCAGCCAGGATTTTTGCTGTAATACTCAGTTTCTAAGCCCTTCAGGGCCAGCCTGTCAAGCCTGGCCGGGGTTTGACCTTCAGGACTCCAACAGCACAGTTTAAATACCCTTCACCCTTCCTTAATTACAAGCTGTCAGTTGTCATCAGTCCTCTGCTACCTCGTTCAGTAACAGGGAGGTTGGCCCTGATGCCCCCAAAGTGACAACCCCAAACACCAAATTCATGAGCTAAATGGGGAGATTTTGCTGGGTCTCTTGATCTGTTCAGCTTCTGCAGATCCCAATAATTTCCCAAGCTTTAAACATCAAAAAAAAAGTTTGTTATTGTTGGAAGGGAAACCATTAAAATCAGAAGTAAATGCAGCACGCTGAGCGTTACCCTTCAAACAGCCTGGAGCAATAGCTCAGGAGTGGACCTGACTCATCGCAGCAGGATATTGACTCTGGAGCATAATTATGATGCTTTGAGAACCTGATTTTAAAATAATTGAGGTATAAAATTATGCGCCTGGCTTTCACAGTTACTACAGCGCTGCGTATAAATTGAATAATGGCCTGTACAAATGTGCCACTTGGCTATCGTAGAAATAGCAGCAAGTCTGCAAATGTTGTGCGTCACCATTGTATTCCTCCTGCTGAGGGAAGCCGCTGCAAGCTGAGTTTTGCAAACAGGCTTGGGCTGCCGCCGGTCCCAGTTGTGTGACCACAGGGGGTTGGCAAACGTGTAGAAAATCCAGGTTGGCGCTCGGCGGCTGGACGGTCGAAATCCAGCCTGTCGTCAAAACGCCGGCTGCTTGCTGATCCCCGCACGTCGAGCATCTCCCTGCAAACACCTCGGGCTGCTCGTAGCGATGGGCTGGATGCGGGTAAGCGCCAGGGACACAGCTGCTGTTTTGACACCCGTTTTCCAAAGCTGAGTCCTGGCTCCTTTGCTTCCAGAAGGGATTTTTCTTCTCTCTGTAGCAGCCATTATGTCTGCAGGCAAATTTCTTTGTTTTGTTTGGGCAACACAGTAAGCGGTTTTGGTGAGCCTTGATTCTCTGTAAAGTCCCAAGTCTTTTGGAAGGAGGCTGCTGTCCTCAGTGAGTTGACTGCAAGTATTTTTTGGTCACCTCTGTCCCACTGGACATGGTGCTCCCTAAGATCTGAATCTGGTGAAAACCCATGTTTATATTTTGTGGTTTGCCGCCTGGGCATCACTGCTCCTAGAAGAGTTAGGACACGTTATTTTCAGCTCAAACACAGCCCAAGCTGCAAACTTATCTTGGTTTTGTTTTCTTTTTTTCTTTTAAACCAGCCTAGCTTTAAAAAAAAAAAAAAGAAAACAAGTCAGGTTTGTTCTCTTTGTGCCTTCTTCAGGGTCAGGCTGCTGATCTCAGGTGCTTTTTCCCACTGGCCCCCTCTTGGTTTGAGATTGCGATTTGATTCTTGCTATTGCCCTGTGTGTTTCCAGGGTTTTGGAAGCACCAGTTTTCCACCGGGCACATCATCAGGACCTGCTGCTGCCCAGAGACGTGCAGCCTGAGCTGAAACACTTGCTTTTTAACATTGACCGCAGGGAAGTAGAAACCTGAAGGGGAACTTCACAGAAAACCTCAGCTGGGCCGGCAGGATGCTGGACCCGGAGCTGCTGCTGCGGCCAGACGAGCTCTGCACGCTCCGAGGCGGCTGCTTGGGGCTACAATGGTTGGGTTTTTTTAGTCTGTAATGAAATAAACCCTCTTGTGTCTTGCCTTGTGAGTTATTACCTGCCTGGTACTTCATTATAAACACATTTTTTCCATCTTGCTACTGGTTTCCTGCCATTTTATTGCTTTCAAGGTTCTATTTTTTGTTTTATTCATCTCTTCCAATCGATAGAAATATCCTGTTTTTAGCAAGCAGCAAAGGCAGACGTGACTGATGTCCTTATGGTGGGAGCAGAATCGCTTTCGGAGCATTTGGGGAATGGTGGGGGGAGGAGGGAGCTTTTAAATCTAATTTTCAAAGATCTCTAAAGCATAACAAACTGCTTGAGACACGTAGCTGAGTCTCCCACTGCCGTTAACTCCAGGAGTTGGGGTCCTACCACTGTAGCAATGTAGATCTGGTGCCAGTGCTTGAGATCCATCCTCTGGCAGTTATGGTTGTTCTTTGCCAGGACACTAATTAAAAACCACTTAATGAGATATCTCCACCTGTTCTGGAGGATTAGTTTGATGGAGGAAATCCTGCACGTGCCTGTGGGCGCACACAAACTTCTGCACATTGGCATGGCGGTGTAAGGAGGTGCAGTCTTCACAAAATTATTCTCTGTAGGGTTTGTCATGGTGAAGTTTATTTTGTTTCGTTGTTTTTTGGTTTTGGTTTTGGGTTTTTTGCCTTTTTTAATTTTTTTTTTTTTTAATCCTCCTGCTCCACACACACAGGTTGCTCTGACAGCAAGAAAATGAAACAGAGAATTGCATTTAAAAATAAATTGTTTAGGTAATGCAGCTCCAGATGGATAGCTGTTCCGGAAGAGTCAGTCTGGGATGGATGGGTTTTACTGCCCAATTAGAAATGTGGTAATTAAACAAAAGCCAGCGAACAGCAGCGTGCCTGGGTTGGGCCTAAAACCAGCGCAGGGTCAGCTCCGGTGTGAGACGGGGATGTTGCAGTGCCCTTTGGGTGCCACACAGGTGACAAGTCAGTAAACCTGGCTTAGAAATCCTGAATTTTGTCCCTGGTTTCTCTGTGACCATGGGTATGTGTTTTAACCTCTCCAAACCTTGTAAAAGGTCGGTGAAGTGCTGTGCAAACATGCAGCAGCGCTGAGGCCTGTCAGTAGCAGTGTGGTTTCCTAGTTCCCAGACCACACTTTAATCCACTAGATAAGTTGGGTGTTTTTATTTGATATTTATTTTTTTCCCCTGACAGTTGTAGGGTTTGGGGCTGGTTTTGCTCCAGCAGCTATATTTGCAGACTTCCAATAGGCAGGCACAGCAGAAAGGTGAATTTTGGCGATGAGGAGGAACCGGGAGAGCGGCTGCCAGGTCCTGCCAAGGCAGGTTCGGCCCGAGCTTTGCTGCTTGCTCCTCTCCTCCTCACCCGGCATCTTCCCCCCACCCTTCCTTACATGATTTTGTTGTTTTATTGTTGTAATATTGTTGTAATTATTTTGTTACAACTTTTTTCTTCCAAATTCGGCTCAGCTGTTGTGAATAAAGAGCTGGTTGATGGCAGAAGCGTATTAGCTGAGCGGAGCCTGTCAGTGAGCAGCCTGTAGGGAGTCTGAAGAATATTTGAAAAGTTACTGCTTTAACCCTTGGTGTAGTAGATGCTGTATTCCCTGTATTCTTAAGCAATAATTCTGTTAAATTGCCTTGTGGTGGGGTGTGATGGGATTTTTTCATGTGTGTTGCAGTTTGATCTTCGGCTGTATTCTTATGCAGCGGGAATGTAAAAATGAGTCTGGCATCGACATCAGTGGCAGGAGGATTTTGCCTGTAGACTGCTTTGGAAGTGAAGGAGAAGGGGTCCTACCAAGACAATAATTCAGAAAAAAGCAGAGAAGAAAAGTACTTTTCTGCCGTCTCTATTGTTAGACTCCAAATTACTTTCTTCATCATGGTGTTACTGAGGGCTGAGGAAGTCTAATTATTGCCTTTTCTTCCTGCTGGATGAATGTGAGAGGATAAAACCCGATACCTTTGAGTGGATACATCTCTGGTGCGTTGCTGACATTGGAGAGATACTTTATTGTCTGGCGACAGGAGGTCTGCCTATTCATTTTGAGCTTTTGTCACATTTCTTCCACGGAGAAGCTGTTGCATCGGAAAGTCTGATTGATACGGTGGCAAAGGTCAGGAGGGTAATGGCTTTGATGGTGTCCCCTGAAGCAAATCAAAATTCATCTCAAAGATTCTGTTTGGTTTGATACCAAGGGTCTGGTAGCACTCCAGGGATTCTTTTCTCTGCTGTTAAGCTTATAGCTATTACAAAAATTAATGTTTGCTTTTTTTTTCTTTTAATAGGATGTTCTGCAATAAGAATGGAAAATAACTGCTCCTTTTTTTTTTTTCTTTCTCTCTCTCTCTGTTTCAGGGATCCTCAATGCGTTTCCTTGCCATTATTTAAGGAGCCTTTACTAAAAGCTTCTGGATTGTGTTTCTGAACAGATAAAAGATTTTTGTATTCAAAATGCTCATAAAGGAATATCGTATTCCTCTTCCAATGAGTGTGGAAGAATATCGAATTGCGCAGCTGTACATGATACAGGTCAGTAATATTTCAGTGTGAAAGAGTAGAGTATTGCTGCAGAATTAAGATGTTTTAAATTTGAGGTTTGCTGGGTGCTTCTAAAGGAGCTGGGGGGAAAAATGAATACAAACTGCAGTTTATGACTTGCCTCCTCTTGTCCTTAAATTAGAGAATCTCTGTTTGACCCGCCTGGGGAAACAACAGCTTATAGATACGCTGTTCCTATGGAAGGCAGCGCTGAGCCAAAGTGTGTGGGTACCTACCTGGAAGCAATCGAGCTGTGGGGCTTAAGCAGCTGTTGCTTTCCAGTTGGGCTGGGGTTACTGGTTGTGCCAGTTCCAGCTGCAAACCGAAGCTTTGTGCTCTTTTGTTGGGAAGGAGCAGTCTAGTATAAACTTGAGAGGGTAAACCAAAGGCGTAACTTTGAATTTAGGGAGGGGGAAAAGAATCTAGATGTAATATTTATTTGCTTATATACCACTATGAAACAAATACTAATCAGTTTAGGCATAAAACTTTTATTATTTTTAATAGGCTTCTGAATACTGGTGGGAATTTTTGTTGAATTCCCTGTCTTCAATAAAGCAGATAATTAAAATGCTGGGTTTTTGTAACTCACATCCTCTGTGCTCCTGTTCTCCCAGTGTCTGAAATCCAATCAGGAGCATTTTTAAAAGGAAATGAATCTGAAGTGTTATTTCATTGTCCCACACTTTAAATAAAATTTAACTTTGCTTATCCAGCAAAACACACGTACAATATTGAGTTAGCAGTAGAACACTGCTTTCTGTGGCAGGATGAAATGATGCTAGAAAAATCTGCTTTGGCTTAAAACCTAAAATGAATTAAGGAAAACACAAAGCAAAACGAACAAATACCTCCCCAAAACCAAGCAAAAGCACAACTCCCCCATTTCTTCCCTGGCCATCCAAATGGGCTCCTTTAAGGACTCATGCACTTGCCCTTGACTGTTAAAACAATGTACAGTGTGTGTTTTCCAGTAATAACAGTCAAATTCCTTTTTCTGACACAAATGGATCATCTTTGTGTGTTTAACCTAAATGTTAACAGAAAGGAGCAAACGTTTTTCTTAGGCGGCTTCATTTCTGTGTATCTTTTCCTGATGCTGTATCTGCTTTGAATATTGTTGTAATTATTTCGTTACAACTTTCTTCTTCCAAATTTGGCTCAGCTGTTGTGAATAAAGAGCTGGTTGATGGCAGAAGCGTATTAGCTGAGCAGAGCCTGTCAGTGAGCAGCAGAGCGCGCAGAAAGATCTGATGGAGGAGGAGGAGCCCACCTGGTTTAATGGAGGATTAATTGTTAATTGGAGAGTGTCTCTGGGGGCGTCTGTGAGAGGTGGACTTGATCAGGGGGCTGAATTTGCTGTTTGCTTTTAGAATTTAAAATGCTTTGGTTTCATTAATGCAGAACACTGGATTCCACTCTGTTCACTTGACAGTGATTTTGGCTGTATCATTATGTCAAAGGATGTGTTAAGCTGTTAGGGTTTCATGCACTGTGACGTTCGCTGGTGCAAGAAACTACTTGGGAAACTACAGTCCCAAATTGTCACCCAGCCCTCCTTCAGACCTGCTTTAGTTTTCTGGTGCATGGATGTGTGGCAAAGTCAGGTTTCCTCTTAGATCAGGTGCAATAGCTGGAAACACTGCAGGTATCCAGAGAGAAGTGCATGACAGACAAGTTACAAACAAGTTCCTTGGTTACATGTACAAGAAATGCAAGAGGAAAAGTTAGCTGTGCTTTCTATTGAAAATACTAGTCTCAGCTCCAATTAAAACAAAACCAGACAACCCACTTAGGGCAGAACATGGAGTTTATTTTCTGTTTCTTAGTGTTCGGTAGCGATCTGCTTCAATTCAA
Organism: Pampusana beccarii; assembly: GCA_013399365.1. NCBI lineage: Eukaryota > Metazoa > Chordata > Aves > Columbiformes > Columbidae > Pampusana > Pampusana beccarii. Next base: position 763,924 of record VWYH01011280.1, on the reverse strand, counting down.
CCTGAAATTGGTGGGAAGATTCCTGCCGACTTCAATGGGGGCTTTTCAAAAGGCCATGATATCAAATGTCCTTTTTCTTCACTATGATTTAAAAGCAGAGGTTTTGTCTTTGAGACAGGTGCTGGGGGGAGAGCAGTGGGGAGCACGACTTCCCTTCTTCTGCGAGAATGAGAAAGTGCTTCACGTCTCTCTCTATTTTTCCTTTGAAATGCATAAGGAGGCCACAGGAGAACCAAGTTCTGTATGGTGAACCCCCTTAGGGGAACAAGCTATCTGTACAAAACAGCACTGTAGAGCCATTTCTTAGAAATCTTTGGCTGAAATGGAGAACGGAATGATTTAAAGTAGTTCCCGAGGAGAGGAGCAATTCTTGAAAGCAAAAAAGTTCATTTCATAGGTGTTTGTTGTGTGCGGTGCGGTGTCATTATTGCTGGAGACACTAGTTGGCCTGGTCCTGTAGGGAGCAGTTTTCCAACAGTGTAAAAAGGAGACATCACAATTATTCCTCAAGGGTTTTAGAGAGCCGTAAGCAGGTGCTTGAAGTTTTACACCCATTTAACTTCAAGCTCATGAGCAAAGAACTCAATTCAACTCCAAACCAGTTGGTATAAAGTTGTTCTTTTAAGAGCAATCAAATTTCCTGGATTTCATCATCCTCGAAATGAAAATTTTCCAAAAGGACCTTCTCACCTGGGAGATGAAGCAACTGTCCCATGCGGTTGCTCTGGCAACCCTTTGCTGTGGACGTGGTGCCTCTGAGCCACGAGGACGTGGATGTTCAGCCTCAAGCTGGAGCACTGTGGTCACTTTTCAAAGATGTTTCCATGGAGATTTTTGCCTTTGCAGTGGAAGGTCCTTTTGTCTCCTTTCATGAGAGGACAGGCCCTCCTTCTTCTTAGAAGTCTTAACAAAAAATTTCCACCTGATTTGACGTAGGCAGCATCATGCCCAAGCAGCAAATGGTCCTTCCATTAAACCAGGACAGGCTGTACTCGTATTTACTGTGTTTATTGGATGGGAGAATTAAAATTGTGCAGTATATAATCCAGCATCTCTTTTGGTTCTCTGCGCCACTAGGCAGGCGAGACATGCAATAAATCATTGTGCGCTGCCTGTGCTGCTCTGTAATTTCTCTCATACTTAAAGTTCTCCAGGCTGGTGTATAAAACTGTGAAAACTGAGGTGAGTTGTCTGCTGCTTTGCTTTCTAATTAATTAAAAAAAAAAAAAAAGAGAGAGCGGAAGGAGAGGAGCAACAAGTCTCTTAAGTGTTGCTTTCTGGTAGCTTCTGAAATATTATCTGCAGAGACGGTGGTTTCAGTACTCTAAGTAGCACTTAAATTCTTCCATAAATAAGTTAATTTGATATTACAGCAAAGGGCTTAATGTACCCTTGACTTGCTTGAAGCCTAGCAGATCCAAACTGAATTGTTTTTCTCTATTAAATTTTAGACTATCAATATCCATATTTTCCTGGGAAACCTCTCACGCATGTTGTCAGCGTCTCGGGCTGGGAGCCCTCGCTGCGTTGGCCGCAGAGCCGTTAGGTCTTAGCTCTTCCATATGCACAAGGGTCTTTCTGCATCGTTGCTGAATTTTTGTCTCTTTTGCTATCCAAATTAAAACGTACTCATTTTTGCGTTTGAGCTCGGAACCACAGATCCTCCTTTCTGCTGTGACCTGTTTTTGTTCTAGTGTGTAAACCAGGCAAAATATTTCAAAACAGTGAAACAACACACACTTTAACGTTAAGCCTCTGTCTCAAAAAAGCTTGTATTCTGAGATCTGAATGCGTTTGTCAGAAAGATCAGTATGTTATTAGCCAAAGGTCAGTCCATTTATCATCTTAATACCATTCATTACTGCAGTTCCATATGGCATGAGATTCTGAGAGACCATCGCCCTCCTGGCCCTTACAGAAGATGAGAGAATTCCTTTTGTTATTAAATCTTTCTTTTATATCGGTGTGCATAGCTTGCTTTCTCTGCTGTAAATAAGTCCGGTCCTTGTTTTCTCCATGCAGTTTTCTCTGAGTACTCGTGACCTTCCTCCAAAGATAGCGTACTTTAAAAATATTCTTCTGGACCTAGTGGTTGCCTTTTGGGGATGAGGCTTATTTTAAGATGCTGTGTCATCCTTATAAGCTAATAGTGTTAATACTTTGTCATGCAGCCCTCCGAGGGTCCGTGACTGGGGAAGGACTCTGGTCCCTGTTTGAGGGATCTGTTCAAGATGACCCATCTGCTCAGCGCTGCCCGCTGAACTCAGGCAGGATCCTGGGAATCGAGGACTCTTCTCATCTTTTAACATGAACCTCTCTTCTGCAGTCCCTCGGGGCTTTGCATTTATTGCCTTCCCTGAAAAGTCAGAGCGTGTTCCCGAGCATCTGCAGTGCGCCGTGCTCGCCTGTCGTGCCTGCTGATGGAGCACCCCGAGTCGCTCCCCTCCTTTCCCAAGGATCACGATGTGTCCATCATCTCAGTCCCCAGACCCCTCTGCCCTGTCCTGTTTTCTCCTTCCTTTGTATGCAGCTCTCAGGGAGCACCTTCAAGAACAGGCTTGGTGCGGTGGTAATTCCTGGGGCCTTGTCCTGATACCTGGGTGCAAAAGTCGTGTCCCTTAAACTGTTAGCGATGCTTGGCGATTGCCAGCAGGCTCAGCAGATGGTGAAAGACTGATTGAGTGGGGGAAAACAAACTAACCCTTCATCTCTGGACACTGAAGAGCAGGATGGCTGATTATTTGTGTTTCGTTCGCAGATGCCTTGGCCATCTGGACAGACAGACATATACGCTTTAATTTTAAAAGCAGGTGACACTGCTGGCAGCTCCAGAGACCCTGGAAGATTCACCAGTCTAGAAGCAAAAGCCCAGTTTGAGGCTTTTTTTGCCAATTTCTGTGCTACACCATTCAGAGCCTTTGACTTCTATGCTCTCTCTTCTTCCTCTGGTTTTCATAACCTTTTCTTTGTGATCATGAGGGCTTGCATCATCTTGAAAGAGGAGAGTAAGACACTCAGAATGGCTGAGCTTTGAGAACAAGGTGGGTCTGGGTACGTTCAGTGCTGCCAGACTTGCGGTGCGATTTGCACAGGTGACAGCGACACCCGTTGAGTTGAGGTCAGCATTTGGGGAAAACATACAGAAAGAGCAAACAGCTTTTTTGCCTTTTAAAATTTTTTAATTTATTTTTTTTCCCAGCCATTATTCTGGAACAGTTCTTAAATTGGCTGTTATCCCATAGCTGGTGAAAAAAAAGATTGATTTTGGAGTAGTGAACTGTGTTGCCTTGACAGTTCACATGCTCTCTGACAAAACGGAGTGAAACTGAGATAATGTTATAACACAAAAAATACTTTGAACTTCCCGTTTGTACTGGTTTTAATACAGGATGCAGCACTGACAATCCTGCTGAGCTCGTTGCTGTCGAAATGCCTGTTGCCTTCTTTATTCTTATGAAAGAAAATTTCTGACCTGTCCACCCCTCGACAAAATCTTGACGGTTGACCCAGATTAGGTTCTCACTTTTTCAAATACCTGAAGGCAGGTAATGAATTAAGTATTAGGAAGACTGTGGGGAATTCTTTAAGCCAGTCAACCAGTATTTTAGCATATAGCCTATTGTTAGTGAACAGTTCTATTGGGTTCCTAAAATCTAAGGAATGTAGTCAGAGGATCAGAATTGGTCCAAAACACTCCACGTTGAAATTTAGTCTCTGACTCACAAGATAATAATGGGCAACTTGCTTTACCTCCTTTTAAACTAGGGACAGTAATTCTCACAGATGGTGTCTGTGGAATAGTTAATACAGTGAAAGATCTCTTTAAAGACAGGGAAGGAAATACTCAAGGTAAGATGAAATACTGAGCTGGAAGTGTAGTAGACAATTTGAATGATGGAGCATGTGGAGTAAACAAGTTTGAGGTTTCTCCGTAACAAAGTGATTCCTAATTCATGTGCTGCTGGCACATCCAGCCCTGACTCCGTAGGAGTGTGACTGGGCGTCTTTGTAAGGCGAAGTGATTAACGAGTGGCCATGAGAACAGTTCTCTTAACGCTGTAAATTATTTATAGTCTGCACAATTGATTGTCCCCAAAATATCCCGGTTTTGTACAAACAGCTTCATTAATAGCTAGACCCGATTCTAAATAATGCAGTGCCTACAACATTTGTACAAATTGATGCTGCACATATTTCTGCTCTGTCTTGCAAGGCTCCGCTGCTGACGCCCTGTCCTGCTTTGAAGTTTTAAGGCTTTTTTTTTAGGACTGTGTTTTACCTTAAGATGAGGTTTTACATTTAGCTGGTGGAGCAGCAGTGTTTGGGGGAAGGGGTATTGCCTGGAGGGGCCACAGCACTGCGCGTTGCCCAGTCATTGATCAGACCTACAAGAAGAACGTTAAAAACAGCTGGTCTTTTGCTTTTATTAATAAAGCCATTGATGAGGAACAGATTTCCTTCCCCTCTCCCCAGGGTTTCAGGTCATTCCTACGTGTGCAGTGCAGTGAGGCTTGGAGTCAAAGTGCTATTGTAATGCCTCGTGTTCTGATCGCTGCCTTGTTGACTCAAACTAACCTTCCTTTGCTAAATAAGTATTGGCGCTGGCTCTTCATGTATTATTATTTTTTTAACAGCACTAATTGGATTAAAATAATTGTCATGCATGAAGGATTCATGTTAGAGCTCAAAGGGCACACGGAAACCTGGGCTGTGGGCACCATGGTTACTGGTGACATCGCTTGGTTTGCTGTTCACCGGGATGATTCGTGTGCAACGCCAAGTGAACGTGGCCTAAACTAAACCCAGTGCATTGCTGATGCAGTCCCATTGCCATGGAAACAGATGTTGCAGCTTAAAGTTGCCTGCATTTGTATTGTGGTGCACGTGGTTTAAATAAAAACATGGCCCTGTGGCATCCACAGCTTCTGAAAGGATGTGAATAGTGTAACTGGAGAGACTGGGAAATCCCTTTGCAGTTGGACTTGGTTTACGATGAAGGTGGTGCCAACTGAGCTGTGCACGATGAGATGCAGTGAGCCTTGACTTTGAGTAACAACAACAAAACTCACAAGTCCCTCACTGTCCTCCGGCAATGTTGTTGCTAAAGGGTTTTCAGTCCAACTTGACATGGATTTGTTTCTGATTTGTACTTTACAAAGTACAGGCTCAAAGGTATTATTATATTAAAACCTGTCCCTGGGGTAACGGGGATCCTGGCTCCTGCCTGCCTTTGATATTGTTTTTCCAATATAACCAGTAAGACTACACTCAACTCCTGCAAAACAGGGGTAGAGAAGCTTCCCTGTTTGAGGACTGTTTTGCTGTATTTTGGTAAAGGGCCCCACTCAGGCCAAATGAAGAAAAGAGCCACATCATGGTTAGGATGCTGAAATGGCATTTGAAAGATCTGGGTTTCAGACGTAGCCCTGCCAGCAGCTCCGTGGCTTCAGGTTACCTTCTCCCTCTTTAAAGTAGAGCTCCTGTGTTGATGCCGTCATCTCGAATGCGAGAGGACTCGAGCTCTTCTGACTGTGGCACCAAAGCCTTCAACAGCAAGAAGTTGTGTGTGCTGTTCTGCTTCAGCATTCCAAAGTATTAATAACAGTAAGGGTGATTTTTGTTTTTAATTTAATTCCTGTAACTTCCTGTTTGCTCTTAGAACATTAGGCACTGATAAAATTACGTTGGTTTTGATCTGATCAGAAGTTCTCCTCCTTGGCTTCTGTAAGAGTGGAATAGTACCATCTCCTCCTCTCTTCTTTCACACTGAAAAAAGCTTTTTGCTCAGGTATCACCCCGATTATGATTTTAATTGAGTGTTTCAGGTATTTGACACACACATTTTGAAACGAGAAAAACGAAACACACAGACAAAAACCGACAACAAACAGCTTGGGAAGTATGACCTACTGTACTTTTAGGGTAAAGCAGCATTTTGTTTTCCTAGCCCAAGAGCTGATTTTTGATTACCTGCAGTGAATTCTGCCCACGAGCCGTGCCTGGTCTATCAGATCGCTGCATCAGCAGGCAGGAGGTTGTCGGTGGTGAAAGCAGATTGCTCGTAATGAATTAGATGTCAGTTCAAATGCTCAGAAAGGAGAGGTTAACAGAACCCAGAGCTGAGTCACAGGCAGCAAGAGGCGGCTGAAGAGAGAGCGGATACACCCATGTACGTGCACATCGTTAATGTTCACGTTATCTGTGTACAAAAATGCTGTGCTGGGAAAATGTGTTAGGAATAAACCATGTAATTAGTTTCAGAACTTTTGGGTAGGAAGGCAACAAAATCACCGTCAGCCTAAATGCAGTCCAACTGGAGATAGTTGGGAATATTTTTCCCTCAACATATGGGAGAGATTGAAAACAAGTAGTTTATTCCTTTCCCACCCTAGATTTTGTTACTCAACCCTTTAGATCTTAGGAAGCTTTGTACTTCCTCTCTAAAATTGAACAGTAAAAATACTTTTTATAAAACAGGTGTGATGAGTGACCCCAGGTCTCGATGACAGCAGGAGTCACCCAACCTCAGCAGCGTCGGGCTTTTTGTCGCCTGGTGGAATGCGAGAGGCAGTTCGGGCTTTCGCTGGTTCCCAAAGGACAGGTTCTGTTTCTGGGAACTTAATTGGCATTTGTGGTGGTCTCAGCGTCCAAAGCAATAAAAAATATAGTAATTGGCCGTAGAGAATGTTTTCTCAGCCTTCCTTGCCGCAACAGTATGAGCAAGTATGTTAGCAGGATCCTCTGGGGAGATTTGCTGTCATGTTCTTGTTCAGTGGTTACATAAATGCCTTTGTTTGCTGTCGTTGTTAACTGAAACCATCACCCAGCCGCAAACGGCTTGTATCCCTATCTGTGTCTAAATCGGATAAAAAATTCCCAAGACTTCGGTGTTATTTTAATGGATTGTCCCAGAAGAATTTGTCTGGACTATCAAAATAACCCTGTTGCCAAATGGAGCTGGAGGAGAAAAGCAAAAATCTCTTCTAGTTATTGTTTCCAGACAATGATTTATGTCTTCATAATTCATGGACAATAGGTCTACCAAGCATAGTGCTGTCAGTCTTTGTATTTTGAATAATCTCAAAACTCTGATCGATCATCGAAGGAGGCCACTAGTACCATGTAAATATGTTGCAGTAACGCACCAAGAAACTTCATTGTAAATCTAAAGTATGTCAGCCTTTTGCAATCGCTATCTGACTTAGATTGAGGGGTTGTACTGTAGACAATAATCAGCTGTAAACAAGGTAAAATTATAGCTATAATCTATTTTTAAAAGCTAGAATGATGCCTGGATCGCCTTTTATCCCTATGCAACTTGCACTGCCTTTACTGTTTTTTGCAGTACCATTGCAGTACTCAAAGTAGTAACTTAAATAAAAAATAAACTTTAGGAGAAGCTAAACCGCTGAGCTATTTCCAGGGCTGCTGTAGGCTTTGCAGGGATTCTCTGTGTATGCATCTGAGCCTGTGTCCAGCCTGTGCTTTACACCGCGGCTAAAACAACATGGAAAAGGACTCCTGTGGTTTAGGATCATACTCTTCTCGGTGTTCTGAGCAATACTGCGTTGATTGGTGGAGTTGTTTTTTCTTCTAATTCACCTAAAGCAAAATACTACAGGGCAAGTTTAATTTCCACAGCCTGACTTCTGTATTTCCCCAGCTGATACGGTAAGGCACAGCTTAGCGGTTTTCCCCAGCATTACGTGTTCTTGTTCTGTGAGTGCAGTTCCTCCAGCTGTAGTGAGACTTCTCAGATTGGAGGGGTTTCTGTTGCTGTCGGCCGTCGTTCCTTTAGCAAGTTATACCACGTTTCTGACTGGGAAGGGGGTTGGAAGGTCTGAGAACTGCTCACCCTGTCTTTGCCACCAGCAAAGGCTTTGTTTACAGCCGTGAAGGGCAGATGACAAATGGGGTTGGGCTAGCCCGGTGTTTAGATGACATTCACGGGAATTATTCATCTCTGATTGCGATGGTGAGGTCATGTGCTGTGTCCCATGCTGTGCTGCTGTGCCAAGAGATTTATTTTAATAGAAGCCTTTAAGTAACTGGCATTCTTGCTAATCATGGTGCATCTGCTTCTCTGGGTTCCCTGTTATGAGTAATTTAATGCTATTACTTTAGCTAGAAGGGATCTGTGTCACCATCTGTCCTGGAAAGCTATTGATGGGGCTGTGCAGAACATGGAGTGTCATCAGCAGAAGAGAGGGACTTCTAAAGGGATGACTGGATTTCCTCTTGTAATACAATGTAAGATGGTTTACTGTGATTACAGCTTGGATAACTTGCACATAAGGGCTGCTAGCTACTCTCTGATTTTATTTGGGACCTTTCCTCAGATATTTCTGTGGAGGGAAGGTGGTGTTGTCGTTAGCAAGCAGTGATAACTCAGGTCGTCTGCTAAATGAGTCTCTGCTCCTCATAGGGGCATCATCTATGAGGCTGAAACCTTCACGACTGACCCCAAGGTGCCTGCACATCTGCCCCTCCCAGCAGACAGATGTTCTTTGGAAAGGACTTGCCAGCCGCTTCTCGAGCCAAATGCTTTCCTAACCGACAGTTATTTTTTAATGGTTGTTTATAGACCACTTCCTTGGAACAAGCCCTCTCCAAGCCGTAGCTGAGTCGCAACAGACATGAAGAGGCTACATGGTTGAAAAGCAAATTGCTCTTGACATCCCCAAGTGCTGTTCTTCCACAGCACCGCTCGGGCTCAGAATATCAGCCTGGTCTTCGAGTGCGTGTGGCTGATATCTTTATCTTTATTGTCAGAGAAACGGATCTTCTTTTTGTCTTTGTGACTGGTTAATGATTGTACCGTTGACCATCTAACCTGCCTTGTTCAGTCCTTCCTGACCTGACTGTGGCTTCTTGTGCTCTCAGCAGGGTAACTGGTGAGAGCTGGGGAGCAGCTTGGTGTGGTTTATCATGTGGAGGTTTTTTTATTGTACTATCATTCCCAACAATAAGTTACGTTGGGGTTTGAGTGTAAATTGTCTTGAATCAAGAGATTAATTTGGGATACAAACTTTGTAGTTCTGATGTTTTTGTCATGCAGCTCTTATTTCACATAAATTGAAGGAGATGTTCTAGCTGTCCCTTGTCGTATCTTGTGTAGATAATTGACAGGCAGGAGGAATCTGTAGGGCCAAAATTTGCTTGGGGCTTGCAAGTGGGCAAAAGAAGCTGTGGGCTGGAGGTGGGTGTCTGGAAAGGCTGAAGGAGGAAGCTCTCAGAATAGGGTTCATGGTCTTCTGCGCAGAAATGAATGAAAGAACTAGAAATATGAAGTCTGTGAAGCTGAGTGTTTGCGTTACCAGGTCACGTGGAAAAGCTGCCTATGGAAATATTCCTGTAAAGCGAAAAACGGGCTGATCTTGCAGGTTCACCAGGGTTCTTGCTGTAGGGTGAGAACCAGGCAAGTCATCTTTATGCAGGGAAATGTTGTCAGAACTGGCTAAATGGGGGAAAGGCAAGCGGAGGACATTGGTGTGAGCTGCGCGTCTGGGCTTCACACCCAACCTCTGAAGAGCATCAAGAGGTGGCCAGATACTGGGAGAAAACACATGGGGGTGTCTCAGATGTAGCTCTGAAAGCAAGAGTGTTAGATTGCACTCCAAGAAAGAAAGCACACTGGTTATTGTTATCCGTTTTCATATCAGCCATGGCCATTAAAACACAAATCTTCAGTGGTTTGGTTTTCCAACGCAATACGAGCATTTGTGAACCCGGGCACCCGGTTCCTCTGTGCAGGTCTGGCTTGGCACAGCCCCAGGGGATGCTCGGGCCGCTCGGTGCTGTGGATTTCTTTTGAAATTAAGCATCTCCTAAACATCTTTCAGTTCCAAATGGGGACTTGCAGATTTTCCTTGGGATTGCTGGTAACCACACAATCTAGAATAGACTTTTGAGTCTAGCCCATGTCCAACCCTACGTGTGGTAATTTGGCATGAAGACAACCCGTGTTTCCTCCGCTTAGGATTTCCACGTGCTCGTGCCATATAATAAAACTGTAGATCTCCATAATTTGTATCAACTGCTCAGCGCAGATGCTGCACTGTTATTTTGTCTGTCACATTTGCTATGCCTGCTGGGTTATTGCCTTTTGCAAGACCTTTGAATTAAGCAGATTTTTTGGGTCATCAAGATTATTTAATGTTATTGTCATAAATATTTGTACAGGACTTGGTCAGTGCTTATATAAGAACTGAAAGACAGTCGTTTGTTTTAAGAGGATGTGTATTTTAATGAACTGCCAGCTGACTTAGATATAAACTGTTAAAAAGTGCTTTTGTTTTGCAGGACTACTGCAGTTTGTGGAGTGGAAAAAAAAAAGACTATTTAGATTGTCAGTTATTTAGATTTGTCAGTTACAGCTGTTTAAATTTAAAATCGCTTGAGAGTTCTTTAAAAAGAGGGCTATTTACTTCCAAATAGCTGTGTTGGCTTATCATCCTGTCCTCAAAAGACAAGAAGCTGATCTCTTGCATCTTATTAATCATTTTCTGTTAAACCATGTTATCCTTTGAATGGTTTGTATGCCAGAAATGAGAGGTTGTTATTGTGTTACATTTCACAGTTGATTCTTATCTAAAATTCCATTTTTTTCTTAATTTCCAAAGTACTGTTCTCTCGAATACAAACAATAAACTCAAAATACGAGGAATATAAATCTGTTGTTTGGAAATGATGAAGGTTATACATCATCCAATCTGCTGAAATGTGTTACAAATGAATAAATATTTGCTTTGCCTCTAGCTCTTCTTAGAAGCACTGAAATCCGTATTTTTTTTATTGAAGGAATTTTTGCCAGTTTCTCAATGAGGGACAATAATACAAATCAGCCAAAACACGGAGACTGCCGGGAGTGCTGTGTGCATTCTGGCAAACTTGGGTTGTTTCTTCTTAGTATCTTAATTAGCAGAGCATGTTCCTCAAGCTGTTGTGGGAGAGCTGCTGCCCTGCCAGGCCACAGGCAACGAGCCCCAGATCCTGTGGTTTTAGGTCAGAAAATGGCCTGTAGGAGCGTGACGTTGCGCCGAGCGCGTGTGTGATTCTTCCCGCGACACCGCAGGAATCTGCAGAGTTGGACAAACTCCCCTTCGCTGTGTCGTCCGCTGCTGTGAATGCGTTTGGTGCTGTCGGGTGGTTCAGGCTGGAGCTGGCGTTTGGTGGCGTCTCGGGAAAAGCCACGTGTCACCCGTTGTAGGAGCAGGAGTTGGTGTCGTTGGGTCTCCATTCAAACTGTCTCTTGGTGGCCCAATCTAGATTTTTGCAGGATCCCTAATAAGTCAGATCTCTGTTCCTGTGTTGGTCATATAAGTGTCTATATATATGTGTGTGTATATATATATTTTTTAATAGAATCATAGAATCATTTCGGTTGGAAGAGACCCTCAAGATCAAGTCCAACCATAAATACATATACAGGGTGTTTCAAAAAGACAGACCTAATTTTAAAGCAGCAATGCTGTCAAATTGGGTCAGTCTTTTTGAAATGTCATATATATATGTATATACACATATAAAATATAAATATTTCCTTTATAATCTTATAAATGTTATTAAGGTCTGGTAATCTTACTGTCAGGGTGCTGCTCCAGTTCTTCTCTCTGTATGAAGTGCTGCTCAAAAGTAGTCCTAGAAACCATCCCCAGTGTTCATGCACTTTCAGACCTTGGTACGTACAGTGCACCGGGAGGACTAAATATGTGATATTATTTTCCCTTTCAGAAAAAGAGCAGAGAGGAGACATGTGGGGAAGGCAGCGGCGTGGAGATCCTGGAGAACAGGCCGTACATGGACGGACCGGGAGGCAACGGGCAGTACACGCACAAAGTCTATCACATCGGGATGCACATACCCAGCTGGTTCCGCTCTATATTGCCCAAGGCAGCTCTGCGAGTGGAAGAGGAATCGTGGAACGCGTATCCTTATACAAGGACAAGGTAAAACTTGTCAAAACGTCCAGAGCTGTTTCCCCTACTTTAGAGAGAGGCTTTGATGTCGCTGTGTGGCAGTGGCATCTCTTCCACCTCCTGTAATATCCTTTAGAGAAACTGGGATCAAGTCCTAAAATTCTTACACGGTGCTTAATCTCAGGATCAGCTGTGTTGCCTGAGCTGACTCCGTATGTACTGGAGACCTTGTGGCTGGTTGCTCTAAAACATGCATTTTTTTTTTGTCCATCGAAGCGTGGGAAATCTTGCATGGTTTTTATTTAGTCTTGTGTCCTGCACTGCATGTTGTACTTGATGTTGCAGATATCTGCTGGCTCAGTGGAGTTATAAATGCACACGGTGATGGGACAGTTGTCATGTTGAACGCTGTCAATTAAGGCAGGATTCATTTGTTCTACAGGGGGGAAAGTACGGGGAGAGGAAAATCTTAAATAAATAAATCTAGTGCTTCTTTTCTGGGAACTGTCTTACTGTCATTTCTCTAGAAAATAACAAACCTACATCTTATGGTTTTCACCCTGAGAAGGGAAGAGTGCCAGAGGCTCTGGGGAGCCCACTGGGACCTCCGTGTGTCGCCTGATTTTGTCTGGGAGGACTTCAGATACCCTGGAATAAATAACCTTTGTGCCAGTTACTCTGGTGTAGAGCATTTGCCCTTTTCCAGGTTTACAAGTCTTGATATTACTGTTATCTGTCATAATAAAAAGGCTTTAATGGATATTTTTATTTTTATCAAAAATCTTGAAGAGTTTCATAGTTCTGTTTTTGCTGCTTCCTACAAGTCACATTAGTCTGGGCCAAGGTGGGGAGTCAGTGGCTCTGTGAGCAGTTTATGCATAAATATAATGGAGCTCTCTGACTTTCAAGTGATTAAAGTCCACTTCCACTCTGGTTTTATCTATTCTCTTTAAATGCCCGTGAGTCAATAAGTTGTCCAGGAAACCCGACCCTGTGCAGAACTAATGTATATTTTATTCTGCCACAGGTTCCAGGGGAGAGCTCTGCTTTTCTCTTGCTAAAGGTGGATTTCCAGGGTGTCCTTGTGTTAGTATCTGTGTCATAACAGAGCTTCTTAGTATAGTGGACCCAAAAGTTATCTCCTTGCTGAAAACTGCTCCTTTAAAACAGTCTGTCCTGATAATATTATCATGGAGGAGACACAGACTCGGGGTTTTACTAAACCAGAGCTATTCCAGGGAAACCGCGTGTCCAAGGTGAGCTCCTGTCTTAAGAAGTTATTAAAGAAAACCTCTTTAATCTCTACAGTCGGTATTTTAAGCATATCTGAAGTAAAACACGTGTGAAGGCTGGCTTGGGTTTGAGACTGGTTTAGTACATCTTAAGAAAGCATTTTCTCTGCTTGCCAAGCCGAGCGGGATTTACTCTAAGCTGCATTGTTCTCATTTTCAGGTATACGTGTCCTTTTGTGGAGAAATTCTCTATTGACATTGAGACATACTACAAAACTGATCCGGGAGAGAACGTCAACGTGTTCAACCTTTCTCCTGCAGAAAAAAGACAAACCATTCTTGGTGAATAGCCTTTTTCTTTTACTTTTTCCTTTATTCTGTTGGTGGTTTTGTGTGCTGGGTTTTTTTGTGTGTGTCCCCTCAGGTTGCCCATGGCCCACGGCGCACACCCCTGCACCGCCCTCGGTGTCAGCTGCAGGGCAGGGTTACATCGAGTGCAGTCAGGACACCTGAGTTCTCTTCTAGGCTTGATGTAAATCACATGGAAATAATTTGAATCTCCGATCTATAAACTGAAGCCGATGCTCTTCTGTCTTGTTTGTGCAGCTCCTGAGGGGAGTAAGACGTCTAATGATTTTGGGGGTAATAAACGGAAATAACCAAAGAAGAGGAAAATATTGCTGTATAATTGCGTAGCTCCTTCGCATATATGAAAATCATTTCTATCTGCACTTCTGAAACATGAAGGTGTATTTCAGCTTTGCTTCCCCTCCTTTTAGTCTTGCCCTCATGCAGGTTAACCCTTCATCTTCACCGCTGTCTTTGGAAGATCAGGTTAAGGAGCCTTATGTATGTATATATGACTCTCCTAATTCCTAAGCCCCATCTAATGGGGCTTTTGGTACTGGACAAATAGGTTTGAGTCATGCTGCCTCCTTGAGTAAAGGCAGAAGAGCTGTTGTTTCTTGGGAAGTGCGATCCTGCCCTTCAATCCAAACTTCAGATGCTTCTGCTGGGTCTGGGATGGAGGCTGCAGATCTTTAAAATACGTTTATTCAGTCTGCTCTCATTGCAGTTTTTGCTTCTCCATTGTTGAAGTGTTAATTAGGACTTAAGTTAAAAGCATGTGAGGAGTTACCAGCAACCTCACGTGACGGACTCCAGAGAGATGATGTTCAGTGCGTAGCATCTTCTCCATAACCGTGCTAAAAAGGGCATGTGTATTTGAGTCTCAGATGAGATAGAGCTGTAGTGAGTGACATTAGAAAAGCTGAAAGGTGGAATGTGCCCAAGATCTTTTTGGAGCTGGAAAGATGGAATGAGTGGATCTGCCAGGGTGCTGTGGATCTGCAGTCACTGTGGGCAAAAACATCTATTTGGAGCAAAGCCTCTGTTTGCTGGAACTGTGCGTAACTAGTTCCTCCAGCAGAGCTGATCACTGCCCAGCAGCAACGTATAAACAACTTAAATATCTGTTAAGTGTGAGTAAAAAGAAACTGAATTGCTGTAATGCTTCTGGTATTTAATAAAACGGAAGTAATTCCTGAAAAATTGTATTTTTTTTCTTTTATTCAGGCAAAGGGAATGCCTAAATGTTTCTATTCTCTTTCTATAGATCCTATTGATATTGTTAAAGATCCTATCCCTCCACATGAATACAAAGCTGAGGAGGATCCAAAGCTGTATAAATCAGTGAAGACTAAAAGAGGCCCCCTCTCAGAAGACTGGATTCAAGAGTACAAGAACAACCCTGGGAAATACCCCATCATGTGTGCATATAAACTTTGTAAAGTCGAATTCAGATACTGGGGGATGCAGTCGAAAATCGAGCGATTTATCCATGATGTTGGTGAGCATTTCTATTCTAGCAAAGTTCACTGTCTACTCCTTAATGTTGTTTTTGAATTGAAACACAAAGGTGAGGTATATGCAATGGATCATATCCCAAGACATGTCTGTGAAGAGATTCTCAGATCTGATTACTCTTTGGCAGAGCTGTGGGTCAGTTCACAAAAAAATCATGTTATACATACCACTTAAAACTGTGATATGTATGAATCCAAACCACATGTAGCCACTGAAAGGGTTTCAAATCCTATGTAGGCGAGAGCTTACATTCTGGTTTTTTTATAGATGAAGATTTGTATGTTAAACTTTACCAGATCATTTTCAAAATCCACCAGTTCTCTTTATTGTGAACAAAATCCTGAAGAGAAATGTGTTTCACTGGTGAGTCCTACATGGTTCCAGAAAACCTCTCTCTGGAGCGTCCCTGCTTTCTCCCTGCCCTGTGGCAGGGCTGGTGGGTCTCTGCGTGACCGTCCATCTCTGTCCCCCACCCCGTCGTTCCATAGTTCTATAACCCACCGTGGGTCATCGACAGCTCTCAGTTGTGAGTAACTGTTCTGCTTTGATTGATGCATCATTCTTAGGTCAATGCTTTTAAGGAGGTTTTCTTTGTGTCCCAGAAGTAACTAAGTGGAGACAATGCAGGTGGTAGCAGTGCTGGTGGTAATTTGTTCGTTACAGAAAAATCTATAACACAACTGATACAGTTTCTGAGCCTTGCCACAGGAGACAAGATCTATGGCCAGGTGGAAAACTTAAAGAATGTTTGAAAGAAGCATTCCCATCTCAAAACAAGTGCAGAGCTATGGCTGTCCTCTGGCAAAGAGCCGGCCGAAGAAAGGCTGTGTGAGGGATGCTGTTAGGTTGGTGCAAAAGTAATTGCGGCTTTTGCAGTGTTGAAATTTGCCATTTGATATTGGAATACATTCTTAAATAATGTGGTTATGTTATACATAATTTTAATGTGCTTTTCTCGCTTTATGTTTTTTTGCTACTGACTTATTACTTGCTGTTTATTTTATATTTATTTTAGAGTATAGAAATTATGCTAGACAAAAAGCAAATTTGAGCCATTTTCCTGTTTGAGTTCAAAATGGGTCGTAAAGCAGCAGAGATAACTCACAACATCAACAATACGTTTGGCTCAGGAACTGCTAACGAACGTTCAGCGCAGTGGTGGTTTATCTGTCTTAACATTTACTTTGCTCTCACAGTGTTTTCGGGTACCCCTTTGGTTAAACAGAGCTGTACAATATTAAGTGCCACAAATCACGTTGCAAAAACGCTGGAGTATTTACCCAAGGCTTTTAATCTAAATATGTCTGGAAGATAATAGCAATAGACATAGATTTGTAGAATTGGTTGGAAGAGGCCGTTAAGATCGAGTCCAACCGTAACCTAAATCTAGCACTAAACCATGTCCAAAACCGCAATTGCTTTTGCACCAACCGTACCAGCTTTCTGTCTGCAATAAATCCTCCTGCATGACCTCTGCAGCTGACCTTTCTATATGCAAAGCTTCTTTGAAGTGCCTGATGCTATAATTAAGTAATTTTACAGCTCTTTCCTGTCATACCGTGCTCCTGAGAGGTAATGTGGAAAACACTGATAGAGCTGAGGAGAACAGTGCGGCGCTCTCTGAACAATCACAGGTTGCTTTCCTAAAGCTCCTTTGGTTTTTCTTTACCCCCAGATGGAAGTTTTTACCTGTTATATACCGTATTACAAGTGTCTCTCTGCAATGAGCTCCTCTGGCGTTTCGGTGACATGGGTTAATTTAGTGTATACTGCAAAACACGGGGGCAGAATAACAGCTCCATTGTGTCTGTTAAATGAAAAAGCAGCATGTGACTCTTCCAGTTGTTCAGAGGTGTTTGGCATAGATTAAACTGTGGTCTCCCTTAGAAACGTTTCTTTTGTATTTCGTGAAAGATTGCCTGCCATTTTCCTCTTGATTGAGGCTTTGCAGAGCACGGAGCCAGATCATTGTCTGCCTTTCAGAAGCCTTTCCACTCGGTTATAATGATGTTAAATACTGTTTTTCAAAATAGTTAAGATGCATAAAAATCAGAGAAGTCTTTAAGGCGAGACAAAGTTGAGTGAGTGAAAAATGAAAGCAAAAGCTTTGGGTATCTACAGAAGATGCGAGGCCTTCCCCTGCCGTGGGATGGCCATGGGGAAGCCATTAGCGAGTGGAAAAGTGCCAGAGCGCATCTGCCGAAGACAGCACGGTATGGGGATGGTTAATTTGGAAAGATGTGGGGCTACAACATGACTGCCCAGGCTTATACACTGATCCCGGTTTTGGGGCTTCATCTGGTAACCAAAAGCAGATCATGCGTTGTGCAGCTGATGGGGGACCCAGCTCAGGTACCAGAGATGTTCTCATGCGCCAGCCCCTCTTGGACATTTTTCTCCTAGTTCCTGTGTTCCCAGCACCTACAAATTTGTTTCTTGGGGAATTAATGCTCTCTGTGCAGGGTCACCCGACCAGCAAGAAAACTGAGGCAGAAACCAAGAGTGGGATCCAAATGCTGCCCGAGGAGAGGAGCAGCCTTTGGTGGCGCAAACTAAAATTAGAGAATGGCTTGAAGAACACGTCCAAGTTTAGTGACGGATGGATTGTGATATGTAGAAAGGCTTCTGAGCACGGAGGGAGTAACTCTGAGGGATGGTGTTGAAATGTTCTCCGTCTTACTGAGTGCAACAGCCATTTTTTCTGATGACTAATTGGACAGTTACTCAGTGCTTTGACAGCCTGAGACACAGACTGGAATTGTGGGCTATTAGTCTACTTGGCTGTAATATTCGTATGGTTTTTTACTCCTTTCCCATAGAATTTAAGTTTAATTGGACTGGCACTGCATAGTGTTCTGCTCCCACTCGCTTCCTAATGGCACACGTGGGCTATGATTCTTTTGCTGTTAAACAAGTGTGCTGACTGCCTATGGGTTATTGATTATATACCCGTTCCCGTCCTGGTAACTGGTAGCTTTGTCTAAGCCAGCAGGTCTTAGGCTAAATATGCCCAGATTGCTCCACAGTGATAAAGTGGGAGCGGTTTTGAAAGCTCGTTTGCAGAACTTTTGCTTCACTCAAGCCCTCAAATGGAAAGTTCAACCAGGACGCTGCCCATCGGGGTCTGCAGGTCGAGTCTTTCCAAGGGCAGGCGGGTTGCAGAGACGTGGATGTGACCAGAGGGTTTTGTTTGTGAGGGGTCTGAGCAAGGCCAGAAGGGAGGGTCAGGAAACAAGGAGATAAAACCGCGGGTTACCTCTCATTGAATACATTCAGACAGTCAGAACTGCGCTGATGAGGTTATGGGATCTGTTGTGACTATCAAGGAAATAGTGTTGCACAATGAAAATCCTTTATCTGCTGCCAGGAAATCATGAGACTGCATTATAAAATGTTTGGGGATGTTGCCACTGAGTACATAGTTAATGGTATCTGAAGAGTTGCTCTATATGGCTAGCTGAGAGGGTTTGGGCAGGATTTTCTTTTTCTCTGAGTTTTTCAATTACTATTTTACTTCAATTTGAAAAAAAAAACAAACCCAGAACCATAAACAAAAGCTTTTTAAATTCAGCTAAAGACTCTTCTCTGTCCCATCTTGTCTCGTGGTCATTTATACTTCCTTTTGTGAGATGAAGTTCAACACCGCAATCTGCAGGCAAATCATTTACAAGAGCCAGCACCTCCCAGATTGAGCCAGTCCCTGCAGCAGAGTTGTTGAGGTGATGAGTTGAAAGGCAAGTGATTTAAATGTTTGCACCCTGCTAGACTCTTCACAGATGATCTTTCTGCACAACGCAGTGGGAAATGTTGTAATTAAATCAATGCAACAGTGACGGGTACTTCTGAACTCAGTCTGCCTGCGTACATTTTGTGCATGCGTGATTTCCTTGGGTTTTTTTTTAAACCAAGGCGTTGTGCTCTCCAGAGAAACAATGAAGTCTTCTTAACTACTGATATTACTGAAATCAGCTGGTACCTGTATCCTTGTAAAAATGCTGTTGCTGTTATTTCCTAGTGACTTCAGTTGGATGACTTGGATAAAAAATGCTTTAAGACTTGATTTTTTTTGCAGAGGGAGGGAAGCAGTGTCCGGACAGGGAGTCTGTTATTTGCAGCTGGATCTTGAATCTGTGCGGGGGCACTCGCTCTGTCCTCTGGGTCTCTGCTGCCTACAGGAAGGCTGAAGATTAATTCATATATATATAGATAGATAGATATGTACTCACTGCTGTGTGCTGAGGGACTGCTCAGGTTTTCCATCCCTAGCAAGGAAGATATTTTTTCTGCAAGCCATGACTTTTATTTTTCAGTTTCTTTTGGACCTGGACAGCCTCTTTCTCTTCCAGGTTTTCTCCCTGTGTTTAAGCAAGAGAAATGCAGCGTCGCTGACACAGCCCCGGTGAAGGCCAGAGGCCAGGAAAAGAATCTCAGTCTTTTTGACTTCATAACTAATCTGGAGTGAAGCCCTGTAATGCCGTCCTGTTTTCAAAAGAGGGCCGATTTGGGATGTCTAATCAAAGGGATGTGAGCAGTGCAGATGGGGAGGTCTGTGGCGATTTTTGTGATCTAAGAGATGAAGTGAAAGAAGGCAGAGGGGAACTTCAGGAGACTTCTTGTGCTCCCAAGAGGTTTTCATGTTCCTTATGATGTTAGTCGATTAAAACGAAGTTATGCAGTTGGTGGCATCTGTGCCTTTACACAGAATTTGTGAGTTGGTGCATTGATACATCAAGGCTGGATCCAGGAGCGAGAGCAGAGGCTGCTGAGCCCTGGGACGGAGGAAGCCTTGGGGTGAGAGTGAGGAAACCATTTGCTTCCATGTTTAATCACAGTCTGTTTTCGAGGTGTTTCAGGCAAGGTTAGAAGTGAACACTATGGAAGTCCAAAGGATGGTTGTGTTGTTGGAGACTGAATTACAGCAGGGGAAACGTTTTCTTGGCGTTCAGTGTGGATGTGATGGGAGTTTAATCTTCATTTTTTAAGCTCGACTGATTGTCAATCATAATGGAAGGTGAGGAGGCTAAAACATTCTCCTGTGGTTCTGCAGAAAGTAATCTGGTGGGGGAAATAACTCTGAATCTCAACTAAGGTTGAACAGATTTAAGCTGCCGAGGCCCATTGTTCAGCCCCCTGAAGGTCACAGTCTGCTGGCTCAAACTTACCTCTCCTACGTGAAGTTCCCTTCTGAAAGTCAGGCACAGAAATGCATAAAATATTGATAGATGTAATCTCACTGTGCAAATGAAGTTCAGGTTGAGCTGGTCCATTGCATTAGCTACTGATCTCAATGGTTATTTCCTCCTGAGAGGTTGACTTGTGACAGCTGGTGGCATTAAGAACTAAGCAAAGCACAGAGCAGAAAATCAAGTGCCCAGGCCTGGAAGGAAATAACTATATAAAAATCAGTTTTTCATACGATAGGAAAAAAATAAAAGAAGTGGTTGCTGAAAACAAAAGATATATTTAGGCTGAAGATCACAGAAACCATGGCAGTAGTGAGATCTTAAGACTTTCTGTACAGCAGTGAAGAAAATGTTGCTGGAAGCACCTTAGAAACCCTGTGTGCGGTGAGACCATCCAGCTCTGCCCATGTTCCTGGGAACAGAGCGAGGTTTACAGGGTCCCCCTTTGCTCTCAGTGATGCTTGGAGAGCTCGATCTGGAGCTCCTGAAACCTCAATGATCTTGATGTAGCCTGTTGACAACAAATCCCAACTGCTGCTTTTGGCATTGTCCTTCAACCCACCTCTGCCTCAGTTTCCCAGTAATTAAAGGGAGGACAATGTTCATGGATTGTATTTATTTATTTATTTTTCAGAAGGGCTCCTGAAGATTAGTTTGTCTGTATTTATAGAAGCTTTTAAAACCACCATTACTGCTGTGTGCTCCCATCAGTAATAAATACCAGTTTGGAGCTTTGACCTGTTGTGAGGTTTTAAGCAATAATATCGGTTGAAAATCCTGAGTGACTGTAGTGTTTTAAAAGTCTTGGTGGTGTGATGATGTTAGCCAACAAGTTTAAGTCCTGGAGGAAAGTTTCTGCATTGTGTGTTGGATGGTGAGACAGTTCTTCCTTTCAGAAATGTGACACATTGAAATATTTTAAATTGGCTATACCCACTTCATTTTTCTCACGCCGCGGAAGACAGATGGTATCTGCAAAATAAAGCATCTCTATTCACTCTCGTAGTTTCCCATCCCATTATCTCAGAATCTTGTATTTGCGATGCTGTTTCACTTGATATATAGAAACAAGGTTTCAAGGGGAAGGAGAGATTTTAGTCCTAGCACTGCTGATGTGGGATGTGCTTCTGTCATGTAACAATTGTGGTGGGCTGTTGCGTGTTCATGAAGGAACATGGATTCAAAAAAAAAAGAAAAACCACCAACCAAAACCAACCCACAGCGGTTTTTGTTGGTTTTGGCTTTTTTCTGTTTTTCTTCTGGGAGCATACTTTGGTTTTGAAGGCTGGATCCAAATATTACAACTTCCTAGAACTTCCTGGGAGGTACAGTTGTGGTGTGTGCCTGGCTTCTCCTTGGTGGAGCAGGCAGTCTCAGAACAAAGTCTTTGATCCAGGGTTAGGAAATCCCTTCCCAAATTAAAAGCAGTCACAGAAGACTGGCTCACTTTTCAGTGCATGGTTGCTTAGCAAGAATTGGGGAGATAAAGCGCATGAAGTGACCAGTTTGCCATCCCAACACTTGCTATATGAAGGTCTTTTACTGCAGCTTATGGCGTTGTTTTGCTGATGCCACTGTAACGTCGTTACCATGGTGTCTTGAGGTTTTGGGGGAGGGAATGTGGATTCCTGCAGTCTTGTAGCGTTGGTGACTGGGGCGTTTTGGCTTTGCAGGCTTGCGGAAAGTGATGGTCCGTGCCCATCGGCAGGCGTGGTGCTGGCAGGACGAGTGGTACGGGCTCACCATCGAGGATATCCGGCAGCTGGAGAAGGAGGCGCAGCTGATGCTGGCTCAGAAAATGGCCCAGTTCTGCAGTGAAAATGATACTGAGCAGCACGGAGTCAAAGACAATCCTGGTGAGAAGGACGTTGAAGCCAACACAGTTTCAGCTGTTGACACCGAGGATGCCGCTGGTAACAGCGAAACAGCCTCTGGCAGATCGCTCACCAAGCAGTGGTCCACCTCTTCCAAGTCCTCACGATCTTCAAAGAGGGGAGGTAAGGTGCTGCTGCTGACTTGCTGTTCTGAACTGCATGGACGTTGGGCATTTGGGAGGTGTGACCATGTCTCCTCATGGCTGTCACCTTTGGGACAACGCAGATTTCTCCTGTGAGTCCTTTTAAGTCAGAGGCTTTCTCTGCTGGTGTCGGAGGCTCAGTCTTCTCAGGTGACCTGTTACGGGCTTGGCAACGTTTCTAGTCATCTCTTAACTGTGACTCAGTGGCACATGGCAGAATTCTTGCCGATCTCACAAGCAGAATAACTATGAAAAAACGGTAGAAGAGCAGGCAGCAGGTTGCTAACAGCATCGGATCTCAGAAGACAAACGGCGCAGGGAGAGTCAGTCCCTGTTACCCAAGAGCCACCGGTGGCTTTTAGAATAGAATAGAATCACAGAATAGTTTGGGTTGGAAGGGACCTTCAACGCCCATCTAGTCCAACCCCTGCCATGAGCGGGACCAGGCCTGGTCCCTCAGGGCTGTTCCCTCTCCGGTGTCTGCTGTAGGAGAGCAGACCTGCTTGGGTCGCTCTTTGCTGCCTCTTGTTCCGCAGGGGCAGCTCCAGCCGGGACCCCACGCTCCGTCCCCTGGGGTTCTGCACCACTTTGTGCCATTCACATCAAAAACGGGTGTTTGACTCCATGGATGCTGCGGAGAAGCTCACATGGCGAAGCATCCCCATCAGCTTCTGGGGAAATTAAGGCAGATACCACCCAAAAAAGTGGGTGGGGGCTGCTGCCGTCCACTGGTGCTGAAGTGCAGTAGCTGTTAGAAACCAAACCTCACAGCCTGCGGTTAGGTGGGACCACAGAGCACGTTTATATTCCCTTTTAAATACCATTCAGCAAGCTTTCAGGATTTTGCTGTGAAAGCCCCTAAGGATACCCTGTAGGGACTCAGCTTCGAGCCCTGAATTTTATCATTCACCTCTCCCTAGGCTGTCACCTTTCTTTTCTTTTTTTTTCCTGTGTTAAACTCTTCCCTTCCTCAGCCCGTTCTATATGAAGGGGTGAATCCTCAGCGAGTTAACAAGCAGAAAGCTTGAACCCTCAGCAATTCCCTCTCCTTTTAGTCAAGCGCAGCTGGTAGCTGAGTAATAGCTGTCACAGCAAGAGGGCAAAAAAATCTTGATTTTTCTGAAAACCCCAAGGGGCAGCTTTTCTTCCAGTGACGGTGGAAGAGGACATCTGGGTGAGTGAAGCTTCTCCATCTCTCATTTGCACTAAATATTGTGAGTTGAGTCTCCATTTTTGTTTACCTCTCCATCACTGATTTCATCGTGGGGTGAATGAGAGATGAGCACTAGTTTTACCTTGCGATGACTCACTGGAGTGAGCCCCAGGGAAGAACCTACCAGATGCTTCATAAATCGTTGTATAAAAATAAAAATGCTGGCTACTTTGCTTGCACCAGGATTTTATATTGATGTGCCCGTCTCTCGTTATGCTCTTTGTTACGAACTCTCTTTTCCAGCGCTGACATGTTCATTGGAAGCTGTAGTTTTCAGACCTCTTGAAGGTTTTCACTGGTAGCAAAGCATTAATTTCTTTTAAACTGCAGAATGTCTCAGTTTTTGCAGGAAAAAGTAATGAAAGAAATGAACTGTGATGTGCTGGGAAGTACGTCATGCAGATATTTTAATCCTTCTTCTTGCTGGGAGCATATTAACATATGGAAGCAAGGAGGGCTGTCTCCACTCACCGCTCCCTCCAGCTGAAAAAAGCAACGCCTTTTCTCCAAAAGATCCTCAGTCCTTTCTATACCATCCGAGCGAGACCTCTGGTGATTGCAGGACCCTTGTCACCATCCCATATGCTATTCTATGCTCTATTTTTAGCCACTATTATGCGAGTGTCTTGACGTCACCCCGGCGTGAATTAGCTCTGCTCTGCCAAGCTCCGCGTGCGGCTCCCGGAGGGGCGGGCGGTGGGTGGCTGGGGGCTGCCGAGCCCGTGCTGAGCTGCAATTAGATGACTCTTAGTAGGGTCTCCATCCTTTTTCCATGTGACAACCGGGTAGCAAAATTAGATTTTGACTTACAAATTTAACACTGTTAACAACAGCATGAAGTGGCTCGTGCAGCTGTCACAGTAACCGGGGTTTTTCAGCATCTTTCTTTATGCTAATTGAGGATTTGTGAGTCTCCTCAGGTTTTTCTGTGGTAGGTGGCTGCTGCAAGCGCTTTGTGTGCGCTGTGTGACATGCAAGAGCCATCTGAAAAAGGGCAGAAACGCTCTCCCTCCGGACAGGGATCCCTTCAGCAGGCGGCTGTTCTGTAACAAGTTCAGCCAAGAAGGGTTCAGGATGGATCATTGCTAAATTATATCTGAGGAAAAAAAAAACCAAAAAACTACAATATGTTTGTATTTAGTGCAGGGAACATGAAAGGGAGCAGGAGGGCAAACAGGAACCCGAAGGAACGTTGGGTTTTCTCCCCGCTCCATCAGGGCAGCCGCTCCGACTGCTCCCTCTCCAGCAGCTGGATAGCATGTTGTTTAAATCATTCAAGTTTAAAGTTTAAATAGATCTCTAATCCAATTTGTGTGGAAGCAATTTCCTTCCAGAAAACAGATTATTTCTATCCAGGCTGCTCTGCTTAGCTACCCACCCGAAAGTTAGCGGAGCAGAGGCATGGTTTGTGTGCGGAGCAGAGGCACAAAGAAAGCTGCCAATCAGCCTGCTTCCTTCCTAATTTCAAACTTTAGAACCCAGCTGATTTTGCACATCCTACTAACAATTATAAATAGCTGCCATTCAAAATAGCATAAGAGTGATACAACCAGCCTGCTTTAATGTAGCATCTTGCTGGCAGGTTCTAACAACAGTAAACAAATGGGATCTGTAAAGCGGTACACTGACATCACACCAGCATCATCGGGGTTTTGTCTCTTTTAATATTGCAGCAGTGAATTTTCATAGAGAACACGCGACTCTTCCACCAGCAAAGATCATGTTGGGAACTCTCCGTCTTGTCGCTGTAGTGTATCGCATAAGGCTTTTCTGTTTTTTCCAGCAAGTCCCTCACGCCACAGTATCTCCGAGTGGAGGATGCAGAGCATTGCCAGAGATTCAGATGACAGCTCGGATGATGAATTCTTTGATGCACATGGTATGTGGAGCTTAAATCCCCATCGTTTGTTTCCTGAAATGGTGGGGTAAGAGAACGGAAGGCGTGAGGGTGGGGGGTGAGAGGGGAAGGAAGCGAGACTTTTGCTTTGTCTGAAGTCTTTTCCTTTCTAACCAAGATACGTGCAGCATCAGCGCAGCTTCTTCAGGCATCCCCAGCATCACCCAGCAGACTCTTATATTTAACACAAACATTTCAGATGCACTATGATCTTGTTTGAAAGGATCTTGAACACTCTTAACTTTTAAGCTGTATTTTATTCGGTGCAAATGAGTGTGGATACAATTCAGCCATACTAACTGGACTGTGGGTCTGTCCTAATGGTTCTGATTCAGTATGACTGATTATTTTTCTAATTTTTTAATCGGTAGGAGATACGATTAATTGTCCTGTCTTGGCCTGAAGAGACCCCAGTTTGCCTTTATTAACTCCTTATTCTTCTGTTCCAAGAAATACAATAGTGAATGCAACAAGGTATTTCAGGTGCTGAAATTAATCAGGATTGATTCTAAAATTCTGAAAGTAATTTTGACTATCCGTATTAGGAGAAAGCTGTGATTTTTTTTCTCTGTGCATATGTGTGTGAAGAAGCTTTGTTCCACTGTACTCATTTAATATGTTGTACTTAATGCGCATTTAAGCCTGAAAGGCTCCGTCTCTACTGACAACAGATGGACTCTTGGCTTGCAATGTTAATCTAAGTTAGATGTGCAGCGTGTGCTGATGAAGTTGGTGACCTCTCTGTGAAAGGCAGTTGTTAGAAAAATCACGCTCCAGTTTTGCAAAGCCGAATTTCGCTGATGAAAGTTCAGTCTCAAAATAATGAATAGTATCGTGTTCCAGAAGAGTTCTCGCATCAGGTATTGAGGCATAAATCCCAAATTCTGAGGTAGAACGTCTGCTGTTGTAGAGGAGTGACTTGCACAAGAGCAGCTTCAATGGCCAGGATGCGAGCGAGTCGGGGATGGACGCGTCTCTGGCCTGGAAGGAGAAGGGCCAACTTAGTTTAAGTGTCCCTATTTATCAACTTACATAGCAGCTACAAAAACTATGTAAGAGATTTATTGTAGCAATATACATAGAAGAAAAGAGGAGTGAGTCATCGAAATGGCATCCTTGCTATCCACCTTCTTGCCTTTTTAATTACTTAGTAATAAAATTGAAATAGAGAGACAGCTCTGCCTGGGATCCAGGCCCCCAGGGAATCCCTGATGTGCTCCTAACAGGCCCGGGAAGGACAATTAACAAAAATGAGCCTGGTGCCACGGTTGGTATCGGCACCTCTGCTGCAATACTCGGAGGAGCTCACTAACACAAAAAGCAGCTTCTCTGCGAGCACAGCGTCTCCGTTTCCATACAGGTTGTCCTCTGCGATCCGCACGGTTGGGTTGGAAAAGTCTGATGGGATGTTGGTTTGTGATTTTTCGCCTTGGTGCACGTGCTGTTCCACACATCGCCCCGGTGGGGAGGGACCTCTCGGTGCCCCTGGGCCCATGGGTGACACCTTGCACCCCGGCACTACGAGCAGGGACGAAGCGGCGCCGCCAGCTCATGGTCAACGCCGAGCAGAATTCCTCCAAAAGCGCTTCCCAAATACACACACACACACATTTCCTCGCAGCGCAGTGGGCGTAACACCAGCCCAAGATTTCTTGTCGCTGGCTTCCCACTCATCCCCGCTCACTGGCGTGCTCTGGTACAGATAGTGACAAATACAGTAATATCTAATATCTATCCTGTAATAAATGCTAATAACGGGAGTAATATCCCATTCAGTGATCACTTGAGCAGCAATAAGGGCTGTAATTAAACCTCTCAAGGAAATAAGTTTAATATTTAGATTAAGTTGCTGGAGGAGCTTTGAGTACGATCTTCCTCTTAATTCCCTGCCAGTGTGTGTGTTCCGTGCTCGTGCTTCCCACTTGCTCTGAACAGGTAGCTCTGCATTCTCTCGTGCAGGGGAATGGGGATTTACTCAATTTTCTTCCATAGCTGAAAAAGGAAATGGCATGCTAATGCAGAGTTTCCGGGTTGCTTTCTTTTTATGGTCAAAGTGTAAATAGAAACTCCTAAAAATAATGAGTCTTTGCTTGGCTCTGCACTTAGTCCCCTTCATATATGTATATATTTTATTTTTTTTTAAAACTATTGCTCAGATTTGCTGAAAGATAAATATATTTCATAGTCTTTTTGTTCCCTGTCCTAGGATTCTTCCAACTAATTATTTTCTTAGTAACTGTACAGCAAGAAGAAAGGGGGAATCCTAGTCTGGGACTCTTGAAGATTACAGCTTTTAGACCTTCAAGACATTCTGTAATTACTGCTGTTATTATTATGTTTATAAATCTTTATTAAATTTACAAGCCCAAAATTTTCAGGAAAGAAATACTAAGCACAGAACCATAAATAAGTTAGAAAGCACTTAACCTCTGTAACAGTAGAAGAGACATCCTTAATTTAGGAAAAGAAAATAGTGAGGAGGAAAAAAAATAAAGAACCAGCAACCCATACCAAAGGCATCTTTTTAAGACTTGAATTGCTGCTGTTTGGTTTCGTGTGGGTTCTGTGCTCTTGTCTGCATACATATTTGTGTTTGTGTGACTCAAAAAATCTGGTTTATGTTTGTTTTTTTTTTTCTTAAAGAGGACTTGTCTGACAATGAGGAAATGTTCCCAAAAGAAATAACCAAATGGAGTTCCAATGATCTGATGGATAAAATTGAAACCCCCGAATGCGATGATGTCCAGGGTAATCTTTTTTAAGTAAAAACTCCATGTGATATTTTACAGTATTTCCAGGTAATTGTTACAGCCACATTCTGAAAAAGGTAAAACTTGTTATCTTCATCTCACAAAAGAAGAATCTGAGATAGAGCATATAAATGATTGCCCAGTGCTGCCGGAAAAGAATTGCCCAGTGGGAGTTGGGATAGCTCTCGATTCTCTTTTATTTTCCACATTGGTTGGACTCCTTTGTGCGCCAGCCAGGATTCTCTCCTATCATGATGAAACATTCCAGCTCCGTCTTGAATTACTTGAATTTCTCCTGCCTTCTTTCCTCTTGCTTCATCCTTTGTTCTCATCTGTACCTGCCTCAGTTTTATTTTCTGCTCATCGTTATGAAATTTTGAAAGGGAGCTGGTTCCTCAGCCAGATTGATTCATGTAGCAGAACGGTGGAAGACGACACTTTCTGGTACAGAGTCGGTCTGTGTCGGCACAGACGCACAAATGCATCAGATCTCTGCTCTCCCAGCACAGTTCAAGCAATTATTTTTATTATCCCCACAAACCCATCGTTTCTGACAATTGTGCAGGGATTTCCCATTGTTGCCATCCTTAATAAAGCAACGGTACCGGGTTGCTGTAATGAGAAGAACTGGATCGTGTCCTCGGCACTTGCCCAGGTTATGAGAAATTGCTGGAAAATAGGTGACCCAGCATTGCCCAGGCTGCTCGGGTGGAAGGAGGCGGGAGGGAGGGAGGGAGAGGGCAATTTGATGAAATAATTAAGGAGATGTGAGGCAGAAGAGGCACAAACAAGTGTGTTTATGGCAGAGCGTCTTTGCCAAACAGCATCTTGCAGTGCTGACATTTCCAACCTCTGTGCTTCCAGGTGACTTGTACCACGAGCCGTCGGCAGAGTACCGCGTGGGCTCCAGCGTAGAGAGGCTCAGCATCATTGAAGTAAGTGCTTCTGTTTCTTGTAACAAAATAATTTGTTGCTGGAGTGTGTCTCTATGGGGTAAATGGGGTAAATGACTCCCTTTGCTGCTGTCGGGTCTTTGTGTGTCGTTTGGAGCCACACCGGCATGCTGCGAACTTCAGGGCTGTGTTTAAGGGATTATTTCACCTGTCTTTTGAACATGTGTAGCAAATGCTCTCTAGTTTGTAAGCAGTGTGAGGTAGCCAGCTGGAAAAAAAATACTAATCCCATGGGGATAAGTGCTGCCCGGGGCACTGCTGGGCTGGGCTGTCCCTCATGGAAGGAGCCAGCACGGAGGTGGGAGCAGGAGCCGCGTTGCTGCAGCACCAACGTGCAGGCTGGGGGGTCTTGTTTGGAAACCCATTATAGCACAGCCCGTGTCAGCACCCTGAATAAAATCATAAATAAAAAATAATACCTCCCCGGCTTTCTAGACTTGCATATACAGGGTTTTGCAGTTCAGTGTCCTAGTGAGATGGTGCATCTTGACTGTGCTCATCCCGCCCTTAAAGCATCTGCCTGTCCGTGCTGCAGAGATGATGAAGCTGCTTGCAGAGTCCCCAGGTTGTGTCGTGATCTATCAAAGACCAGGAGCGTAGTTTTGGTATAATATTACTCTGTGTGCCAGGCTGTAAGTTCAAGGTGGTTTGGCTTTTTCATAATAGACTGAGAGCTCAAGGACCATGGGACTAATGGGTGGCTGGGGATGGAAACGGCTCTGACCACCTCAAGATAAGCAAGTCACAGCCCTAAGATTTCTCTTAGAGCTCAAGCTGGTGTGGAGAATTTTTGGTCTTCTTCAGAGGGCTGTGCAAACTCAACCCACTCCCATTTCTGCCTTGATTTTAGAAAAAATAACAGACTTCAAAGTGAGTTAAAAAATATACTCCTTTGTATTTGTTCACAAACAGCCTACTAGAACAGTGTGACATTCCTAGCCACCAGTGCAGTGTTTTTGAGGTTAAGAGCCTCCACCACTGAAAGGTAGATCAGGAATCAGGTGTCTTAAGACTCCTGATCTTACAAGAGAGTTGGAAATAGCCACCTCCACCCCTAAACTAACCAGCAGTTGCTTGCATGTTCCCCACTTCCTTCAAGAGCAGAGGTTAATGAACCAAAAGGGAAATGACTGCGGATAAACCTCTGGATGACCTGAGCTTGGTGACTCATGTTCTACAAATGAGCACTTAAAACGTTTATCTGAAAGCAAAAGCAACGCTGAGAGTGCTCGTCCTGTGCCTCCAACCAGGCAAGAGTTCACCTTGCAGGCGCTGTAAACTGGAATCAGAGGAGGTTTAAAGAGCAGGCATTAATACGGTGTAATGGTGCTAAATAATTCAAAGCCATTCTTATGAAGGAGGTCTGGAAGATCTTTATTACAGACTTGGTTTTGAATTTTAATACTTCTGGTGGGCTGTGTTTTAAGATATGCTTTAACGTTACCTGGTGAAAATGTAAGCTAGTTGTTAGGTTGCTGATGTGTGCCTGGGCATGTGTCCTTCCCAGCAGCAGGTTTGTCAGGGGTTCGGTCACCGTTCAAAGGACAACAGGTGACTAAAGATGCTAAAATGAGAGGAATTTGCCAAATGGAAAATAGCGCTGCCCTCCACCCCTTCCACACCCCCTCCTGATGGCTATTGCTCTGCCTCACCAGGGAGTTGCCCAAGGATGTGCTCAAATCTGTAAACACTGAAAGCCCTGGTAACAAACAGATATTGAAAGTAGTTACTGCTCCATTGCGTGATAGTATGTGACCAGTACAAATGGATGCTCTTGTCCCCGCTTCTGGGACATCAGGATTGGGCTTACGGCTGCTTGGGCAGGGCACTGAGTGAGAACCCACTCTGCGGTTCAGATACAATTCCCTCCTTCCCCCAGACTCCAGCCTGTGCATTCAGGCAAGGAATTGATTCAACATAATAAGCGAATGACCTGGACAGCCAAAATACAAATACAAAATACAAACCTTGCCTGTGCTCGTGCAGCCGTCTCCCAGCCAGATGTTGGCCAGTCCTTGGGTCACGGGATCTCAAAGTTTTTTCTCTTCAGATCCTCTTTTGCAACAGTATAAGCAAATCTGAAGTCTTATTTATAACTTCTGTCGTAGGCGAGCAGATGCAATGACTGATCTCTTCCTACAGCTTCTTTCTCTAGTAACTTGCCACTTGCTGACCTGTTTGATCTCAGTTGTTTTTTGCTGAATGTGTTTTACTGTCAACTTCTGCAGCTGAGCTCAGCACTCCAACAGAAAGCAACACCCATCTTTTATCTCTTTATTTTTCCACCCTAATGCACGCAAGTAATGTCTTTACTGCTTCCATGTTTTACCTGGTTCCAATTTTATGCCTTTTTTTTTTTTTTACTTTCAGCATTCCTTCTGCTTAGGACAGTCAGTTTGCCCAGGCTGTGTGTGCGTTTTTGCATGCAAATGTGTGCAGTCAGGTTCTCAGCTGTTGTGTCCAGGTGTATCTAATGCCCACTTCCATAAATTAAGCATGTTGCTGCTTGAAGACAGGTTATTTTCTTACCAGTGAACCTGTAGGTGTTACTGTAAAACCTCTTACCTCCTGATTTTCAGTCTGCACTGGATGAGTTTAGGCTCTCTTGTGCTTGTGTCTGCACTGCCCTTTGTCTCAAGTGCCTCTCTTCCCTCCCCAGCTTTCTTTTCTCATCTCCACTGGGTTTGAGAGCAGGGAATTCATCCTCTTGGAGCCTTGCTGAGCAAATCAAGCTGAACTCTTTCTCTCTTCAGAAAGTCTCCATGTTCTTGTTTTTCTGTGCTCCTGCTCACACTGCAATTATCTGTGTGTATGGATGGCCCAAACTGAATTTACCCCTCTAGACAGGGGCTTGCCAGTGCCTTGTGCCATGGCTAATGCTGTTTCTGCTGGAAACACCTGGCTTGACAGATTGGTTTTTGCCTTTTCCCTGACTTGATGTATCTAGTGCATGTATAGTAGGTACCACGTGTGAGCTTGGGGGAGTAAAGGCAATAAAATTTGCATAAAATGCATTTGGACCCAATATAACTTATTTGCAAATAAGCCTTTCTGCTGTGCTCTGTTTCATTCCCACCAGGATGAATCGGTGCAGCCATTAATGCAGCCCAGTAAAATCCACGTTCTCCTCTTGGTCCTCCATGGAGGGAACATCCTGGACTCGGGGAGTGGTGACCAGAGCTCTAAGCAAGGGGACGTGAACACCATCACGACAGTGTTTGACACCGTGATGAGGGTCCATTACCCCGCTGCTCTCGGACACATCGCCATCAGGCTCGTCCCTTGCCCAGCCATCTGCTCCGAAGCCTTTTCGCTGGTGTCCAGGTAAGTTGATGCTACTTTGTGAAAGAGAGAAACATACAAAATTTCACTCTTGTTTTTGGTTTCTTTTCTTGCATCCTGGAAATGTGCTGCACGTAGTATTGAGAGCTCTGACCATGCTTTGAGAATGCACTTATTAATATACTAGTAAGGCATTCAATCTCGATTTCATACTTAGCTGCAGTAAATACAGTAATCATGCAGCAAGAGTTCTGAGATTGATTTATTCTAATTAATCCAATAAATACTACGGCTTTAATTCCTTGTCTGAGGCTGTTCTGTGAATGTAAGTATGTTGTCCTTGAAGATTTACGTTTGATGGGAGGAAAAGATTTATTAAGCTCTCACCCATTCACTGTGGAATAAATGGCCTTTCTATCTTGAGGCTTTTTTTAATGAACTACAATTCTCACTGTACTGTCTGCAAATGTTTTTCCCTGCTCTGCATTGTTAGGCTGATTATTTGCAATTTCTCTTGCCCTGTCCAGCCTCAGCCCGTACAGTCACGACGAAGGCTGCCTGTCCAACAGCCAGGATCACATTCCTCTCGCTGCACTCCCTCTGCTCGCGACATCGTCCCCGCAGTACCAAGAAGCCGTAGCCACCGTCATCATCAGAGCCAACCAGGCCTACAGCGAGTTCATCAGATCCCAGGAGGGCTTGTCCTTCAACGGGCAGGTGAGCCAGCGGCTGTTTATAGCCACAATGAAAGGAAGAGCAAGTGAAGCAATTTCCTTCTGCAGCTCTCTTTGCCATTAATCTCTCAGGAGGGATGGAAACATGACAGTGTTGAGCTGCAATAAGAAAGTGTTGTGCTTCCATTTCTTTCAGCAAGAGAGAGAGATTATTGCTTGTGCTCTGTCTTGAACCTTTGGGATTCAAGGCCAGGTCTGAGCTTGTGTTTCAGAAATGAAGCTACAAAGCTGTGAAGTTAATAAATTTTCAGCGTGACACACCTTTCCAAATCAGGAGTGCTCCCTTTGTTATTAAACGTGATCTCTAGTCCCATTGCAAACCAAGACTATTTAAGCATTCCTATCTTTAAAGGACTTTGAGCAGCTTGTGCTGGAGTTGTCTCAGGAGTGGGTTTCTTTTTGGAGACGATGCAGCTGATACACCCCATAAAATACCAGGACTGAGCCTCACACCTGTGTGAGCGGAGTGACCCTCCAGCCCTGGGAGGTTTGAGCTATTGGACTGCCTGCCACATTACGCTGCTGTAACGTGATTTATCACCCTGAGCTTCTTCCCAGCCAGCGCTGTGCCCGGGGACCCGGACAGCCCTCTGCTACCCGGCGTTCTCAGTGCGTTATTGTGCCTTCTGCTCGATTCCCTTGGAGGCAGGACAGCGTTATCTCCTCAGGGTACACGCTGGGAGCAGAAGCACGGGGAAGTTGCCTGAGGTAGCACAGCCAGCCAGCAAGAAGGGAATCAAGCTCGGTTTTCTAAAGCTGGAGTTAGAGCCATGATCAGTGCTCTGTGTTGCTTTCACTTCACTCCAGTCGGCTGGTGGGAGCAGCCAGAACTCCTCAGCGGTGTTGGCTAATGAGAGGCTGCGGGGTACGAGTGGATGTTCATTGACAAAACAGTTTTAGTGATGAAAGCGCTGGGCATCCTGTTACTGCAGCTTTCCCAGGTATCATCCAGTACTCCGGTTAACTGTTGTCTCTGAAGTCAAAGAGATTTTTTTTTTTAATCTCCTCCCCTGCTTCTGTTGCCGTTTTCAGGTCTGCTTGGTAGGCGACTGTGTTGGAGGAATCCTGGGATTTGATGCCTTATGCTACAGCAACCAGACAGTGTCCGAGAGCCAGAACAGCAGCCGGCGAGGAAGCGTTGTGAGTGTCCAGGTAATGCTGGCACCTCCACTGCTGCTGTTTTCAGTGAGGATCATTTCATGAAACAACAAAGACTCTGTTTCTTATCAATGGCAAACATGTCTTAAGGTATACGTGTGTCTCAGTTTGGGTGCATTTGCTATGAGCAGGGATGTTTCACCCTCTGGTGTGAAGCATCGTTCAGACCTGATTTACCCACACCCTTAGAAAGTGGTTAGGTCTGAGTTACTATATTGTCCTCAACTGGACCTCAACGTAGATGGGGAAAAGAGGATGGAAGGAGAAGGATATAACGTTGTGTATTCCTGATTCAGCTGCCAGATTGGTAAATCATTCTATTTCATATCTCAGGATACCGACCTCCTGTCTCCTGGAATAACAGTGAACAACAGCTACTGTTCCAGCGGCTCGAATCTGGAAGCCAGCAGACACCTCAGCAGGAGCAACATTGACATTCCCCGTAGCAACGGAGAAGATCCAAAGAAGCAGCTGCCACGAAAAAGGAGTGATTCATCAACCTATGAACTGGACACGATAAAGCAGCATCAAGCCTTTCTTTCTAGGTAAGATTTTGAAGGAGCAGAACCAGAGCTGAGCTCGGTGCATCTATGAAACCTGAATGTTGCTTTGTCATCCTGTGATGAGCAAGGTGGAGGAAAGTGTTTAACTTAGATTAGAGGGATACAAATTTCAGTGTGTTGGTTATGCGATAAAAACTAACAGCCCTCTTGCTCAGTAGCAGTGAGAGAATCCAGCTGCTCTTCTGCATCTGTATTAGGATGGCAAGAAGCTGTTCATCTTCATCGTGTTGCCTGACATCTGGGGCCGTCAGGGCCTGTTCCTGTGCTGCAAGTGTGGGATGGAGGTCATAAAGCAAATGTAGAAATTGTGCAAGGGAAGACAGTGAAGCAGAGCTGGGAATTCAGTGTTGTGTTAATTTCAAAACGTCTCTGAAAGCTGATTTTTGAGTTGGCTGGCCTGTTGTTGGGAAAGGTGGGGTGAGCCAAGTGTCCTTTAATTTTGGACTAGTTCAAGTGTGAGGCTGAATTCCGGTGCCCTCTCCTGTCGCAGGAGCAGGTTTCTGCTGCCATGGGTGAGACATCCTGCACCCTCGCTGGTTGGCTGGTTCGTGGAGCAACCTTCAGCTGCACATGAGGACTGTTTTGTCTGTGTGATGATTTGGCAAAGCAGCCCAAGTCCCCTGAGAGGAGCAGACACAGGGAATTGTATTCTGTCCCCTGCCAGGGCTGCTCTGTTGCACCAAGGTCATGTTTCAAATTTGTTACTCACTGTCAAAGCCTCCAGTATCACATTGCTCAGCTTCTTCAAATGAACTTTCAGAAACATATCCATTAACACAACCGATAAAATTTTCATAGCATCTTTCCATTGCCGCCGATCGTTCAGGGATTACTTCTATAAGCCTGGAGGCTTTTTCTGACTGAATCATCTTCATCAGCCTGTGGAACAGGACAGCCCAGACCTTTTCCTCCTGCAGGCCTGGAAGAAATGCAGCATCTTCTTAATCCCCCTTTGTCCAAGTCCCAGGTACTGGGCAGCAATGTTCCCCCAGCAAACACCATTATCTGCACTGCAGCCGTGCCCAGGGCTGTTCTTTTGCCCTGTGCCCAAAGGCTTGTCCTTTGCCTCTGCCCCTCTTTTGCTGCTTGCAGTCCTTGTTCCAGCACAGGGATTCATGTTTTCCTGCCACGTCAGGGGCCCTTTGGTAAAAGACTCATAGGAGAGAAAAAATATCCAAGTGAATGTTGTTGTTGCACGGAAATACTATATGCAGAAAGACAGCTGCATTTACAAAAACCACAGAAAGCTTCTCAGCTATTTCCAGCAGGTTAATAAAAGGCAATCAGGCTCTTGTTCATACCTTATCAAAACAGGCTTCTGTGTTACAGGAGAAAATACTAGTCGTGCAAAAACGTGCTCTTTCTCCTCCTTGTTCTTGACCTCAGGGGCATGGACTGAGCTAAGGAAGGTGGGCTGGCGTCTTGCTGCAGATTTACATCTAGTTTAGAATGATTACTGGGCCTGGCATGGCCAAGGGATTGCAGTTTGTTGTTTCCGATAACTTTGTCCTGGTCCTTCTTGCTCCATTTCTGAAGCATTGTGCCCTCTCCCATCATGAAGCACTTGAGGGTCCCTGGCAAGGGGTGTTGGTATTTGGTGCTCTGAGAGGTTGGTGCACCTGTACTTCTTTTAGAATTTTATCTTTTTAAATCTGCCTTTAGACGTGACGTGGCACGGCTTTGAGCGGGAGGTCATCAGAACAGAGCTGAGTTTTCCTCATGGGCTCAGTGGACGGGCAGCCTGGCACA
This sequence comes from Pampusana beccarii, assembly GCA_013399365.1. Classification (NCBI taxonomy): domain Eukaryota; kingdom Metazoa; phylum Chordata; class Aves; order Columbiformes; family Columbidae; genus Pampusana; species Pampusana beccarii. The sequence continues at coordinate 727,409 of VWYH01011280.1, read as the reverse complement.
CGGGGGCCTTTCCATCCGTGCTGACTGCAGGTTTCAGCTTGTGCCAAAGACACTCATTTTTATTCGTGTATCAGACCTACCCGCTTCCCTGGGATAATGCCCAGCAAGCCAGAGCAGCATCTGGAGATTACGATCACACGTTTATTTTTAAATTCAGTCCTTCTGCACAACTACATTATTTCTGGCTGTGCTGTACTTGTATTGTTGTAAATGAGTTGATTTGCTTCTGAAATCCATAAGCTCTTGTTTAATTAACGCACACAGTACATCTGCTGCTTTTTAAAGGGAGAACAGGGCACTGTAGGTTGCTTGGAGCATGACGGTTTCAGAGTTCCCCTTGGCTCTCGTTTCTTTTGATTGCTAAAAAGACTATCAAGTTCCCAGTAAGAGGAGAGAAGCTGTCCAAATCACTTAGCAATATGAGCGCTCTTGTTCTCTTCCATGCCCCACAAAGAGACGCCGTGGGAAGATGGGTGGAACGCACCAAAACCGCCGTGTAGCCGTGCTGCCATAACACATCTGCCTTCGGGATAGTCATTCCTTTTGTGCCTTCATTTGAATCACAATGCTGTCGCAAAACTGAACGTCTTCTGTATAACTTTGTATTCCTTACACAGAGCAAACTTACTGCGTTGCAGTCTTGTCAGCTAAAACAATTGTAGCTTCGCTGAAGGCAGCTTGTTTTTGAACGTGTTTCAGCGTTGCGCATCTTGGCAGAGCAATCTCAGGGAACCTCGTTCACATCGTGGAAACGGGAACGTGCTTGTTTCAGCTGTCAGCTGCTGTGACTCCTGTTCCTCTTGCTTTTGACATCACTGTTTTGACTTTCCGTGATCTGTACGTCTGGCATAGGGAAGCTCGTCGTTTCCCTGCGCCTGGTAACAGGGAGGGTGGTACCGTGTGTGTACACACATGCACCTTTAGAGAATACGTGACTGTGCAGCACCAGGAGAAAGTTTTTAGCATCCATGAACAAGTGCTGTTGCATACGGAGACACGGCAAGGGCCTGTGACTACCTGGGATTTTGAGCTGAGGCCACGGAGCTGGCAGGAGACTGGTGCGTTTGCATCCTCCCCAACCCCAGGCCAGTAAATCTTCTATCCAGCCCAGCTGCTGTGGCATCTATTTCTCCTATATATTTTATACAACCTGTTCAGATGCTTTTTAAAGTGTTTGTCAACACCCTGTTATGTCACTGCTGGTACTCTGTTTTCAACTCTCCACTTTTAATTATAACAATGGTAACCCGGCAAGGCTGCCATCTGCATCTGTAGGACCTGGAGAGCAAAAGAAATTGCAGCTTATTGCTTTTGAGTGGTAACAGAAGAATCTCAGAAACCCCTTTGTGAAGCAGGTTATTATTGTTACACATCTGTCATTTCATTGATTAACCCCAGATCTAAGCTGCAAAGAAGCAGCTCTTCCTAACGTGGGGGTGGATCCCCAGGATTTTCAACCAAGAGTTCCTGCTTCTTCTTCCTCAGTGTCCAAAGGATACGTGAATTTGAATCTCTGTGTTAAACCTGTGTGTTGCCCAGTCTGCACTGCACACAGGTTGAATTTTGCAGACATATTTGACACCTGAAAGGAGGGGGTGGCGACTAGACATATTTTATATCATTATTCCTTTTAAGCACAGTTACCTGGAGTTGTTGGACTGAGGTTGAAACGTTGTTTGGTAATAACTCAAGAGATGTGGCCTGATGGGCAGAAGAAAAGTGGGAGAGTCCTGGGTGCATGATTATTACAATTTACCATGTGGCCACTAGGTTAATTACCCCAGATTCCCATTCCCAGTGAATGCCACACACATGCATGGAAGCCGTGGCACCAACTTGGTGCACGATGATATTAGAAACCCTCTTGCAGATTTTGATCTTTCTTTTTCTCTTTCCCCTCCCGTTTTCTTTTTCCTTTTCAATCCTATAACATTTGTCCACCTACTTCCACGAGGAAGAAATGGGTAAGCACAGCTTTCTGTAACATTTGAGAATAAGGTGATGGAAGGAACTCAAATGTTGTTAGCAGTAACATGTGTAAACCTGCTTTTTGCCCTGCTACTCTCGTAATTTTGGCTTGCTGGTTATTTTATCTTGCAAACAACTGTCCTACTGGCAGCAACCAAGATTTTGACTCCTCAAAGGAAAAAAACATTTTGAGGAAACAGGAGTGTGTAAATGAACCCACTTGAAGCCTTGATTTGTACAGTCTAAATCATGCTGATGTAGTGGGGAAATTATTTGGGGGACATTTTACAAGTTAATAAAACTGCAGTACTGAGGTGTGGTGGGTTGATTGGCACAGTTCCTTCACTAAAGAGATAGAAATTATATTCATTGTCAATCCCTTATCCAGCCTTCAATCGTGAAAACACAGAGTGAGTAAAATGTTGACTTTGTTTTCTGTTCTTGTCCCAGTTTACATTCTAGTGTTCTGAGGAACGACCCAGGATCCAGGCGATCTAGCAGCTCTACGATGTTGGATGGGGGAAATATCGGAAAGTTTGAATTTGAGATCACTGACTTCTTCCTCTTTGGTTCTCCCTTGGGTCTGGTCCTTGCGCTGCGAAAAACTGTCATCCCAGCTCTTGACAGTAAGTCCTGATGTGAACTGAGTGGATGGTGCAAGCACCTCCTGCTACAAATGCAGTAATTTGATGAGACAAACTGGAAAAAAACAAACATTTATATATAATATTTATTGCACCATAAGGAAGCAGATCACTGTGTGCTCTAGCCAGCACTGATTATACAATTTATTTGCAATGTACTTCCAAACATTAAAAATACTGGGCAATTTCTTGAGTCTATAAATATTGCAATAAATTGTTTCAATTAACTAAACTGGAACACAACAGTTGTACTTTTTACAGACAAATATGTACAATTTTCTACCAAATAACCTTTTGATACCTGAGGGTTTTTCTTTTTTCTCCATCTTTTTAGTCTTTCAGCTCAGACCAGCTTGTCAGCAGGTCTATAACCTGTTCCACCCTGCAGACCCATCTGCTTCACGCCTTGAGCCTCTTTTGGAGAGGAAGTTCTACCTTTTGCCCCCCTTTAATATTCCCCGTTACCAGAGGTTCCCGCTGGGCGATGGCAATTCTGCTGTTCTGGGTAAGTCGCTTTGGATCCGTATTACCTGTCTCAAGGGTTATGTCCACACTTTACGTGAAATTATCAAAGCAATTGGGAATGACAAGAAAGAGAATTGGCCCTATAATGTTAGCCTTATTCCCGATTTACCAGAAAAGTAGTTTTTTTCCAATAAAATCACTGCCTTGTGACCCCCGTGCCCTTTGTTTGTCACACAAAGGCCACCAGCTGCTGAGAGTCACAATGTGGTGACTTCTCTGTGAAGGTCCTTGTTCTACACCCAGGCTGGTGCTTGTGGTTGGGACTGGATGAGACACAATGAACTTGGCCGAGTTCAGGACTCTGATGTTTGGAGGGCCAGTGCAGCCTGGCAGGAGCAGAGCCCACAGTGAGATAATGAGATGATTTCTGTGGTTGCAACGTGTGCTTTTTCATGGGACAGGCTACTGCAGGTGGCTGGGCTGGTGACAGCACCTTGCCAAGGAGACACTTTGTCTTCCAGGATGCCCAGGATTCTTATCCTCTTATCCTCTGCCATCAGTGGCCTCTTCGCTTGTTCTCCCCCAATTGCAGCAGTAACAAAGTCTAAAATAGCTGCGTGCATGTCCTATTGTCTCCTGGGTTGCATCTGAAAGAACCGTGTTCCGACCATGCCCTGCCTCAGCTCCCATTACATCAGTGCTCTTGCAGTTGATCTAATCAAATAAATTATATTTCCTACCATCTTCACCTCACTTCTGTGCCTGGACTCTCATGGTCTGTTGCCATTTCAGTGCAGGTTCTCATTGCAAGGAGCTGGCGGGGGAGCTCACCACTGTGCAGAACTAAATTTGACCTTTCTGCTTCACCCGAAGCTTTGGTTCCCTGCAGGGTCAGGACTTTGGGGCAGGAAGAACAATTGCAGCATAATTATTCCCTTGTTAGAGGTTGTTAGTCAGTGGCTACTTAAAGTCAACAATGCAACTAGGAGTTGCTGCTATAAAAGTAGATTTACAGCAGACAAGAAATCACGCTGGCAAACCAGAGTAGAATATCAAAGCCACCAGCTAGAAACACTGGGATTTGGTGGTTGTTTTTTTTCCCAGAGCTCCAGTAGCTTTCCATTTGTTTAATATTTTTATCATGCAGGACTAAAAGAAGAGGAATATGTATCTAGAGCTGAATAGTTCTGGTGCTACCCAGCATCATTTTAAAATTGAAAAAGCAAAGCAGTGGTCTCCTATGTATCAGCGTCTTTAAAGATAGTATTGTAACTGCTGAATCTGGTGGTCTGATTTGTTAAATGGACACAAACTAAAGCGCATGTTTAAAAAAGTGAATAAAATAGAGCTTCTGCAGGCCCCACTCACTTGTCAAATTTAGCAAAGATCTTGCTGCAACACTTTTTTAAAATGGATCCACCCACAATTACATTTGTACCCAGTCCAGTTACAACAGCTCGGGGAATCTATAGCAACTTGAAAAACAATTTGATGTTGGGGTGTATTGTAGGTATGAACTGCAAGCAGCGTCTTAAAAAAAAAATCCTAAACATCTTAACCTGCTTCCTCTTTAAACGCATTTCAAATCCCCTGTTCTCACTGAAGTCAGAAGTAAAAGCCCCGTTGACACTGAGCAACTTGTGCTCTGGTTGTCATTCTGTGCAGCAGCGAGGATCTGATGAGTTTGCTGTGCCTCCCTGGTCCTTTGTGGAGTTGGCTGCGCTTGGAGAGACACTTGCCACGTAGTGGGGAAGACTTAAACAGCAATTAGCTCAACTATGAGAAGGGCAGAGTGATTTCAAAACCCTCGCCAGGTTTGAGCCTTGTTATAATTAAGAGATGCTGCTCTGCCTTGATGAATAGAACTGACAAAAAGCAGCTTTAAATTCTCTGCTCGTGTAAGACAGAGCCTCTTCATTTGCTTACCATAAAGTGACAGGCTATTCCTCCCCATTAGAGTCCAAATTTCAGTGTTGTGATTTACACATTACCCAGAAGGACGGTTCTTACCATGATTTGCAAAGCCGCTACTGAAGTTAGGATCACGGTAGGGCGCTCCAGGAAAGCTAATTGCTGCTATAATTAAGCTATATGATTTGGTGATCACGTAAAATTCAGGTGCTCAGTTTTAATTAGCTATGTGCAAAACCTTCTCTAACGCTGCTTGTGCATATTTCCTCGTGCAGATAGCTAGCTTAGGTAAAGCCCATGATTCAGAAAACCTCTTAGACTTTTTTTTTTCCATTCTCCCATCTGCACTAAACGTTGGGTCCGTGTTTCATTACAACCAAGTTGCAGAGCAAAATCCAATTCACATCCTTGCTTACTCCTGTGCTTTGCACTGTGTAGGCTGAGTCTGATTCCATTAAATCTTCCCTTAGAGCGTACTTTTTTTCCACGTAGTAAAAAGATTTCTGTGGATCTGCTGGGTATTTGGCTCATTGGAGAAGCTGGTTAAGAGGACTCCCTTTTGTTGTTGAAATGCCATCGTTGTGCTCTCCTCTGCTACCAGTTAATCTCTCTGATGTGAGTCTATTTGGAAAATCACTCATGTTTTGTTTCTTTTACTCTATTTGAAGGTTGTCCTTTCATTGAAGACTCATAGTTGAAGTGCTGGGTTGTAACTGTTTGTATGTTAACACTTTGTGGCCACATGTCTGTTCTTTGTCCTTCTGTTTTTTTGGTTTTTTGTTTTGTTTTTCCCATCTGCTTCTAGTTGAGACAATCCAGAACAATCCCATCCTCCTGATGGAAAGTAGCCCTCTGGGTGCTCTCCAGCACCAGGACAGCTTCATGGAAACCAGTATCCCCGTTCCCGTACTGAATTGGCAAGATGTTTCCAATAAAAGTGCTGGTTTTGCTGAGCGTGTGTAATCTACATTTTATATTGTCTATGGTGTTGGGTACTTGGGGTGCTTATTGGAGATCACACTGTTGCCTCCTGGAGCTGAAAACCTCACGCTGTATCTCAGGCTGTGCCACATGAAATCACCACATGGGATCTTGTGTGGGTAAACGTGGGCCGGGAGACCCACCGCCCAAAGAACGAGCTGGGATTACAAATCCTGTCCTGGTGTTGATGCTGGAAGGGAAGATGCTGCCACGTACTTAATTTCTTCTATTGGTGGTGGTTCTGCTGGAAAGAGGCTTTGGCTCAGCAAGCCCTGGGTGACCCTGCCATGGGGGGCACACGTGTGCAGGTCCCCGGGAGTGGGTTTGGTGTCTGCAGCGTGTGACCCCCCCACCCGTCAGCCCCACTGCGGCGTGGCCAGGAGTCTAATTAGTGTCTGTGTCAGACCAGATTTTGTCAATTTGGGTATTTCGTGTTTGGACACCCCCTGTGGCTCTGCTGGATACAGCGAATGAGGCTTTCAGACCCCAAGGTGGCTGTATGTGTTGGCTTTTTAAAATTAATTTCTCGACTTCTGCCTTAAAAGCAAACTTTTATGCATTTGGTTTGACTTATTTTCCATCATAAATGCTGCATGGCCTCGTTTATTCTGGTTGTGGCTGTGATTTTGATGAGACTTTGTTTTAGTTTTTCTTTCCCGTGTGTCTTACTTGCCCCTTTTTCAGTGTTTTGCATTGAGAGCTTGGTTCTGCTGCCATGTTGTTTTTAACAAGCTGACCCTTGCTGTTAATGAGCAATCCAGTTCGTTATGTGGTCATACAGGATGGCAACATCACTGACTATTCCAGATAGTCTCTCCCTTTGTTTTTTGAAGATGCGATGATTTTTACGTGTGCAGTTGCCATGTTGCCTGTGCTGTGACGTTTTGTAACAAAGCAGAGGGAAAAGATCTGGCACTATTAATTAATCACTTTGCAGGTCACTGATGAAATGCCATTTAGCTGTCATCTGATATTCCGGGTGTCAGGATGGAGCTTTTTAGGAACTTCTCTGCCCTTTACCCCCTGTTTCAAGAGCACAGTGTGACCAAGCAGTGCTTGGTTTGACTGTAGCAAGGGCTGAATCCCAGTTCAGCCACTGGCCCTGCAGGAAATTTCCAGAATCATCAAAACTCAGGGCCAACAGAAATCTCTGTTGCTCTTGATCTCAGGGTAATGACTGCAGAGTTCCCAGTGCCGACCAGTGACCCCAGTGCAAGCAGGGTCTGGCCTGTGCTGAGCATCTGGCTGGCTTTTGTTGTTTTGTTTTGTTTTTTTAATTTATTTTTATTGAACTTTATGTATTTTTGATTGCTTTCAGCGCGACAGCTCAGCCTGCAAATAGCACATATTGAATTCTGCCATTCAGATACCCCAAGGACTTAACTGGGTGCCAGCAGTACATTAGGAGGATGGCCCAGTGCTGTTCACTTAGTGGGAAGCAATTAGTAAGAACGTTGACAAACGAGTCCGTAAGTGAAAAGGCACAGCACTGAAATGAGTATTAAAGAACCGTAGCTAGGAAAAAAAAAAAGTAAGTGATTTTGCTTGTCACCTCCTCTGGAAGCGCAGTTAAATCTCAGTTCCCTGCACCGGCCGGACGTGCGGGTGCTGCTGTTTGCTGAGAGTGAGGGTGCTCAGGGCCCCGCTCCAGCCAGGGCTCCTCTTCTTGGAGCTTTCTTGTGCTGATAAATCTGCCTTCACACACAGTGCAAAGTGCCAGTGCAACCACTGGGGGCACCTCTGCCCTTATCTGGTGACATAAATGAATCCTGATGAAAGTCTTGCTACTTGCTGGTCCTGGTATGGCCATTTGACTTCAACCTCAGCCTGAAAAACCTCCCTGCCGTTGTCAGGAGCTGAGTTGTGGCTGGGGAAGCCACCTCTGCAGTGCATAAGACTTTAAAAGTGCTCCCCTGAGGAGTAGGAGCGGTTGTAGGTGCTGGGGTCACTCTGCAGCAGCATCTGTGACATCCCGTCCCGGTCATCGCACTCCCCAACAAAGCCCCCTTAGTTTCCAAACTGTAAGAGTGGTGTTGCGTGAGGGATTTGGTGCAAAAAAATACACAGAATTCAGGATGTATGTTGTTAGGAAGTTTGTTTTTCTGCAAGTCAGGTCCCAGGGTTTTATCTGCAAGTCACTGTAGCTTTGGTGTCGAGGAAGCTTGGCTGAAGGGGCAGTAATGAAAAAAACAGGTTTTCTGTCCGCGCTTCCTGCCCTGCCTTTTCCTGGCCTTTGTTTTTCTTAGAAACTGCCCTTTTTCAGGGACAGAGGGTGTATAGCTTGGGAAAAGGGAGAAACAGGAGAGCAGCGTGTGTGGGCCGGAGCGGGGAGCGGTGCTGTCGGGTGGCACCTCGTCCTCTGCAGAGCAGATTCCTGCACCAACGTGGGCGATGCTAAACACAACACTTAGGAATGCTGAAACAGTTTAGGCTTTTATAGGAGTGAAAATTACTCTTCTGGTGACACTAGCCAGGATGGTGTTGGAAGGGCTATTGAGGTTGGTTTTTTGTTTCAAAGTCGTTATATTCAAAATTTCCCCAGTCAGGCTCAGGAAAGTGAGATTGGCTAGAACAAACAAGCCCCAAATACCCTGTTTCTTCATTTATTCACTTTCTGCTTTTGGGGTTCTTGAAAAAGGAGATAAAATTCAGGCAGAGCTAAGTGCGGACACGCTAACGGAGCCGGAGCCGTGATCCACCCAGGCAGCACCACATTTGGCCCAGCCTTCTCTCCTGGGCAGCATTGCTGGAACACTCTTCAGCGCATCCTCCAGCTGCTTCCTAGCTCAAGCCACAGGTGTTTGACGTTTTAAGTGAAGGGAAGAAGTTCAGGCTTCGCTGGTAGGTGTTGGTTAAACCTGGACGTGGTGTTCTTCCTATCGCAGACAAAGCCAAACCTCTCCTTGCATCTGACCAAGTTCAGGGAAGCCGATGGTCCTTGTCTGTGTTACAGCTGTGTTGGGGCACCTGTTTGATGTGACGCAAGGGCATAATTGCAGAGGGATCTCACAGTCTGTACAGGCAAAGGGGAGGAGAGGAGGGATAACCAGGGAAGAGATGAGAGAGTTGTCCCAGGTCATGCAGAAATGGGAATCACAGAGTCATAGAGCAGTTTGGGTTGAAGGGACCTTCAAAGCTCCCCCAGTCCCCCCCCTGCCGTGAGCAGGGACATCTTCACCAGCTCACGTTGCTCAGAGCCCCGTCCAGCCTGGCCTGGGATGTCTCCAGGGATGGGGTTGAGCACAGCCCCTGGCTCAGCCCCTGTTCTCCAAGTGCAGCCTGAATTATCTGCTCTTGCTTGTGCTGGAGCTTTCTGCAGTCAGAAAAGCTGTGCTGGCCCAGTGGGTTGGCTGGGTCACGGATGCTGGTAGCAGCCTTGACAGCCAGCAGCTCAAGGCAAGGTGAAAAGAGGAGGAAAGTGCTGAGAAAGTGATGCTGGTAATGGCCTTTCAGGCACAACGTGGGCAGCGTGTGCAGCTCATCATCAGGTCAGGCTCCCGCTAGGGCTCAGATCTCGCAGTCCATGAAGCTTTTACACAGAGCAGCTTGTGGCCTGATTTTCCCTGCAGAGAACAGAACTCTTTTACCGACACTTAGCTACACATTTTCTGCTTCATCCGTTCCCTTTCCCTTTGCTGCAGCAGGATTTGCGTGGGCACAGACACTGCTGCTGCGAACTGAGAGATCAGAGGAAGCAAATCAGTAGCCCCAAGCAAAAAAAGAAAAAAAAAAAAATCTATATTAAAACAAACCAGTTGCCAAAACAACGCCTTGTGTCACCCCCATACTGGGATTAAATCCAAGGCTATCTAAACTGGCTGAAATAGGGGGAGGATGCTGGTGTGTGGGAGTAATGTGCTCACGTTCCCTGTGGTATCTACTGCCTGGCCGGGCGCAGACCTGTCTGGTGCCTGGGAATGTAGTTTAGATGCTGCTCCTCGGGTACAGCAGAGATGGGCAACAATAAAACAACAGTGAGTAGCTTTGCTTCTGCATGTCCCTGTCATAGCGGCGCTGCCGGCGGTGAAGTTCTTGGCATTGCAAGCCCCCTGCAGCGCAGGATCTCGGGATATCCCAGAGACGCTTAATTTGGCCTCTTACCACTCTTATAGGGAAAAAACTGAAATGCAGAGATTTTATCATGACTTCCAGCATCTCTCGGTTTGCCAGTCCTGAACGTTATAGGTCCATTTCCCTCCAATACATGTATAAGGTCCATGTGAGCTTGACTTTAAGTCCTCCTGTTTTGTATTTATGTACTAAAGGGTTAGGCCACACTTGGTAAACCTCAAGTTGGGATCTAAAAATCCAGACTTACACGTCGTACAAAAGAAGCTCTGTTTTCACAGAGACTGAGCGCTCCCCGATCCGCCAACACCTGTTGGAGATGTAAGTGCTCAGCACCAGACTCTTTCCTTTCAATAGCACTTACTTTAGTTTGACGAGTGTTGGCTGTATCCATTAGCAATAAAATACAAGTTCAAATTTAGTCCCTGCCAGGCATGACAATTTTTCCTTGATTTTTTTTTTTTAATTAATGCTTTTATCTTGGAGATGTTCATTTAAGTCTAAATGTTTCAAGAAAACAAATACCCCCTTTCTCAGGTAGTTTTTGCTGTTCACCTTACCTTGATTCTTTTGTCTTGATGTGAACATATGAAGTTGTGTATATTCACATCTGTATGTATGACACATGCTTCTGTTATTGCTGCTTGAATAAGTCTGTCTGGATTTTTGTTTGAGGTTTTTGATTTGGTTTTCGAGCTACTTATTTTGCTTCTCTCAATCAAAGACTGCTCCTCCAGCCACGTCTCTTTGCCTGCTGTGGTGTGTGCTTTCTTTTCAAACCAATGAAATGTTGTGGGTTTTTTTTTTTTAATTCCGACCAGTTCTGAAAGGTTTTTGCATCTCCCAGCCTTGTTTGCCTCCTTCCTCCCCTCGAGTTCATCTTGCCCAGCCTCTGTCTGTTGGTCTAATATTTTGATTTCCCTGTTTCAACTTTGTAGCAGATGTTGTTCAGTCTCATGGTGCCGTCTTCGTGGAAAGCACATCCCTGTCCACCCCCATTTCAGCCCCTCAGTTCAGGGGCTTCCGGAGAGCCAGTGAGATCAGCATTGCCAGCCAGGTCTCAGGAATGGCAGACAGTTACACAGCTTCCAACATAGCCAACAGTAAGTGCTCAACCCCTCCGAGACTCCCGCTCGCCGCCCCACCGCTCTCAGCACCACGCACCGGGCCAGAGCCACACAGCGTCTGTCTCTCTGGGCTTATACTTTCCGTTTCTAACCAAAAATTTGAATTATTCCGCCTTCACCTGGTTTTGTTGTAGTCAGCGCTGTGTGTTATCACATCCCTTGGAGGAACAGATTGTATATTGGGTTATAATTCATGGGCTGTGTTATGTATGTTGGGCTGTGCTGGTGATAAATTGTTAAAAAAAGATAATAATTGATAACTCTTAGTACCATTTGGCTGCTGTGCATGATGAGGTTTAATCCAAAGGGGTGTTTCTATGCTGCTGTTGAGAAGTCGCACAGAACTGGTATGGATCAGCACCACCAGGTTGATGATGCAGGATGTGGCGTGTGGCTTCATGCAGATCACTTAAAGGTGGTCCAAAAAAATGGAGACGAGTCAGCCCCTCTGTGATGCTGAAAAGGAAAATCAGGTTTGGGTTATTTGTTAGTTTGCATTAGCAATGCAGCTCTTCTGTTGTCCACAGGGCAGCTCAGAGAGTCAGACAGTTAGGACCCATATCCCAGAGCCAAATGGGGAATAAAAGGGATTTTTTGCTATTTTTCCCCAAGACCTGTATTGCTTCCCAGCTCATACAGTGGAGGGAAAGAGCTTTTGTTAACAGTTCAGCTCCTTCTTCGTTTCAGCTGAAGTGTGAGATTAATAGTCTGCGTCCTCAGGGACCTCTGTTAACTCAGCCAGAAAAGAGTTGAAAACCAAACAAATTTTAAAAAGCAACAACAAAAACCTCTTCAACCCAAACTCTTGTCCCAGAAGGTGGCAGAAATTTAGAGACACTCCATTTCTGGCACATTAGGCTACAGGGCTTTGAACAACTCGCTTCATAATTAATTGCTGAGGTTAATAACGCTCCCCGGGGCAAGTGTTACTGGCTGAAGGTCAGGGGCTGCCATAACTTCTTGCCCTGTTTGAGGCGACAGAAATAAACTGCCTGAGCTCTGACAAATGAGGTTTTCTTCCCCAAAGCTCATCTGAGAGCCGATGCCGCGCTCCCCGTGCGTGTTCTTTTATTTGTCCTGGTAAGACATCTTGCGCAGCGCTTGCAAAATATTAATGTGCTTGGGAAGAAGGCTCCTGGGGGAGAAGGTGGGGTTTTTGTGCTGGTTTCATACCCACAGAGAGGTGCTGAGCTCGGCCGATCGGGAGGGGAAGCGGAGCGCGGTGGTTGTTTGGTATGAAGTGTTTACACCGGGGTGATGCCTGAACCGACGTGACGTGACGGAGGGATCGGGCCCATGCAGCGCTTGCCTCTCTTCACTTTCCTTGCGCTCTCCCCGATTATTTAGCTTCTGGTTTGTGTAATTAATTCCTCCATGCACTTCACAGCCATCAAAACCCGTTTTGGAGATGGGAGAGGAAGAGTCCGTCCCTGGCGCGGGCTGCGCACCCCCTGACCCCATGTGCAACCAGCCCCAGGGCTGTCGCAGCCCCTTCCTTCACCTCCCAAGCCCCAGCTCTGGCTTTGCAGCGTTTGCGCTTGACCCTATTAGCGTGGTGGTAACTGAGGGTTGGATGTGGTCCGTGCTCATCCCGCAGGGAGGTCCAGGGGGACACCACAGAACCGCGGCTCCATCCCAGGAGCCCTCCCCAGGGGCAGCTTCCCTTGCACTGTGAATTTCTGGAGGATGGAACCGGTGTTCCATGTGGTGTGTGTGTGCCTTAATAAGAAGTGTGATTTCTGCCTTTTTTTTTTTTTTTTCCTTTTAGAAACCAAACACCACCTTAATCATTGTAGAGGGTTTAGCCTTCTTGCCCAACTTGCCCTCCCTCACAAATCCCCTACCCAAACCTCATCCAAGAGATGTAGGCAGCGTAAACATGAAATCCCTTCGAAGGGAAGAAAGCTCAAAGGGCCGTGGAGTCAGGCTGTGGGCTGTGCTCTTCAGACACCCGACCTGGACATCAAGACAGGTATTCTGGAGAGATCCACTCCGGTCAACCTCCTCTCTCGTTCAATAGTCACAGAACTTCACAACAGATCTATGCACTTTCACTGAGGCACTAGCAATTTCTGATTCCATTTTAACAAGTATTTCTTGTCACTTTGCTCCAAAGATCGATCATAACACGGCTAACACCACTTGGCAAGAGCAGGAGTTCTTCTGGGCAGAGCTGTGGGGACAACGCTTCTGCCTCCACCGCTGTGCTTTGAGCATGGAAGAGTAAATCCTGGCTGCTTGCTACAAAGAATCTGAAATTACCCAAGCTGGGGACTTGCATGAGCAATAAAGGTTGGGATGTGACCAGGAGCTGCCAGTTTGGAAGACAGGGAGTCAGAAGTGGCTGCGAGGAGATGCCTGTGTGCTCTGGAAAAGCCACGCTGATCCATCATCACCCTCCTCCTCCTTCCCGTGGCTCTCAGGAGAGCAAAGGCTGTTAGGACGAGGGTGGCCTGGGCACTCGGCACAGCCAGGGCTGGGCCATGGGGACGTGCCGATGCCGTAACCCTCTGCCCATCGCTGTGGTGGAACATTCGTCTGTCTCTGGAAGAAGCTGGTGGATCCATTTTTTTTAGTTCAGCGCCTGTGCTCATCCCCAGCTACATTTCCCTTAACAGGAGGGTTTTGTTGGATCGTACCTTATACCTGGCAGCTTTCCTGAAAGTCTGTAAAAAAGGGAGCATTTTCACAGAGAAAAACCAAGCTCGAGAAAGCCCTTGTCAAAGCCCCAGCTTGCAACCTGCATGCAAACGCAGCTCCTCCTCTTCCTCTCTTGATCTAATCCATCTTCTCTTTCCATGGCTGTTTTTCCAGGCCGGAGCACACGGGGGTTGAGGGCTCTGCTGGGCAAGCAGCCCCACGCCTCTGGGGTCTGAGGCTTTGGGCTGAGCCGTGCTCGTTGCCGGGGGTCGGAAGGGAGGTGTGCGTGGGCAGGGTGAAGCGCGGTGCTGTCCCGTGGTGAACAGTGGCTGTCGGTCACTTGCGTGCAAGTTGTTGACTTCCTGAGGGAGAAACTTCTGCGTTGTCCAATAACCTTGCTCACCCAAAATCCCAGTGTGTTTTTTGGTCTTATGCAATGGAGTTCTGGCACCCCCGAACACTTTTCTCGTTGGCCCCTGTGCTCCCAGGGATGCTGGGCTGGATGGCTCCATTGCCTACAGCGTGGTAGCCCAGGAGGGCAACCAGGACTTGTTGGGGACTGCTGGTCCCAGCACCATGTGCTGTGCACTCTGCCTTGTGGTGCCTTTTTGCATCTCACCGGGGCTCCCAGTATTCACATGTCCTTTAGTGTGGCCAATATCTGTGTGCTAAAGGGTCTTTTGTTCCTGGGTGGAGCTAAAGGAGAGGGCCCGGGCACGTACTACGCTGGGCAGAGCACAGCCCCCTTCGTCCCACAGCTCCGGGGAGACGTGTTTCTGTTTTATGATTGAGCTTGTTACACATGAGCCTCAGAGCCCTATCCCAGGGTCTAACAGCCAATTAATACCAGCCCTCTGGTGCCTTCCTATTAACTGAAATAAAGGAGAGCTGAAGTGGTGGTGCCCCTGGGTGCTCCTCCCTTGGTTTGAGCAGACGCTGATCCCCAGGTCGGTTGTTCCCCCTCGGCAGCGTGACCAACCAGGGAACACCCCCCGGCGCACCTGGAGCCAGGAGCCCCAGCCTCAAAATCCCGTTTGTGATGGAGACCGCACATGCACCTGAACCCGCTTTGTCTGAACGAGTCTTTTGCTCCTAGTTGCTGCCAAGTGGTGGGGAACCAAGAGGATCGACTACGCTCTCTACTGTCCCGACGCTCTGACGGCTTTCCCGACTGTCGCTTTGCCGCATCTTTTCCACGCGAGCTACTGGGAGTCCACAGACGTCGTCTCCTTCCTGCTGAGACAGGTATGGTCGTCCTCCCTCCTCTGGCCTCCCTTGGGCTGATAAATATTTTAGGCTCTTTGTTTCTTTGTTTGTTTGTTTTTCCACTGCACCTTCCATAACTCTTGTTGACGTGTAGGCATGAAAAAATACCCTTTGCCACTGCAGATACGTTTTCTTTTCGACTTTTTGCTCCTAACCTGTGATGTTAGTGGAGCTGGCACGCACACAAATGTCACGGAGGTGTGTAGTCACACCTGGTTAGTTTGGGTCTGGGTTTTAGCAGGTTTGGGCTCACCAAGGAGCTGTGGAGTGAGTCCAGGGCCGTTTCCTAACAGATCCCAATGGCAAAAGTTGGTGGCACTTGTTTCTTGTAGTGAACTGGTCTCTGCATGTGTGAGTTTGGATCTCAAGCCAGAAACTTAAAGGAAGCTTCTTGATGTACAGATTAAAATAGCACTAAATACAATAAAACCGAAGGAGAAGTTTTGTATGTATTTGAGTTGATAGAGTTCGGTTCTACATTTTGGTTTTCCGAGTTATTGTAGTCTCTTCTAGGAACTCAAACCATTGTCACTGCATTGGGATTCAGTCGTCATTGCTCCAGTACAAAGCAGTTTCCTGGGACTAGGTAAATGGAAATTGCCGATGTCTGGAGTCTGATGTCTCAGACTTTCCCAACCTATATTTGGCCTGAGATTTAAATCTACTGTTTAAAATGTGTTTTTCCTAAAAAGAAATATTTTTCCTTCAGTTCCTTTGGGCTGAGGAGAAGTTATTTGCCTTACCAAGTATGAACCCCCCAAGGAACCATACTTAGAGCACGGAATTGACAAAAACAAAAACAAAACCACTTCGGCGCTTGGCTTTGCTTTGTGTGAGCTCAGCTGTTAAGCCGTCACTGTTCCCTTCCAGCCTCCTCGGCTGCAGCTCTCAATTATTGATGTCTCTGTTGGCAAACTTCCTTTCAGTGCTATCTTCCAAATAATATGGGAACCATAAACAACAGAGATGTCGGTGCTTGTGGCAGCTGAGCAGTAGTGATAATCCAGTGAGACCCTTTCTTCCTGGGCTGCATCCAGCCCAGCGAGACGCCTCTGTGCTTGCAGACACCTCTCTGGATCAGCTGCTGTGAAACCTCAGCCCCACATCGAGCTCAGCCTGACGGGGCTGGAGAGAGAGCGACTCGTAATTGTGTGCGAGTGGGAACAGTCACGACAGTCTTGTACACAAAATGCTCTGCTCAAGAAATGGCCAATTACTCAGGATTCAACCCAAACCTGGCTCTGTACCACAGCGTGGTGCTTCCTATCTTGTCGTTTGAGGTTCCTCTCCATCCATCCGGAGCCTGCTGGTACCCGCCTGGGTAATCTGGCCCCCTCCTCCCCCCGGCCTGTCTCTAGTCACTCATCTCTGTCTTGAGACCGGGATTTTTCTCATTCCCTGTCTTCTTGCTGTCCTTCCAGAGCCACTTCTGCCCCTAATAAGGACTTGATTCTAATTGCCTTTGAAAGCTATCCCTGGACAAAATGTAAAAGTGAGCTGTTGAATAGTTTTACCCTCCGAAGATTAAATCTTGTTAAAACAAGCCCAAATGGGCTCAAAATAGATTCCTGATGTAAATAATTTTCAGTGAAACTTGTTTTGTTTACCTTGGATTTCCATGAAGTCCCTCCCAGCCAGTTCATCCTCCCTGGGGTCCTTTTTCCGTTTCCCTGGAAGCGAAACAGCTTCAGCTCTGCAAAGTGGGCTGGCCTGTGTCAGACCAGTCCAGCCTGGCTCAGCGGGACAGTGACATCCCACCAGCACCAGCAGAGCCGGACCCCTGTGCGCCTCCAGTGGGGTCAGATTGGTGGTTTTGTCTCTTCTCAAAATGTGTTTAATAAGAAACGAGCTGAAGGAACGGCACCTGTCGGCACAAGGACGGTCAGAGCAGCCTGTGCTGGACCTGTTATGGGGATGGCAGAAAATGTGCGTTTGAAGGAGATGGGTCCCTCGCGGACTGTGGGAAGGGACTAATGAATGCCCGAAGGAAGGGCAGATGTCAGGAGAAATTTCTTCTGGAAAGGGCTGTGGGGCATTGGAACAGGCTGCCCAGGGCGGTGGTGGAGTCACCATCCCTGGAGGGGTTGGACAGGTGTGGAGAGGAGGTTCTCAGAGACATGGGTTACTGGTGGACTTGGCAATGTGAGGTTAACGGTGAGGCTCGGTGATCTTAAAGTTCTTTTCCAACCAAAATGATTCTATGGTTATGTCTAAGTGTAAAGCTCCTCCTGCTGTGTTTGAGTCAGTTTTGTACCTCCTGACAATCTAAATAACCTGCGTTCCAGCCAGGATTAAGTCAGCACTGGCCGCAGGCTTTGCTAGTTCAGAAGAGCCCGCTTGTCCTCACAGTTAAGGGAGCAGCCTGTAAAAGCTGTGAGCTGACAAGCCGAACACCGAACACCCGGCAGCACAGTCAGTCTGTCCAGGCATTGTCCTTACTCAACGCTGGCTTGGGAGGTGCGGAATAGCACAGACAGGGGAGTCACTGTGCAAGTGGCTGACGTGTTGGTGGGATCTGTCCTCCTGCAGGTGATGAGGCACGAGAACTCGAGCGTTTTGGAGCTGGATGGGAAGGAGGTGTCCGTCTTCACCCCCTCCAAGCCCCGCGAGAAGTGGCTGCGCAAGAGGACGCACGTGAAGCTCCGGGTAAGGGGGTTTTGGGGCTGTCTCCGTGGCAGGGAATGTGCTGTCACATAGAGAGGTTTTGATTTGAGCTGCAAAAATGGCACTGAAGGCGACCAGTGTGGGCACGGCTGTGTCTGTCCATGGCAGAGACAGACGATTATGTTTATTAGTGATTATATCCTACCCATGTGGTTAAGAAAGGGTAACCTGGAAGATCAGTACCAGCAAGGTCTCCTCTTTGCCTTAAGTCTGTGTAAAATACCAGAAGTGTTGGCTGTGGTTCAGGGAAAGAGACCAAACATCTTTCAAAGCCCAGTAATGCCCTTCGCTCCCAGGAAATGTCTCCAGTTCCCGAAAGAGGACAGTTCTGTGCTAGCGCTGAAACAATGTCAGCAAATTTCTCTGGCAACTTTTTGTGTTGCCTCTGAAACGCAAAGTGTAAGAGTGAATAGTATCAGAATTGCACACACAAACTGCCACTGAAATTGGCTCTGCAGACCTGTACCCTCAACTCCCCCATCAATGCGGGGACAGAGTCTCACCTCTGCCACAGGCTGTTTTCTAGAGCCCGAGAGCTGGGGGTGAAGTGGAGGGGGGATGGCACAGAGAAGCCCACACCCCAATGCGTTGGGTAATATTTGGCATTTCCCTGTAAGTCTGTCCATTGCTACAAACTTTTTCATGTCTTTTTTTTTTTTTCCCCATTCCCTCTTGATTTGTGCAGAACGTCACAGCCAACCACAGGATAAATGACACCATCGCTAATGAAGATGGGCCCCAGACCTTAACTGGAAGATTTATGTATGGTCCATTAGATATGGTCACACTCACAGGAGAAAAGGTACCGTGTCTGCTTGGGGGGTTGCACACCATGGGGTGTGACAAGTGGTGGGGACAGGGCCAGGTGGTGCTGGTCAGTGCTCTCTCGGTCCCTGGCAGGGTTTGCTACACTTGAGTCTTGGCCAGGTTCCCCCACTCAGACCTGTGTGGTGCCTCCTACCAGGAACAGTGTTCATCCTGGAGTTCTTCACTCCCGAGCCCATGTTTAATTCCAGCACCTTGATGTTTGGGTGCTTCTCAGCTCAGATCTGTGAAGTGCAGAGGGTGGAAGCAGCACCCAGCCCTGCTCTCATCCAGAGGGGCTTGGGTGGGAGGTCCCCATGCTTGGCCTGTTCTACTCAGCTGTGTCTTTAATGCTGTTGTTGACCCAGCCTTGCTGTCTTCCCAGGTGGACATTCACATCATGACCCAGCCACCATCAGGAGAGTGGGTTTACTTTGACACGGAGATCAGCAACAGCAGTGGCAGGATTTCCTACGTCATCCCCGAGAACCGGCGCCTGGGCATCGGTGTGTACCCCGTGAAGATGGTGGTCAGGTGAGGTCCCTTTGCCAGAGGAATGAAAAGTGGAATTTGATGACTGGAGAATACGGTCCCTCCTTGTGGGGTGGCTCTGGTTGTTCAGTGGGTTCAGAGCCTGCTTTGTCAGCAATAGGGACAACGCCACTTGTGCTCTACAGCTGTAAGAGGAAGATCCACGTTTTGTTCCAACTCCCACATCATCAACAGGATGGTGGTTGAGCTCTCGTTGCAGGAGCAGCCCTTCTGCACTACAGACCTGTGGCCTCAGGGTCATCTGCAAAACTGCACAACTGAGTATACTTTAAAGACCATAAACTTGTCCTTGAGGGACAGAACTTTGTATTCGGGATAACTCATAGCCCAGAGGCTCCAGCACAGCTCCAGCTGCTGGTGTTGAGCTCTGGAAGGAGGACGAGAGGAGCTGGTGAACCCAGTAATGGTTTTCAGAATATCTCTATATCTCGATGCCTATAAATACCTGTAACTCTTCTAGGGGTGACCACACGTATGCAGACAGCTACATCACGGTCCTGCCAAAGGGAACGGAGTTTGTGGTGTTTAGCATCGATGGCTCCTTTGCAGCCAGCGTATCCATCATGGGCAGCGACCCCAAAGTCCGCGCCGGAGCGGTCGACGTTGTCAGGTCAGTGACAAGGGCTGGGGCAGACGGTTTATTTTACCCAGACATTATGTAGGTCTGTGACCCATTGACTTCTGGCTTTCCTTCTAGGCACTGGCAAGACCTCGGCTACCTCATTATCTATGTCACGGGCCGCCCCGACATGCAGAAGCAGAGGGTGGTAGCGTGGTTAGCACAGCACAACTTCCCCCATGGGATCGTCTCCTTCTGCGATGGGCTCGTTCATGACCCACTGCGGCACAAGGCCAACTTTCTGAAATCCCTCATCACAGATGTAAGCCTGGGTCTGCTGAAATACGATCATAGCAGGGGTTTGGATTGCTCCTTGTCCAATTGTGCCTGTCAGCACCAGTCTCTTGGCAGCAGTGTGACCCGCAGTGGAAGATTAATCTGTTTATTTTCGTCTTTTTATTGCTCTACAAAAGTGTCTACGCTGTTAAATTGTGTCATCTTCGCACTGTTCCATTTCATCACTGGTCCTTCCAACATCAAATGCCTAATGAAACGGAGGCCGCTGTGTCTCTCTTCCTCACACGTGCGCTTTTTTCTCCTGTTTGGTGGTTTTCTGGCTGCCTGTCATGTAACCAGCAGGTCTGAGAGGACACAGAGCTGCTGCAGAAATGTTCTTACACCACCCAGCCTTGATGGGAGATGCCATAGAGCATCTTCCCAAGTGTTTCACCTCAGGGAGGTCTTAACATCACTCATCCCAGAGCGTCAGAAAAGCTCTAGATAAACCACAGTTTTCTCTGTGTGGCAAAGGAAGGAACTGCCGGTGTCCCGAGCACTTGTGCCCAGCAGGGAAGCTCCTTGATCGCTCTCTCAAACTCATTTTGGCCCAAGTCACAGAGGCGGGAGCAGCTGTCCCTCGCTTGCTGCCTGCTCTCCCTTGTCCTCCAGAAGGACAAGTTTGTCACCAGGGCCAGAGTTTTCCTTTCCATCTCCCCAGCCTGTGGCTCTGGGGACAAAGCTGGCCAGTCTGTGGTGGCACCAGTGTCCTCACTCCCATGCCAGCCTTTGTGGCAGCCCTCTAAGGAAGGGTTGGCCAGGGGCTGCTCTCTGCTTGGAGTGGAGGCAGAAGAATCCCTGGAAAGCAGCATATTTTGCTGCGAGTCCCTTCTCCCTCTGCCCAGCGGAGTTAAACAGCAGAATTGAGGCGGCAGCATGGAGGGGAGCACACGGGGCTGCAAACCGCTCCTCTCCCCTGTGACAAGCAGGCGGTGAAGGCTGTGGCATCCCTGCTCCCCGCAGACCTCGAGGAAAGGCCGTGGTTCGGCAAGCAGAGATCTGCTGTTGGGTTGCTGTTACTTCTCTTGTTCTGGCCTGTGAACATCCCCAGCTCTGTTAATTAGCACTTTGCACAGCGGTGCGTTATCCAGCTGGGAACTTACATAAGTTATTGACCTGAGATTCCCACAAATGCTGTTTAAAAAAAAATATATATATATATATATTAAAAAGCCCTGCCTGTTGAGCAGCACAGGGCACCCATATGTTCTGACCGTGTGTTCCTTTCTCTCCCTACAGCTCCATATGAGGATCCATGCAGCATATGGATCTACTAAGGACATCTCTGTGTACAGCTCCATCAGCCTCCCGCCCACGCACATCTACATCGTTGGCCGACCCACCAAGAAGCTGCAGAGCCAGTGTCAGGTAGGAGCGAGTTCCTCTGAGCCCCGGAGGTGCTGCCAGGGGCCTCCTGTGGGAGGGGAATGGGAATTTGGGCATCATAAGGCTGGTGACTGAACTAGTGTTTGCCGAGGAGGCAGGAAACATCCCACATCTCTGGCAGAAACATGGTATAGAAATGGTGATAGTGACCATGTATTGTGTTCTCCTCCTTGGGTTCTCATCCATCTGTACTGGACTGTGATGTTGGAGGAGGGTCCAGAGGAGGCTGGATGATCCAAGGCTGGAACAGCTCTGCTGGGAGGACAGGCTGAGAGAGTTGGGGTGTTCAGCCTGGAGAAGAGAAGCTCTGGGGAGACCTTATTGTGGCCTTTCCAGACTTAAAAGGGGCCGATAAGAAAGATGGGGACAGACTTTTCAGCAGGGCCTGTTGTGATAGGACAAGGGGTGATGGTTTTAAGCTAAAAGANGGGGCACTGGGGGAGCTGGGAAGGTCCCTTCAACCCAAACTATTCTATATCAGAACCCATATCTGAGTGGTTCCATGTCTTGTACATCACCCCAAGACAACCTGGCACAGCAAACGTGTTTGGCTGCCCTGGCTACCAGGGAAACGTGTCCCATCCCTCTAACGCCTGCCCTCATCCCTCTCTTGTCTCGCAGTTCATCACAGAGGGGTACGCAGCCCACCTGGCCCAGCTGGAGTACAACCACCGCGCGCGCCCCGCCAAGAACACCACGCGCATGGCGCTGCGGAAAGGCAGCTTCGGGCTGCCCGGCCAGACCGAGTTCCTGCGCAAGAGGAACCACCTGCTGCGGACCATCTCCTCCCAGCCATCGGCCGCCGGCGCCGGCCACCGTCCTGAGCGCACCCAGAGCCAGTCCGACAGCGAGAAGGAGAGGGACAGGGAGCGCAGCCAAAGAAGCATGAGCATCGCCACGGGGTGCTGGGGCCGGAGTGCAGCGTCCCGGCTGGAGTCGGGCCTGCTGGGGCAGAAGTAGCCAGGTCAGAGCCAGTGACTGTCGGCTGCAGCCACCAGAGGAGAAAACAAAAAGGGAAAGAGGGACGAGGCCGGCGTTACGGGCTGGAAGGGTAAATATGGTGCTACTCTAATAACATCTTGGTGTTCTGGGAAGAGACGGGATGTTTCCCACACAGAAGGTGCAGGCCTTGCAGCGGGAGCGTCAGGTTTGTGCAGCGGGAGCCCGAGGAACAGCTGGAAATTGCAGGGGGGAAGAGTCTCCAGGTCACGATTGTGCTCTCTCCTGCCTCCTTCTCTTATCCAGGTTTAGTGACTGTAAATATGTGCCTCCTCCTCGCCTTGTTAGCCATCGCTCCGATCCGTGTGACCGAGTGCTGTCCTCAGAGCCGCAGGAACAGGGGACGAGGCCGGGGAACTTGTTCTTGGTTGTCCCAGCAGTCAGACCGAGCTGCTCTGCTGGTGCCAGCACGGGGGGTTTGGGGTTCGGTAACCACACCGGTTCCTCGGCACAGACAGCCCCAGCGGGGGATTTATCACGGGCTGCGCCAGCCAGAGCAACCGAGAGCTTTACCTGTACAAAGAACTTCACCTTCAGCCACTTTCTCAAGGAGTATGTGCAGTGGCAACACGTAAAGATGTATCGATGCTGTTGGGAGAGGCAGAATGTTGGCAGATTCATGCCCAAAAAAGTGGGGTCGTTACTGTTATTACTGTTATTTTTTAAAGAGACCTTTTAGAAGCCAGTGGAATTTAATGCGTTGACCTATTAAAAGAGGAATACAAGCTATTTTGTTTGAGCTGTTAAAAACCTCAGACACTCAATTTGCTGTTAAAGTCTCCAAATATTCTCGCTATATATTATTTCCAAAAGTAACCACCGTATATTTGGAAGGCACTCAGCAGCTAGATTGCATTGCCGTCCTTCTCATCCAAATGCAGGGTCTGACTCTCTCTACACCCACCTCCGAGACGTTTTCTTCTTCTTCTTCCCAGGTTCTCTCCAAGTTCAGTAGCAGCTTTCCTGGGCACTAGACTCGCTTCTTTTACCTGTAGTTACTGAACTGTAAAACCTCATTGTTTTTTGCACTGATGATTTTTAGAATGGAAACCTGTTACCATCTCATGTAGCTACACCTAACTGTTTGTAGTGCATGACAATGAACTATTGCTAAGCCAGGGTGTGTGTGTATATATATACATATATGCATATACATAGGCACACACACGTATATATATGTATATATTAAAAAAAAAAAATTGTGCATAAGTTTTTCCAGCAGTAAGGAGACTGTAAGGAAGTGTGCCAACGATGTCAGGCAAGCTTAAGAAAAGGCCATATCTTAATTTTCCTGGTGTCATTCTCAGTGGACGTGCCCGAGCTGATGGTTTGTGCGGGGCAGGGGAGCTGCCGGGGCGCTGCGCTCGCTGCCGGCCCCGGGGGAGAACAGTGCCTAGAGCCAGGGCTTGCCAAAAAAAGCCCCTTAATCCCATCCCTCAGCCGCCCGGCCCCGGCGAAGGGCCCGATTCCCCCTCACACACACCTCCCGGGGCCACGGGGGCTCGGGCTGCGCCGTTACCGGCTCCCGTCGGCCTCCCCACGTGGAGATTTTCTAGTCCTACCAAGCTCCCCGAGTACGTGTAACCCCGCTTTCCCCTCACACACTTTCCTGTCTTTATATCACTTTCTACTTCTGAGGATCTTCTTTATAACAGAGAATTTTTTAGACTGGCTGCTTCGTTTTCTTAACCGTTTCAATACGAAGTGCAGGGCGGCCGCACTGAGACACACAGCACTGTGAACGCTGCTCCGCTCGCTGCCTCTGGGCCACGGTGGGCAAATTTAATTCGCCGGACGTTAAGGTCGATCTCGTGTGTCGCTGCGGGCGGGGGGCAGAGGGTCAGTGCTGAGCTGCCGACGGCGTCTGAGCCGGGAAACGCTCAAACCCGCCTGCCCGCCCGCTGCCCGCGGCACCCGCCGCGTCTTGCAGCCCGACCGCAACGTTTAACCACTTCTCTTTGATAATCGTTCGATTACAGAATGTACCTGATGACTTTTGTTACCGAAAACTGACTTCCCTTTCTGCCGACTCGGCTCAGCTCTCTCTGAATGTACATCCAGAGCTGACCGGGTTTAGAAAAACAATGTGAATTGTCCCAGCTTTCCGCTAGTCGAATGTTCTCTCAAACAGATGCCATCTGAGTAGGAAGCCAAGCCACAATCCATCCTGTGAAGTCACCAAACCGCATCACAAAATAATTTCTGCAAATTTGGATATGGCCTTTGCAAAATTCACCTTTCCTCCAAGTCCACAACCAAGGCATGATCTGTACATTTTCCAATGCTGACGAGATGTTCACATTTTCTTATGTGTAGATAGTGTAAAACAGAGGAGAATGTAAATGTTCAAAAGTGGATATATAAAATTGAAAGTTATTTATTTATGTAGAGGAAAAAAAAAATGTCTGGAGGGACTGGAACCTTCAGGGTTTATTAATATTTAAAAATGTAGCTTTTTGTTTCAGGCATTATGTACAAAGCAATTATTTTATGGACCAAGTTTAATGTAACTGTCGATGAATGCAGAAGTGCAATATTATACTCACCTCTCCATCACTTCATATTTTTAACCACCTCCTGACCAGTCAGACTGACAATCACAGCACCTCTGTCCTCATCCTTTGTTGAGCTTCTCAGATCCCGCTCGGGGCCTTTCCCGGGCCCCCCATCTGTTGCCATTGTACGGATCCAACACGGAGAAGCAATTGTAGAGCAGGACCTTTATTGCTGCAATAATTCCAGATGAGGTGGGTGTCATTACCAGAAAATATGCCAATAAGTTGTTGGGTTTTTTTTTTCTCCACCGATTCAGTCCATTGTAGTCTACATCAATCTATCCTCAGCCGCCCCCATCTGGCACTCGTCTATCTGAAGCAAAGATCCACGTGCTACTCACTCACAGAACAATAGCAATAGTTTATCTCTGTGTTTATAACCTGTTTGTTCCCAGCTGTTTTGGAGAGCGATGCACGTGACCCGATGCCTTTCCATGCGAGTGGAAGAGGATCCGTTTGGATGCACTGAGGGAAAGATGAATGTATATCCCATCCTTACTGAAGGGGCACTGTCAGGTTAGAGACCTAATTTCTCTTTGTTACAAACGACTTGTTTGCTTCGAAACAAAAGAATACCAAGTTTTTCTTGCACCCTTTTGCGGTGTCTGGGCGGGACAGCCCCGCGCTGCCCTTGTACACCAGCACAATCAATCCAGCCGCCTGCACAGGCTGCCTCGGCCTTTTGCTGTTCTTTTTTTCTTTTTTTTTTTTTTTTTTTAAGTGTTTCCATGGGAATCGAACTCCGTTGTGGAGCTCAGATTTTTTTATAAAAAGCAGCTTTTTGTATTACTGCGCTATTGGGCCAGACTTTCTACCTGACGCTGTCCCTTTAAAGTCTTTAAAAAGAATAAATAACGAGGCGCCCATGCATTCCCTCCCAGTTGTTTTCCTGGGTTTGCCAGATCACTCAGTCAGCTGAGGCGAAATTCTAATACCAAAAAACGTTTACAGTGTCCGATCCGCGAGCCGAGAGCAGTAACTAGCCAAAGGGTGACTGTCCGAGCCCCGCTCCGCCAGCAGCCGCCGCGCTCGCTGTAGCAGCCCCTTCTTCAGGTATCGCCACCGTCTGCTGCATTTCCTATTAGTTCTAGAAGCCTTACGGTCCCCTCCCTGTCCCCTCTGCCTGTTGATACCCTCGACTGTCAATTTTATATTCCAACGATGTTAGTTATATTTTGTTTATAAAAAATTGCTTTTAGGGGTAACAGTGGTGTGCGGGGAACCCCCGGAGGGCTGTGTGTGCAGTACCGTGCCGATGACGCGCTTGTGTGTGACAAACCTTCTGTACGACTTCCTTCTCCTTGCTGTTCGTGCATCGTTCCAATGCCTGGGTGTGCTTTGTGTACAGTATCATTGTGAGTTACACAGATTAAAGAAATGGGAAGGCTCTTCTCTGTCTGTCTTTTTTTTCTTTTCTTTTTGGGAAACTCTAGAAACAGACAAGTCGCAAAACCCAAGACGTGAGCAGGCGCCACTTTAATGGGGTTACAGCGATGAACAGAACGTGAAACCCTCCCCAGATCAGTCTTGCGGGACCCAATTGTCCTTTAACCCCATTTGTCCTTTTTTCTTTTCCACAGTTTGTAGCTTTATGGACTTTGCAGTGGGGGAAAGGCTGTTTGCTTCACAACAGGCACAGGTCCCGAGAAGCCTGGAGCCCTAATGCTGTGGGGAAGGGCTGGGGTTGCGTGCAGGGACGGCCAGCAAGGCAAAGCCCCAGGGCAGGGCACCAGGTCTGTGCTCCCCCAGCACCACCCGGCAAGACGAAGCTGCAGAAAAGCCGAGTAAAACCCCTGGGCAGAGCAGGGGTGACGTGTGGGCGCAGAGGGGACCTGCAGCACCGGGTAAGCACGGGGCACACAGATTGCCCAGGGAAGGGGCCAAGCGCAGCCCCTGAAGGGAAGAAGCAGCCGCCAGCTGCGTGTTCTGCAGCCCCAGCGCATCCCCTGCCCTGGCTGCAGTGCTGGCTCCTGCCCACCAAAGCCCAGAGCGGGGGGCAGCAGCACCTCGGGGTGCTCAGCGCCAGCGAGCTCGTCCCTGGGTGCTGCTCAGCTCCTCCGGCCTCAAAAAAGGGGCATTGGGGCAAGTGGGTCCAAGTGTGTCGTAGCCACGCTGGCCCCACTCAGGAAAGGGAGAAGCTGTTTACTGGGAGATGAACTGTTGAAGTTGCTCCCCTTCCCAGTCAATACCTTACAGAGCGGCTGGAAACTGCCCCAGGGAAGCGTCCTGACGCGGTACCGTGTGCGTGGGCTGGGGACGGGCTCAGGCTGGGCTGGCACCGGCAGCAGGACGGGCTCCACACTCACTGCAGCATCCCCGTCCTCGCCTGGAAGGCCAGCCCGTCGCCCCGGGTGGCTTGCTGCAAAGAGAGGGACATGGGCGCTCACAGAACTGCCAGCCCGAGGATGAAGGACCGACCAGCACCCACCCGCGGGGGCCCCATGGAGCTGCCAGGGCTCCGTTTGCCCTGGTAGAGTCGGTGGAGTCCCCAGAGAGGAAAGACAACACCTGTGGGTGCACCCACCCACCCCGGCAGCAAGTCCCCGCTACCTTGTTAATCTCCTTGTGTCTCTCCTTGCTGACGATCTCTTCCAGTACTTCTCCGTCTCCCTTAATGAGCCTGGAAGACAAGTGCAAGGTTACGAGCCGTGAGGGCTACCAGCAAGTTCCTGCAGCCACAGAAGGTGACAACCCCACCCAAGAGCTGCTCCTGTGGCCCAGCTCCTGGCCACCAGCCCCCTCGGCGGTAAGTGCCCGGGACCGATGTCCTTCTAGGGAAGACCAGTGACGACCAACCCCTGAAGTTGCATTGTGTGACTTTCTTTAGCTGCATTAAGCTTAAATATCACGTCAGGCTTTTCCAGTGCCCTTGTGGGATTAATGTCACTGTGCCGCAGCGAGGACAGGTGGAGTCCCCTGAGAAATTGGCATCCTGAGCCAGTCACGCTTGCACAGCAGGAGAAAACACAATAAAACATCTCCTGCCACCCCACCATCTGCAGAGGCTTCGCTGTCAGCAGCAGCAGCTCCAACTCCTGCAAAACCCCTTCCCTTCCTCACTCAGAGCTCAGGTCTGGTCCTGGCTGCCCTGGGGAACTGCAGAGTCAGAAACAGGAGCCAGTTTGGGCCCGACAGGCGGCCAGAGCAGGGAGCATCTTGCTGAGCAAATTCCAGGCAGCGTTGGAGGCAGCACCAAACATGAACAGAAACTTAATTGGCTTCATTACGTGCCTTACGGGGAACCGACCTTTGTTCCACACCTCCCCGAGGCCCGCAGGCTGCCTTCTATTTTAAGACTGGACTTGTCATACCCAATTCTCTTCAGCATGGTGTTTGCTGCTTGCCGAGAAGATGCAGTTTATTAAAAACTGGGTCATTTTTATTTGGCAGCTTAAACAAACTCCAGTTTGATTGTTGCGTGTAACCCCAAGGGGCACACGCTCCCTCCCCACTTGCACGCAGGTGCAACTTGTCCCGCTGAGTACGTGAGCTGCGGAGCTCAAGGGCAAGTGTGCGACGCGGTGGGGCACGGAGGGGACAGTCACCCCGCTGGTTGCTGCTGTGTGCAGAGTCCCATTGAACAGGGACAAGTTGAACCCTTCACAGCGCAAGGCACAAACCTCCTGCCTGCAGCAGCGGGGTGCTCTGCTGTGTGACCCCCACAGCTCCTGCCTGGGACGCAGCCCAGTGTCCCTTGCATGGAGCCCCAGCACAATTCGGTAATTTGGTGTCAAACGTGTCATTTTCTGGGTAAGTGACACCAGATCTGACAGGAGGGGAGCTGGGAGGCATCGGCTCATGTCTTCACTGCTGAAGGGGACCTGGGTCCACACGCGGCACCGCAGCGCTGTCAAACGGCATCCTCCAGGAGTCCTCTCCCACCCCAGGATGGACAACCTGACAACCGGCCTCCCTCTTCCCCAGGGATCGTACCTCGTTCTCCCCGTTTCAGGATCCACAACTCTCCTTATGACACTCTGCCTCGCGTCCCATTCTTCCTTCGTCATTGGCTTCATAGCCTGGATTCGGGACTTTTGCTCGTCTGTCAAAACTGGAATGCACAGCTCGTCAGAATGGGGCTCGAGGGGCACAGCCGTGAGCAGACACGCATCACACCGATTTCCCAGCGGGACTCGGGGTTCAGCGATGAACCACGCAAAGGAAGGGGCACTTCATATCCCACAGCTGGTACAAGCTTTGCCAGTTTGTCACCCCTGTGACTTTCCATTTGTCATCTTTGTTCCCCACATCTATAAACGCCATCTGAACACAACTGAATCTCTGAACATGGCTCCTTGTGTTTACTTGGGGTGGTGCGTAGGAGGGATGTGCACCAGGATCTGCTCCTGCCCACATCCCAGTCCCCTCAGACCCCTCGCGCGGGTCCCAAAAAGGGGAGAAATCCCATCGTTACCTGGTCCAGAGTCCACCAGGGTCTCCTTCTGCCACTGCTCCAGCGAGGGGCCCAGCACCGCTTCTCCCTTGGCTTTCTCCTCCTTAGCCCCTTCCTTTGACTTCTTCTTTGTTTTCTTCTTTATTCTCTTCTTCTTCTTCTTTCTGTCTTTCTGTTTCGGTCGCTTTTTTTTGCCATGTTGACTCTTCTTCATTTTGGAGTCGCTGTCACTGGAGTCATCAGAAGAGGAGCTGGAGGAGGAGGAAGATGACGAGGAGCTGGTGGATGAAGATGTCTCAGAAGAAGAGGTGCTTGCCTTCCTCTTCTTTTTGTCCTTTACTTCCTTCTTCTTTTCTGCAATATATAAGAAGAGGTTGAGTGGAGCAGCTCTGGTCCCGCTGGTCACTCCCATCACAGCCTGGGCTTGTTCTTGCCCAAACAGCAAAGCCCCCGAAGCCGGAGCAAAGACCCCTCTGTGCCGACACCTTTAACACATCACCGCGTGCAGCACCGCATTGCCAGACCAGCATGGGGGGTTCTGTAGGGTTTCCTGCTCATCAGAACAAGACTAAAATGGCACAAAGTTCACAGCAAGGGAACAGACACCGATTCAGCTAAAAGCAGAGACCTTCTTCTCCCTCCTGGGCCCCCTCTGAGCACCTGCCCCAGGAACACGTGGTGGCAGCACAGAGTCGCAGGTCTTTCCCTTCCCTACCTGCTGACTTGGGTCTGTGGGACCCCGAGGTCCGCTTCCTCGGAGGAGAGCTGCTGCCCCGCCACGAGTCCTTGCTGCTTTTCCTCCTTTTCTTCTCCTTCCTCTCCTGTCTGCTCCGAGAATCGCTTTCGCTCCTGCTTCGCGATCGCTTCCGAGACCGGCTGCGGGCCATGGCGGGTCAGCCCCTGAGGGAACAGGTTACACCAGCGCCACGGATGAGACCCCCGCTCGCTCAGCAGCGTGTCCAGCAGCCCCAAAACCTTAAACCCACCCTGAGCCAACCAGCCCTGGAATTCCTGCTGCTGAGTCCCCCTCGGAACACAACGCTCACACTGCTCTCGCTGAGCTCCCGACGTGCGGGGGCAGGTTGGCGTCACCCATCGCACAGCTGCGGATAAACTGAATTTTGCCAGCGCACAACACGGAGCCCTCAGCAGGGCCAGCGCTGTCCCCCCGCGCAGCCCCTCGCCCGCCTCCAGACAACCACGCAGCGTGGGTGCGAAACCTCTGCCAGGTTTTCCCCGCGCTTCTCGTGTTTGTCCCTGGTTGTGATGATGGAGAATCGGGCTGATCCCCGCTGGGGTTTGCAGGCAGCGCTGCGCCCATGGCCCTGGGGACACCCCCGTGGGGCTGGGAGCGTCAGGAGCAGGTGACACGCAGCACCTGCAGATGGATGCTGACACAGTGCGATCGATGCTGCGGCGACAGGCGGCAGAATGAAACGTCCTCCCCAGGCTGAACACAGAGTCAATCGCCCCGTTATTTAAAATGCCAAGAGCCAAGGGGAGGAATGAATTTTTAATACTCCCATTTGCTTTTAGAAAACAGATCATGCATTGAGCTGGCATCCCCGTCCAGCAGCGCGACCGGCGCCCACGGCCACAGGCCAGAGATGTGATATATGCCCTCATTAATTTAAAAAACAAACCGGCACCGTCGGCAGAGCAGCATCTGGGAAACGCTTTCTCCCAGCCGCCTTCCCACCACTGCATTTAATTAACTGCGCGTTTAACACCTCGACGTTCCAAGCAGCAATTCGCTCCCACATGATCAGACCCTGGTTGATTTCCAAATGGAAATTTCAATCAGAAAATAAAAAACCAAAGCAATTATGGACAGGCAGGGAAGTTTCTGAGGATGAGAGTCCTTTGTTGACACCCGCCCAGCGGTGACATTCGGCTCTTGGGTCTGCTCCACCGCGGACGTGGCAGCAGGACCGCTTTTGTACAACGGCAGCTGCAGAGCTGGGTGGGGACAGGAGCATCCCGGAGATGCTGCAGGAAGGGGACGAGCCCCAGATCCATCACAGCAGCACCGTGGCGGGATGTCCCCTANCCGGCCCCGCTCCGGGCCCCGCCGGCGGGTCCGCCCCGGCCTCTCCCCGCCCCGCTTCCGGCCGCCGCCGCTGAGCCGCGCTCTTGGGTTCCGGGCGCCGCCCGGACCCGGATCGGCCTTAAACTTCATTTTTTGGGCCTATTTCNGGATGTCCCCTTGGCGGGATGTCCATGGTGGGACCCAGGAGCCCGGTGGCCGCTCTGCACCTGCCGCAGCCCCTGCCCTCCTCCCCAGCACAGGGAGCCTGTGCCATGCTGGCCCTTTAAGAGCTCAGCACGATGTGTGCTGGCCCTTTAATTGCTTACCACAAGGTGTGCTGGCCCTTTAAGATTTCAGCAAGAGGTGTGCTGGTCCTTTAAGAGTTTAGCACAAGGCGTGCGGACCCTTTAAGAACCCGCGCGAGGTGCACTGGCCCTTTAAGAGCTCAGCATTCGGTGCACTGGCCCTTTAAGAGTCCGGCGCAAGGCGCGGCCCCTTTAAGAGCGCGGCCCCGTGTCCCGCTCTTTAAGCGCCCCCGCGTGTCCTCGCAGCTCGCATGCGGTCCCCCCGGTGTCCGCGGCCCCTCCGGCCCCGCGGTGCCGGCAAACCGGGACCGGGACCGGGACTCACCGCACCGGCCCCGCTCCNGAGTCCAACCATAACCCACCCTGGCACTGCCCCATCCCTGAGAACCTCATCTCCGTCTGTCCAACCCCTCCAGGGATGGTGACTCCAGCACTGCCCTGGGCAGCCTGTTCCAATGCCCCACAGCCCTTTGGGGAAGAAATTGTTCCCAGATCCAACCTCAACCTCCCCTGGTGCAACTTGAGGCCGTTTCCTCTCATCCTGGTGCTTGTTCCTTGGGAGCAGAGCCCAACACCTTCAACCTTTCATCAGCATCGATGACGCAAAACCCACACACTGTAATTATTGCTGTTGAATAAACGAATGAAAAAGCCCTTTATAAACACAGTGTCATATGGGTATGTCAAATACATACAATTAACATTCCGCAGAGCCAAATGGAGCGACCAAATTAAAAGATATTGGGCTTCTTTCATTCGTTTTGTGGATGGGAGAGGCTGCGATTTCAGCCAGCGGGCAGTGAGATGGGGAAAGCGCCCAACCCTCCTCACGCATCGGCTGCTGGGGATCTTGGTGCCAGATGAAGAAGTCCCTGACCTACCCGTCACACCCAGCTGGAGATGGTTATTTTATATTTCTACCTGCTCACATAACTAAAAGAAGGGAGTTAATGTACACTTTTGCCTTCCTCTGGGAGTTCTGCCATGTTGCAGGTGGCTCCCAGAGCTTTGTCTCTAAAGCCTGTTTCTGTAAACCTCAGGTGATGATGATTCCACACCACTCCCAGCAACCTGTTGTCAATCACCTGTGTCTCATTTTTAAGCAGATCCTTCACTGACCCAGCAATAAAAGGCACTTCCCTGGGCTGAGGAGTCCCTCTGGACAGCAGAGCAGTGGTAAGTGTGGTTTTATTGTTCTGTTTACAGTAGGACTGCAATTCTGCTGTTGGCATTGAGCAGCTTTTAAAGGGCCGAGCAGCTTTTCCCCACAAACATGAAAATATTTACGGAGTCTTTGTGTGACCTGGTGAGCCTGAGTACCAGCTCTCTCTGCTCTCCAAACAACTGCCTTCCCTAGTGGCATTGGGTTTACATCACTTTTGAAGACGATGGTTGCTTCTTATGTGAGTTAAAGAGTCTGTTAGTGCAGACAGGGAGGTCAGAAAGGAGCTTGAGGCAGCTTGGTCTGGAGAAATTGGGCTCTACCATTTGCTACCACAAGGAACAGAGGTTCACGGTCTCGGGCACATCGTCCTCAAGGGCTTCTGTGAACCCGTCCCCAAACCCTTCTGCTTCCACTAGCTCAGGCTTCTTGTTGCACATGGGGCAGAGCTGGTTGCGGATGGTGGATGATCTCATCCAAACGATGAGGTTCCAGCGTTCCCCGGAGGCGATGGGCAGCGCCCCATGGATCTGCCCTCCTCGGTGCAACAGCCCGCGGGCTCCCACGTGTTCAATCTCTATGTACTTTGGCACGGGGGCAGGATCCTGGAACAAAGGGAGGTGGATACAGCGTTAGCCCAGAAAATCCTCAGCAGAACAATGCTCAGGTAGGTGAGACTTGTCACCTCTTCACCCACAGCACCCAGAGAACGATGTGGAGAGGATTCACTGCACCTCTGAAATGCAGCTGCTTCAGCAGTGGTTTGGTACAACTGTTCTCAAGTAAAACACTCTCAGTGCCAGGTCCAGAGGGAATTTAAAGGCAGTTTCACTCAAAAACTCTGCTTTACCAGTGTAAGGGTGCTTTTACCCCTCCCTTGCCAAGAAGCAGGGGCTACAGATTTAGGTTTAAGTCTCATCTGAAATAAATTGCTTCTCTCTCAGCACCTCCCTGTTCTTTATTGCAGTTGGGGAAAGACTGCTTTGTGTCACTCCAGCTTCTACTGCAATAGCTGCCTCTGTCCTCTCTTTGAATTGGCTGCAATTAGGTTGATTATTGGTAATGTGCTTGTAGCAGTGTTGGGGAATAGACTGCCAGAGCTTATTGAACTATTTGGTGTACTGTTTCATACAGAACTTGGTTAGAAACTGCTTATATGGAGTTTTCTCAGCATAACTTCTGCAAGTTTTGAACCTTTAAACTTTCTGCTTCGTTAAGTAAAAAAAGCCACAGACTTTTCAAACAGGAAGATAAGGGGAGCTGCATCTCTGGAGAGAAGTGAAGGAACAGAATGGGTCTGACAGAAGAATGTTTTGGCTCTTAACAGAACTTGTTTTCTCCAGATGCAGGTGCAAAATAGTGACTGAGGGTCAGAGCTTTAACTGACAGCCCATCTAATGACAATCAGGAGATCAAATGAAGAACAAGGAGACTCCAGACTTTAATTTTGCAGTTGGCCCAAAGTGACACATGGCGGGTGGGGGCTGGGATTGTGGGGGTACAATTGTCCAAGGGTTTTTTTCTGCTGAGGGTCCCTCTTCAGGAGGCACCAGCTCAAGCTGCCCTGTGCTGTGCCTCACAAATTATATATTTTTAGAAGAATTTCTGGAATCTGTGCCTGAGTCTCTGCTGTGGGAAACCTAGGGAGAAGGAACTTCCTTAACAAACAGAAAAGGCTCCTGTATAACCAAGACATCTAAATAAAGGGGGAAGGGACAGAGAAAGTTGGACTGTCAGAGGTGAATAATCGTTTTTCAGAACACAGTTAATGCCTTGAAACTGGGGGGCGAGGGGGCAGCAGGGAAGAGAATCAGGGTCCAGATTAGGAGTATGCTCAGTACCTGGTTGAAATCCCCGAAGTACAAGTTTCCTTCTGTGAAGTCTCTTCCCAGCGAAACGTTTAAGGTGACTTCTGCATTGTCATAGTGAGAGCTCAAATCCAGATCTTCGTGTAGTGAGTACTTGACAACAAAGGCTTTGTGGCTGTCCAGACAGGAGCCCCCCAGGTCGGGATAAAGCAGCGCCGTTATGGGCCGCAGGTATTTTTCACGCAGGGGTGTGATGAAAGTTTCATCCATCCCAAGCTCATTCAGCAAAACCTGTCTCAAAGAAAGGAGATGGGAACAGCTGCCCAGCCACATCTGCTGCTTCATCAGAGCTGATGCAGAGTTGTTGTGTTCTCTTCCAACCCTGCTGCTGGCTCAGATAAAGAACTGAAGAGCAAAGGCTCCAGCTACAGGCAAAGGAAGGAGGATCAAGGTGGAAAGTGAGGAGGAACAGAGTAAGATCAAAAGCTGAGCATTCTTTAAAAATGGACCCCTTAATTTAAATGTGTATTGCTTAAATACAAGGTGCTCTTTGCTCTGAGATACCAACTCCCATCCCCTTTTCTTGCATTCCCCTGTTCTTTGTGTAACACACATTCTCTCAACCCTTCCACCTCACAAGAGAGGTACTCAAACTGCACTGTGCTCAAATTACAGGCATTTTGGAAGGGAAAGGAGTGTGAAGTGAGGAGGTAAATGGAATCTGTTTGTGAAGGCTCCCCCAAAGAAGCATGAGAGGTAGTGAGTCCTACCCCATAGTTATTCATGGTGTTGGGCCGGCCTTTAGGCATGTCCGACTGCTCAAAGTTCTCCAGCTCATCCACAAAGGCTTGGCAGAACTCCTCTGTGAACACTGGGAGTCGATAGATCCTCTTATCTGTTAAGAGAAGGGAGACACTGTTTGTTGGGGAAAATAAGAGGTGAGAGTATCCTTGGCTGTCGGGCTGTGCCATGTCAGTGGGAACGCAGGACCCATGCGCTTTGCTTTGTGCTCGGGCACAGGGGCTGGAACTGTTCCCCAGGATCAGCTCTGGGATGTATTTGTTGTTTTTCATGTTGGACCCTTGTTCCCAGGCTTCCCCATCCAGTCAGGAAAGCTGGCACTGATTTAAATGCCAGCTGGATGTGCTAAGGAAATGTTTTGAGAGAGTCTAGAGGAAGAGTGGGGAATCAACTGCTGCCTGATGAGAGGAGACCCAGTGTCATTTAGGGGGTGATGGGGGGATTGTCTCATCCAGCACTGTCCTGGGAGGACCAGCCCTTCTGAGCTGCCTCTCAGGGTAGAGCCCTAAAGGTCTGTGCAAGGGGAGCTCAGTATCGAGAGAAGGTGAGATAAAGCCAGCATGCAAGAGCTGTGTGTCTGGAAATCACGCCTTGGACATCTCCAGGAGCCCGGCATGTACACAACATTTGTGTCTTTTTTGCCTTGAGAAAAGGAGGAAACTTTGCAGCTTTGCCTCTACATTTTTTTCAGCATTTCTGGTAGGGAGACAGCTTCCCAGATGCCCCAGGGAAGCTGAAAACCCGGATCTCTTTTAAGAGACTGATATCTAGACTGAAACTATTTCAGCTCAGACTAATGAACAGGGATTGTCTGAAAAGGTAAAGCACTTGGGGAGGGAAAACCAAACTCCGTGGGCTAACAGTGCTCTTTCAGCAGGCTCCCCCAAGAGTTTGTGGTACAACCAAAACCCCAGCCCTGCTGCAGCCAGAGCCGCTGGTGAGACACGGGCAGCCTGGGATTGGAAAAGCAGAAATCAGGATCTCATCCAGAGCACAACTGCTGCAGAGCACAGTCCTGCCTCTCCAGAGACTCTCGTCAAGCAGAAAATAACATCCTGTTTGTCTCAGCTGTGTGTCAAATCTGAGCGATTAAACCAGGGCTTGAAAAGAGCTGTCATCGCTGGAGCTGCAGTGTCACATGGGGAGATCTCTGTGGCTGATGGGTTGTTTTCTTTACCTGAGAAGGACTCGATGTAGCGCAGGAGGCCATGGAGATCAGCATCTGGTGATGTGCAGTATCTCACGATTTCTAGAAAATCTGGGGCCAGGAATGAATCCTGGCATCAAGGGAAAGATGACAAAAGGACACAGAAACACAATTATCTCGCGCAGTCTTACAGGCAGCCACAGGAAAACACGCAGAGTCTAGGGAGCTGGGCTGGGAGTCACACTAGTCTCTGTGTTAAGCCCATAAAGGTTGATTTCTGTGGCTGTTTGTTAGACCTCACTGACCCTGTTTGATGCTTTAGCTCTAAATGACTAATGGTATTGTGAGTACAGTGGGGTGGGTGCAGCTTCGATACAGAATGACCCTCATCTGGCCGTACCTCAGATGGAATCTTGCCTGGAGAATATGTTACATTGGGAAAGTTTTAAATTCAGTTTTAGTATGCTATGCTTTTGCTTTAATTTGGTCCAGCTCTAGCACACTGAGCAATCCTGAGCAGAGGGCTTCCTACTGCTAAAATAAACTGGCAGGCAACTCCTTGGGTGCAAAATAGATCCCAAACATCCTGCCTACCTGCAGAATGTATACTTCGGGGTGTTTTCGTTTGTAGCATTTTGAGATGACGGCTTTGCGTTCCACTGACTGATGAATTAACTGTTTTCTTCTCTGCACTTCTGCCTCAATCTACAAGTAAAAAAAAATAGAGCATATTGTTAGAAAATCAAAAGGGATAACTAAAACAATTCCAGGAATTTGCTTACTCTTTTAAACCTCTGGGAGACAGAGTGTATAGCTCTGCTTTGCTCTAGTCAAGACAAGTCCAATAAATATCTGAAAAGCCAAATGCCTAACAGGGATTTGAGAAGCTTTCTCTTTACA
This sequence comes from Pampusana beccarii, assembly GCA_013399365.1. Classification (NCBI taxonomy): domain Eukaryota; kingdom Metazoa; phylum Chordata; class Aves; order Columbiformes; family Columbidae; genus Pampusana; species Pampusana beccarii. Next base: position 689,939 of record VWYH01011280.1, on the reverse strand, counting down.
GATGGCTTAAAAAAATAACTTAAGTCTTTCTGTGGATGTGTCAAGTGGAGCTGTGAGATTTTAGCCCTTTCAGGCATTCTGACGCCTCATGAATCGCTAGCCTACGCTTCAAGAGTCTGGCTTATGTTCTGACAATAAACCATTGTCCAAAATAAAGACATTTGCTGGGAGGGAGACAAGACTTGTCATGAAGGGATTACTGCTAAGTGTTGTGGGGACAGGCTAATCTGTCATTTCAGAGGAAGCAGCTGTAGTAGCGGCTGATTCAGGCAGCTCTTCCAATTTAATAACCCCCCTGAGATGAGTTTATAACAGTCCTTAGCAAAAAAAAAAAAAAAAGGAAGGAAGGTGTGACCAGTACCCCCTGCTCCCAACCCCGGTAACGTGGTGACTGTAACTAACACATTTTATAAAGCAGCAGCCGTTCTCTGTGATTGAGTGGATCACTTATTTATTCCTTTTCCCTCATTATCAGGTCCTGTGCAGAGGGTCCAGGTGATTAGAAGTTTTAATTTAAATTAGGATCTAGGGGATTAGAAATTATAAGTGAAGATCTATAAATCCGAAGTTGTATTATAAATTCTGTATTATGCTGCATATTGTGCTACTTTGATTTTGCTTGTAGAAATTTTGTGTCACTCAAATAAAAAACCCTGGGCTATGCTAATCAGAAAGCTCTGTTTTCTTAACAGGATATTAATTGTAGCTACGATTTAGTGCCAGCATCATCCTGATAAGGATCCCTAAAAGAACCTGTCTGTCCACCTTAGTGTCAGGTAAAATTGGAGCAGGTTGTGTGACAGATCTCTGTCCCTGGAAAGAAATTACCTTGATCTCTCTCCAGGTCCCTGGGGAGCTCTGTAGGATCCCTGAGCGATCCCATCTCAAGGCACTTTTTAAAAAGTAATCGCCAAAAGAAGGGACAAGGGAAGACAAACCAGAAGGGCACTGGGAGCAGCTGAGTGAACCCAGGGAGGGCACTGGGGGCCGTTTTTTCATAACCTGTTGAATTATGGCATATGGGTGCAGCCAGTGCAAACCCAGCGCTGGCAGCGTCCAGCCCGGGTCCAGGAGCCCCGGGAGATTTTTCTTATCGGTCTCCTCTGGGGAGCTGAGCCCCGTTCTCCCCCGATTCCCTTCACACCCCCCCGTGTGTGTGGAAGCCCCTCAGGTGAAGGGGGATCCCCTGAAGGGGTCCCCGGGCCGCTCTGCCGGGCTCTCCCGCTCTCACCTCCCGCAGCGCGGTCTCGAACTCGTGGTCGCTCCTGCAGCCCCGCTCCCGCAGCGCCTGCAACACACGGGGCCCGTCACCCACCGCCCGGCCTCGGCCGCCGCCGTGCCCGGCTGGGGGTGCCCCCGGCCCGCCGTTACCCGCCCGTGCTCGCGGCGGAGCTGCGCCTCGTCCCGGTACCGGACGTGCAGCCCGTAGCGCCCCACGAAGATGTTGTCGGAGAAGAAGCAGGCGCAGGCCAGGAACGGGCGGCCCGCGGACATGTTTCCCGCCGGCAGCCAGGGCAGGAGGCACCGGGCGCGGGTCCCTCCGCCAAATGGCTCCGCCGCGCCGCGGGGAGCGCCGCTTCCGGCCGAGCCGGCGGGACCGAGGGCTCGTCGGCAAATTCCGAACTGGAAGAAAAACGAGGGTAGGCGAAACTTGCCCGTTTTCTCCAGTTTTATGCTTCTTTTTTGTCACTTTGGTGGCGGCACCACCTGCAGCGGTGCCGCTTTCCCCCAGCACCCCTCCCCGCTCCGCTCCTTGGCAAGACCGAGGTTGTACTTCCACTCCGTTTCGCCCCCGCGGCTCGCTCGGTGCTGACGCAGGCGAGGAGCTCCCGGGACCTGCGCTGCCACCGCCGGGGCCGGCGGTGCCGCGGCCGGGACAGCCGCTCCGTTGGTGGGGGTTAATGCTGCTGAAGAGCGGGGCCGGGTCTATTCGAGACGGCAACGGCCGCCGAGGGTTATTTGCAGACGGTCCCTCCGAGCGGCCGCCAGCACCGTGCCCGCGCCCGGGCGCGCTGCCGGTGTGCGCGCGGAGCGGGAACGCGCCCGGCGGGGCCAGCGCGGTCCCGGGGTCTGCCCGGCCCATGCTGGCCATGGACTCGGCGCTGCAGGTGGCCGAGGAGGAGGTGGTGGCGGCCGAGTCGTGCGGCCCCAGCAGCAAGTTCGAGGACATTTACCGGCTGCTGGCCGAGGGCTGCTTCCCGCCCAGCTTCTGCTCCATCAAGAGGAAGAACCTCAAGCGCTACGCGCAGAAATTCGTCGTGGACGGTGGGGACCCGAGCGGCACCGCGGGACAGCCCGGGCGGGGCGCGGGGGGACCCAGCGGCAGCGCCGGCCGTGCCCTTGGCCGTGGTCTCCGCGGGGGGATCCGGGGACACTGCGGGGCGGGGGGAGCACAGTGACAGTGACCGTGACAGTGGCCGTGACCGTGACCCACTGCGGGAAGGCAAAGGGTGCCGGGCCCCCCCAGGTGTCCTTCCCCACAGCACGGGCGGTTATGTGGCTTTTGTAGTGGGGACCCTCGCGATAAGAAAACCCTTGAGGTGCTGGAGCGAGTTGAGAGAAGGGAACGGAGCTGGGGAAGAAGCTGGAGCACAAGTGTGATGGGAGCGGCTGAGGGACCTGGGGGNGGGCATTGGAACAGGCTGCCCAGGGCAGTGGTGGAGTCACCATCCCTGGAGGGTTGGACAGACGGAGATGAGGTTCTCAGGACATGGGGCAGTGCCAGGGTTGGGTTAACGGTTGGACTCCATGGTCTTGAGTGTCTTTCCCAACCAGAATGATTATGTGATTTATCACCCTTTGCAAAGGGTCAGCCCTGGGATGCACCATGACCGGTACCCACTGCCCCTGTCCTGCTGTCTCTGGGCCTGGGCATCACTTTTCGGGTGCAGAGTGGGGATCTCAGCAACCTGGGGTAGCAGCAGCACACAGCGGGTTGGGTAGGACAGGGCTGGCTGCTGGAGACCAAAGTGGCTTTATTGTGGCAGAGGGTTTCACTTAGCTCTCAGTGCAGAAAAGAGACCGCTGGGTTTATTTGGGCATGATTCCAGTTTAACAGCTTCTCCAGAGGTGTTGCTGAAGCTCCCAAGGCCACAATTCCCTTTTGCTGTGTCCCACCTGTTCTTCCTGCTGTAGAAAACAACCCTTTCACTGGGACTGATGAGCTGAAATGACCATGGTTTTGATAAACCTCTCACATCCACAGGTGGCTGCCTCTACTATGTGGGACCCAAGAAGGAGGAAAAGCGGGAGGTGATTGTGGATCCCGAACGGAGGCGTCAGGTCTTTCTGGAAAGCCATTTCACCGAAATTGGGAACCACCTGGGCCAGAAGAAGACCGTGCACCGGATTCAGAGCCGGTACTACTGGCTGGGGATTGTGAAGGATGTTGTGGACTGGGTAAGTTGAGAGCACTGATGGTGTGAGTGACACCGGTATTTCCCAGGGCGTTCAGGCAGCAGTGCCCAGTGGGCAGCTAGAAGAGCTCTCATGCAGGGATGATCTTGTTTCTAGTGCCTGTTGCTTTGAAGCACTAAGTAACTCTGCAGGTGAAACTGTTGGAACGTCCCGAGGCAGCTGGATAGATTGGATGTCTTTCCCCTGAGCGCCAGGAACCCCGCGCAGGTAGGTCTCCTTGTGCAGGGCAGTTCTGGCCCATGTGGGGTAGTTTCAGAAGAGTGTTGCTGGGTTCAGCATTGAGCAGGCTGGATTCCTGCCAGAGCTGCCCAGTTCCCTAAACTCCAGTGATGGGAGGAGCTCAGTGTTTCACCTGGCTCTCCGCAGCTGCTTTTAACCTGTTTTATTGCCAAACATTCCCTGCAGCAGGGCTCTGCAACAGTGTGGTTGTGTTGCACGGTCCAAGCAGCCTGTGCTCCTCTGGCATCCTAGGGCTGATGATTTTTCTTGCCAGCGGAAGTTTAAAATACAATAAATATTTACCTAGGAACAGGGTGAGAAATGTCTTAGCTATAGGCCACGTTGCGAAAATTGGTTATTGTGCCAGAGAAAGCTGTCAGGTGAGTTTTGTGAAAGGAAAGCTGTGTCAGCCCGTTGTGTTTTGTCGTCTTTTTCGTGCGCCCAACTATTTTAACTGGGTAGAAGGGGGCTGCTCAGACGTGATGTCCCTCTCATCCCTTCATAATGTCCAACCCCTTCATGTCCAGTCTGAATCTGACAGAATTAATCAGCATATTTTAAAGTCCTTTGATAAGTCTTTTCCCTTTCCAGATCAAAATGTGTGAAACGTGCCAGAACGCCGAGCACAACAAGACTGTATCGCGGAAAGCAAGGCCTGTCAAAGTGGAGTCGCCCTGGGAGGTGCTGGGATTAGACATTCACGGTGAGCGTTTGCGGCTGATGGGCAGTTTTTTCAAGGCTTCCACACCAGCTGTCAGGAAACGTGACAGACTGACTGCTGAGAGTGAAACTACCTTCCTCTGAGGCGAGGAGGTGCCAGGGAGGCCACAGCAGCCACCCGAGGTGCAGCCTGATCCATGGCTCGGCTCCCTCTCCACACACAATGGAAGTCATGGGCTTGCGTTACTTCCCAGAATTGGGGCTGCGGTGGGTGTATTTTTGCTGACAAAGGTCACAGAAATGCACTGGCCAAATGATATTGCAGAAGAGAGTCATGCTCGTTTTCACAGTCATTGTTTTGCTGGGCTGGGTTTTTAACTTTCCTCATTTGGGTGATATTACGGCGTCACATTGATTTTTCTTGACGCTTGTTTACACAGGACCTTTTCCTGAGACGAGCCAGAGCAATACACATGTCCTCCTTGTGACCGACTACTTCACTAAGTGGGTTGAGGCAGCTCCTCTGCAGAAGAAAGATCCCTTAGCAGTGGCTAGAGCCTTGGCTACAATTTTTTACAGGTGGGCTCTTCTGGTTTTGGTTACATTGCACCTCTGGTGAGATGGGGCACGCTGGGATGTGTGTTGCAAAAATACTCTCTGTCCACGAGATGGTTCCCAGAAGAACAGGAACTCTCCCTGTCCACAGGAGGTTCTTGCGAAGAGCCTGTTCTCTTCTTATCGGGGAGGGGAGGAAGAGGCAGAAGCGGTTCTCTGAGTAGCTCCAAGGCCAAAAGAGCTGGTGTCCCCGTTGTATGCAGAAGTTTTAAGCCACCCTCCTGCCCAGAAAGTTTATTTTGTGCTCACGTGGTACATGTCACCACGTGGCATTGTCCTTGTGGAAAACGCGTGTGGCCAGCAGAGGTTTGCATTCAGGGCAAGAAACTTTGCTTGTTTTTTCTGCTGCCTTATCATTCAGAAGCAAACAGGCTTGGCTGTTTTGGGACAGGTGGAGCCAGCAGACCGCTCCCTGTCTTGGGGAGGTGAGCACCAGCTCCACTGGAAGCCTCTGTCCATTTTGTGTCCTGTTTCTCATGTGGGTTGAACTTCTCTAGCTCTGCCCTGCAGCTGATGGAGTAAAACCAGTTGTGTGTCCTCTTTTTTTCAGGTTTGGAGCATCCAAGAACATTTATGCCAGTCAGACGTGGGACTTCTGTGAGGAGGTAAGTCTGGTACTGGATCATTTGGGGAAAAGCAACGTGATCTTGAGCAGGATTTTTGGGCAGCGGGACCCGAAGGCAGAGCTGCAGTGTGCCGCCAAGGAGCTGATGCTGTCTTCTCCCTGCTCCAGCCGTGTTGCCAGCAGCAGATTATTTGCCAGTGGTCTCACTATGTCAGGGATTTAAGGTTGTGGTTCTGTGGTGTGAGTCCTCCAGCCACGCTGCTGCCATCCTGCTCGGAAGGGAAGGTCCTGTGGGATGACGTTCCCGAGATTCCTGACCCACCCTGGGATTAACCCAGCTTCTCAGTGCCACGTAAAGCCTCAAGCACAGCAACAGTCATTGCAAAACATTTTGTCAGGCTCTAACTTTTCTGGGGAGCTTTTTCTGCTGAGCAGCACAGGGACGGTGCTGTGGCCATGAGCCCCTGCCTTTACAGGTCAGCCGGCATTTGTGCGAGCACTGGAACATCTCGCAGATCCTCACTCCCGCGGACCCTGCAGACTGTGCAGGCCTGGACGACCGCAGTGCTGAGGTGCTCAAATCCTCCATCTGCAATGTGGTGAACGAGAAGCCCAGCGAATGGGACACCAGCCTCGACCCTGTGCTCTTCGATTTCCGCACCTCGGTCAACTCCGTCACGAAGTACACCCCGTTTTTCCTCATGTTCAACAGATACGTGTGCCTGTCGTCCGAGGTAACTTCTTGACAAAGGAGAGCCTGGTAGGGGGTTTGCCGCTGGTGCGGTTACAGAGTGACACCCAGATATCTGTATCTTGCAGGTGGGTTTTGTCAAGGACTCCAAAGAGCAGGGAGCTAACTCGGGTAAGGCAGACAGCCTCCCGCCGTTCACGGCTGCAGTTCAGGAGCAGCAGAATGCGGTGAAAGAAATTGTAAGTCTTACAGTGCCTTGAAATAATTTTGCAGCTAATCTCTCCAGGGGGTCCCTTGCCCCAGGCTGTGCGAGGGACAGGAGGGATTTGCCGCTATGATGATCGTGCCACAGCGTGTTCCTGCTCAGGCACTCAGAGCCCCTGGCCCCATCTGTCCAGAAATGCCACCTCACAGGTGTCCTTTGCCTGCTCTGTCTTGTCACCGGGCACAGCAGGCAGCTGACAGGCTCGAGCGTGGCAGGGAGCCGTGTGTCCAGCTGGGCAGGAGTGAGGCAGAAGCCGGTTAAGCACTTGCCTGAGACTCCACAGGCCTGGCCTGGGAGAAGAGGTGGCTGCTGGCACCTCAAGATGTGCCCAGGGCAGCAGGAGCAGAGCTGGACCCTCTGAGCCAACACTGTTCGGCGCCACATGAAGCTGGTGGTGTTGCTGCTCAGAGCTGGGTGATGAAACACGAGGGACTGGCTTACGCCATGAGAGCTGCACCCAGCACCTGCCTTGTCATTTGCATCTCACATCCGCCAAGGGAGTCTGTCCTTAGGGACAAAAAGCCTTTAGGGACACGCTATGTAATTAAGAATGTCAGAAGTAACCCTGCCCCAAAATGGGAGGAGAGCAACTGAGGAGGTTGGGGCTGCCATGGAGGCGAGTGGCCCAGTGGCCACAGCTGGGTTTGGGGAGCAAGCCCGGCATTCCGTTCGTGAGTGTCTCTGCCACGCTGGGTGACCTTGGGCAAGTTCATTTTGTCTCTCCATTTCTTGGTTTGCTGACTTGAAAAATGACATCAGTGTCCCCTGTGAAGCGCTTGACGATCTGTGTGCCAAAAAATAATAGACAAGGCTCAAGTGCTTTGTTTGCTCTGTCTTTTCTTAGACTCAGTCAGGGTTATGTGGCCCTCTCTGATCCCACCTGGACTGTGATTCTTCTTGCCAGGGAACAGCAGCAGTAAAACGGGACAGAAGGGAGGATGCCTGGGAGTTGGACGTGTGGGATCTGTTCCCAGTGGATCCCTTTGGCAGCTCGGGATCACCAGCTCAGCTCCCCTTTTGTGCAGTGGAGATGCACGCTGTGGCGCAGGGCAGCCAGAGCTCTGTCTGGTTAATGCCAAAGCATCCCGTTATGTCTGTGAGGGCACTTCAAGTGTCCAGGTCACTGGCACCCACCCACAGACAGGCCAGGTTTGTGCTGTAATTAACAGGAGATGATAAGAGCTTCATTTGGCTCTGTGTTACTCCAGCCTCAATCCCCTTCTGCCCTCTACTGATGGAGAAGTAACAGCTCCTCTGAGCACAGCCATGAAATCACAGTTTCTTAAAGTCTCCTAGCTTGGGTTTAGTGAGAATAAGGCTGAAAAGACCTTGCTTAGTCCCTCCCCTGCCCCGGGGTGCAAGGAGCTGAGCTGGCGCTTGCTGGCACAGCCTGGCCTTGCCAAGCCGAGCTCTGCACACTGCAGCGCCGACTCACTCCCCGAGCTCACGTGAGACGGCTGCAAGTTGATCTTTAATCAGCATCTCGAGGCTGAATCCAAGTAATGTGCTTCGCAGGTGATCGCCAACATGACCGCAGCCTACAAGCGGGGGCGGAAGAGCGTGAAAAGGAAAAGCCGGGGCCTGCCCTCACTTGCCTTCAAAGTGGAAGACAACGTGTTTGGGGGCAGCGCTGCCACCTCTCTGAAGAAGCTGAAGAAGGGGCAGTTTGTGTCGTTTCAGATCGAGACGGTCCTGCCGCCCGAGCAGAGTTTGTCTGGCCTGAAGAAAACCAGTTAGTCTCTGGGGCTTTTTTGGGGGTCCCGCGGGGCTGGGGACAGTAGCACGGACTGTCCCTGAGGTTTATGGCCCAGCCGCCTGGGAGACCAGGGCACAGACGTGCCTGCCCTGTCCTGGGGGGAAAGGAAGGGGAAGGTTCAGACAAAGGTGTCTGTTCAGTCCCTTCCCAGTCCAGCTTTGCCCTTGGACCATCGCTCCGACCGAGGGAGGTGGCACCATCCAGCCTCCTTTACGTTTTGGACTACGGTGTGGAAACTGCCCCTTTGGGAGCAATTGCGTCAGCGCCCGGGGAGTGATCTGAGTGCAGATGAGAACCAGAGACTAGACCTGGTTTTAGCTAGATCGCAGTTTGTTTCCTACAGGTTAAACCTGTCCTCCCCACGGTTCCCCTGAACCGGGAGGAGTCCGGCCAGGTCTGACGGCATTCCCGGTGGACATGGGAATGGCTTGAAGTGAGCTTTTTTTTTTGTTTGTTTTAAGCACTAATTAGCAGAAAGAAAAATTGACAATAGAAAGTGCATATTCTTAGTTTTGGTTATCCAGGCAGAGAAAAAATGAATTTTCCCTTTTTAGTGTCGCCATTCCATTCTCTCCAGAAACTGAGTGAATTCTAGGAATCCTGTGGGCTGTTCCTACACTAGTGAGCGTTATAGGGGTGTTTTTAAGCCCAGTATTCCAAAAATGTAGGAAAATTAAGATAATGACACCAGACAGCCCCTCTCCCTATATAGCCTGGCTGGATGCACAGATGCCACCCAGGGAAGAGCCTGAGTGCTGCCATCCCTGTGGAGCTGGTGCAGCAATTTCAAGGGGGAAAATAATTTATAAACTGGATTTCTTGAAACTTGATCCCTCATTGTGTTAGGGGTTATTTTAAACCCCTTTTAAGGGGTTAATTTAAAACCCTGCCAAACCCCTATCTAGGAGTTAATTTAAAGAAAAATAAAAAGGATGTTGAGCCCTTGTCCTGGTTGCTTTTGAAGCCAAGTCGTGTGTTGTATTTTTCTCCCTCTGCTGCAGAAATAAAATAAAACCGATAAAGATAACAATTTTTTAAATAATTATTTTTTGGGGAGGGAAAAAAAAATTCTAAAGTGTGGGAAACCCTGGGGTTGGTCGGGGCAGGGTTTACCCAGGGCGGTACCGGGGGACATTCGCCCACCGGGGGACACCGGGCCCCCCGTTACCGCCCTGTCCCGTTAACCGGCGGGGGGGGGGGGCGGAGCCAGGACCGCGCCGCAGCGAGGGGGCGTGGTCATGGGCGGGGCCACACCATAAGCTCCGCCCCTCGCCGACCTTGTTCCCGGGACGCGCCGCCACCCGCTCGGACCGCGCCGGAGCCCGTTGGTGCCCCCGCCGCCGGTAAGAGCCCGTCCGGGCGGGTCGGGAGCGAGTTGCCCTTGGTCGGTAAAGGGGGGAAACGGTGTGTTTGCCCCTTCCCCTTGCTACGGCGGGCACGGCCCTCCCCGGGCGTTACCCCCCGGGAGGAGCATCTCGTCCCGGGGGGAGGCAGGGAGGAGGTTGGGGACCTTCGGCATCTCCTGCTGTGGAGCTGGGGACACCTTTGCGGGTGGCAGGGAGCTGCGGTGGCCTCTTCCTCCTCTTCCTCCTCCTCCTTCTCCCCCGGGCCGGATCCGCGCAGCTTTGCAGCGGATGGCAGCAGCGAGCACCCTGGGAAGCGGGTCCAGCTCCTCCCTGACACCGCTGCTCCTCTTTGCCTGCATCCCTCCTTCCCCACCCACCCCACAACCCCCCCTCACCCCCATATTGCAGCTTTTGCCCCGTTTTCCCCCACTCTTCAGCTTTTTATCCCACCTGCCTGGCCACCAAGCCCCTCTCAGCCAAGGGTGCTGCTTGGCCAGTGCCCAGCGCTGCTCTTTTGCCCATGCTTTGCTTTCGGGTGGCTGCAGAGGCAGCTGCGGTCACGCAGGCCGGAGCATGGCCAAGCACAGCAACCTTTGTGCTGTGCCTTCTGCACCGCACACCGTCATGAGCTGCTTGGCCAGCACAAATCTGAGGATCGGGCACCTCCCTTGTGCCGACACGTGGCACCTCTGGGCACAGCACAGGAGCAGGTGAGCAGCTCACTTGGTTTAAAGGAAGTTGAGCTCTTCACCCTTATCCATGTCAATTCAGACCCAGCCCCACCATTGCTGTCACCGGTCAGACCCACAGGTGACAACTGGTGTCCTGCCCCAGAGCCTCCCCTTCCCATGGGTTGCAGCTGTGGATTTCCAACCTCCGTTTAATTTCCTCTTGGGACTTTTGTTGTGTTGCTGAATCGCATGCTGACAGTGCAGTGGGTTTAGTGGGTTACCCCGAATTAATATTCAAGATGGCTGGGGACAGCAAGGTGTGACAGGCTGCTATGTCTATGATTTATTCTTTTGTTGATGAGGGGGATCTGTTTCAAAGCCGAGCTGCTCTCCCTTCTGCTTTCATATGATTTCCATCAGGTGTTCAGTTTCAGCTTTGTCCTGGGAAAGGTGAGGAGGGACGTTGAGGTCATGAGTGTCTGAGTTTAACGCCTACACGGCTCTGTAGTGCAGGACACGTGGGCTGCACAGATGTCCCAGCATCACGCAGCTGCTGGGGACCTCACGGCCCCGCAGCCACTGCAGCAAGTAGGGACAAAGTTTCCCACCAAGATGTGCAGATTTCTGCTGTGGGGTTCAGGATGGGCGCAGGCTTCTGGGAGGGAAGTTTGTCTTCATTTGTGCTTCTCATTTTATGAAATATCTTGGAGCTTGTGCAGCAGGGGAGTGGAGGAAGGAGCAGAGTGTGGTGTCCAGGGTCAGGACAGGCTGGTGGGGACCTGGCATGGCTGTCCCCCCATCCTGCTTCCCTTTTCCCACCACCTTCCCAGAGCAAATAACAACCCTGTCCCTCTCTTCTTGTCCTGCAGCAGAGGCCGACATGACCACGTCCTCCTCGTGCTAGGGCCACTCCTACTGCCTCAGTGACCCCCCAGCCTGGTGGCGAGGATGCGTGCATGGAAGGCGGTGGCCAGCACGCTGGCACTCAGCGGGACCGATGTGGTGGTCACCACGCTGCTCTACACCCATGGCCGGGGTGGCCAGGATATCCTGCAGGACCTGCGGCACTTCAACATCTTCAACTCGATGCTGGACATCTGGGGGGGCTGCCTGTACCGCAGCTGTGTGCTGCTGGGGGCTGCCATCGGGGTGGCCACCAACACGGCCTACGGCCCCCGGCGCCTCAGGGCATCGCGGACCTTCATCGCCATCGTCTGCCTCCTCATGGGCATCTACATGATGGTGAAGCTGCTGCTCTACTCGGAGGTGCGGAGGACCATCAGGGACCCCTGGTTCTGGGGGCTCTTTGCCTGGACCTACGTGGCGCTGGTGGCCACCTTTGGGCTGTGGCAGCTGCTGGCCTGTGTCACCTCCTCCCGCGAGGCGCTGGGGCCCGGCTCTGAGTCCCGCACCGAGGCGGAGGAGAGCTGTGACGGCAGCGCCCGGAGGGACAAGCGGGAGGAGGCGGCGAGTCCCACCATCCATAAACTGCTGTCCTACACCAAGCCAGACGCCTTCCTCCTGGGCATTGCCTCCTTCTTCCTCCTCGTGGCCGCTCTGGGTGAGCAAAGGGACTAGGGGGGCTGCGGCAGGGGATAAAATACACAGGGAAATTAAAGATCCCTGAGTGCCCCTAAGGGCAGCACCTCCTGAGACATCTCATGCGGTAGCCAGATATCTCCATGGTGGGGATGGGGTTGTCCACAGGCCATCACAGCTGGAAAGACACATCCTGTGCCGATCCCACGTGGTGGGGCTGAAATCCCTTGTCTTTATGCTCGTCTGGCAGGAGAGACCTTCCTGCCCTACTACACGGGGCTGGCCATCGATGGCATCGTGGTGCAGAAGAGCATGGACCGCTTCTCCACGGCGGTGCTGGTCATGTCGCTGCTCGCCATAGGAAGGTAATCGCAGGGGCTGGTTTTGGCCCCACCTGGGAGGAGTTTGGTGTTTTCCAGCAGGAGCTCACAGTGGTGGTGGGCACGGGCTGTCTCTCCTGCTGCGGCTCCGCTGGGTCCCTGCCAGACCCCAGGCATGTGCTTTGATTTCTCTGCACTGTCACAGTGCAGAGAGGCCATGGTGGCAGTCGTGAGGCCGTTACCATAGCCCTGCACGTCTGCTGGTGGTGGCGAGCAGGAGCAGACATGGCATGGGCTCCCTGGGGAATGGTATCATAGAATCACAGAACAGTTTGGGTTGAAGGGACCTTCCCAGCTCCCCCAGTGCCACCCCTGCCATAAGCAGGGACATCTTCACCAGCTCAGGTTGCTCAGAGCCCCGTCCAGCCTGGCCTGGGATGTCTCCAGGGATGGTTCATCCCCCACCTCTCTGGGCAACCTGGGCCAGGTTCTCAGCTCCCTCATTGTACAAATTTATTCCTCATGTCCAACCTGAATCTCCTCTCTCTTAGTTTAAAGCCATCACCTCTTGTCCTCACACAACAGGCCCTGCTGAAAAGTCTGTCCCCGTCTTTCTTATCGGCTCCTTTTAAGCACTGAAAGGTGCAATAATGTCTTCCTAGACCCTTCCCCAGGCTAAACACCCCCAACTCTCTCAGCCTGTCCTCCCAGCAGAGCTGTTCCAGCCCTTGGATCATTTTCATGGCCTCCTCTGGACCTTCTCCAACCCTGCAGGTCTGTGTCCCCTCCCAAAGCTTGTCACTACGGCATTAGCACCAGCTGTCCCCATGCTGGTAGCACCCAGAGGAGGTGTGGGTTGGTTTAGCCATCGCTTCCCAGGGTGGAAAGTGGTACCAGCACAGCATTGCCCAAGGCCTTGGCCCAGGCGTCGGGGTGTTTGTGTTGCTGAGGAGCGAGTTTCGTGTCCATTGGTCTATAACGTTTCTTATCTGCAATTAGCTCATTTGCCGCAGGTATCCGGGGCGGCGTTTTTACGCTCATATTTGCAAGACTGAACATTCGCCTTCGCAACTGCCTCTTCAGATCTCTGGTGGCTCAGGAGATGAGTTTCTTTGATGAGAACCGCACAGGTTGGTTCCTCTTTCCCCGAGATTTGCTCTCACCCCTCTACTCCGTCCTAGTATTTTTTTCCCCTGGCTTTGCCCCACCAGCACGCAGCAGATTGAGGGCAGCCAGGGACGACACCCAAATGCTCATGGTTAGAAACAACAACAGAAAACTCTTTTGGGTACCCCCCACCAGGGGGCTGGGACAGGATTGCCCAACAGCCCGGAGATGTCCCATGGCCACCGATCAGCCTGACACCCTGCAGCCCTGGGGCTGATTTGTTCACCTCCAGTCATCCCCAAAACACCTCCTTTCCTCCTTCCACAGTGCCCGCTGCTCGGCTGCTCTCCAGCTCTGCTCCCAGCACGGGAAACCTCAGATGTGTGAAGTTTTCTGGCCATGCTTTTGGCTTTCCTTGCTTGTCACTCTGTCCTGTCCCAGTCTGTGCCACTCTGGTGTGGTCCCAGTCTGCTGTAACTTTTCCCACATCTAATTTCTTCTTGGTGATATTTTTAGTTTTGAGGCTGTTGCCATATTTAGCAATTGCTGCACTGTGTCCTGGTAGCTGAGGACACCGGAGATGTTACTGTAAGTGGGATACGAGTAACCCTGGCCTAACACACACAAGTGTGGAAGTTCAGCTGGACTCATAGAACTGTAGAATGGTTTGGGTCGGAAGGAACCTTCAAGGGTCATCTAGTCCAACCCCCAAACACAGGCCTAGTATTTAGGAATTCAGGGTGATGTTTGCTGGCTGTAACATTTGGTTCCACCAAAAGACACCACAGGAGCTTCACCCCTTGGTGGTTCCTCTGGCCGCTGGCATGGGACATGGGAGGTGGCTCAGCAGTGACCTGCGGTGGTGACGTGTCCCTGCTCTTCCCCTCCCCATCCCCTCGTTGCTGCAGGGGACATCATCTCCCGCCTGACATCGGACACAACCATCGTGAGTGACCTGGTCTCCCAGAACATCAACATCTTCCTGCGCAATGTGGTGAAGGCCACGGGGGTGATCTTCTTCATGTTCAGCCTCTCCTGGAAGCTCTCGCTCGTCACCTTCATGGGCTTCCCCATCATCATGCTGGTGTCTGATGTCTATGGCAAGTACTACCAGGTAGGCAGGAGAAACCATGGTGTGCCACAGTGCTGGGCTGTTACCATCGTGAAGCCATCGTGGAGGCGCAGGGTGGCCTTGGAGCTGGTGGGGCTGATGCTCAGGTGCTTTGCTGGCAGTGGGGCAAGATGGTGGCATTAAACCTGTATGGGAAGATAAGCATAGCCTTGGCTTTCACCTTGGCTTCAAGAGTTGAAGCATCTCAGGTCTGACAGGAGAGGTGGCTTGGCCATGGGATGTCCTGTATGTGCCTGCCTGTCCTCATGCAGTCTGTCTGCTCCTGTCCCTTTGGAGTGACTCGGGTGGGGTTAAACCCAGTGCCGAGCTCTGCCTGGGGCTAGTGTGGGCCAAGGGCCAGCCCCATGGCTAATGCTGTGTCCCATGGCCCACATGAGACCTGTCCCTGTCTTGGAAACTGGGCTCCTGGGCTGGCCTGTCCCATCAGGGCACTGGGAGCAGCAGCTCAGCTTCCCAAGTAGCCCCAGCCACAGCACTTCTGCTCCTGCAGCTGAAGTCCCTCCTTGGGAACAGCACAACAAACCCGTTCTCCTCACGGCACAACATCCTGAAGTGTGGGATGTATCCCAGTACTCAGCCTCATTGCCCGTGGTCTCGGAAAATGTCACCGAGCCTTCTTTTGCGGAGCCCGGCAGCGCCCGGGGTGTGCAGGGAGAGGTGCCGCAGGCGTCCGCTGAGCCTCCCCTGCCTCCCCCTGCAGAAGCTCTCCAAGGAGGTGCAGAACGCGCTGGCCAAGGCCAACAACACCGCCGAGGAGACCATCTCGGCCATGAAGACCGTCCGCAGCTTCGCCAACGAGGAGACGGAGGCCAACGTGTACTGGCAGAAGCTGCAGCAGGTGTACAAGCTCAACAAGCGGGAGTCCATGGCTTACACCTACTACGTCTGGTCCAGCGGGGTAGGTGGCCAGTGATGGGGCTTCCCTACACAGGGCTGGGGACAGGCAAGGGACGTTGCTTCAGATCCCAAAAAGTACATAGTGCGATGCGTGTACTTCTCCAGGGAGCTTTTTAGGGTGAGCCCAGCCTTGACATCTGCTGCCAGTAATCCTCTGGCTCTTGATTATTATTTTTTTTCCACTCATCAAAAAGTATATTCCCATTCCCCTTAGGGCAGCACTGCATCCTGCCACCAAACAGTCTGTTTTCTCTTGCAAATAATAGAATTGATAACCACTCAAGGTCGTGGAAAAGCCCATGTTTTGGCGTTGCTGCATTGCGTGCCTGTGCCAGCTCATCACCGGGGCTCCGGCTGGGAAACAGCCGCCGCGTTGGTCGAGCTTCTGCTCAGAAATGAAGATTTTCTCTGTGTGGGTGGTGGCAGGGGGAGGCTGCTGGGCTTTGGGATTTTTTTTTTTAAATGCTTTTTCATCATTTAAGGCCAGATGGTTTGGGGCTTCTGCATTGACTGATCACTCGGGCTGTGCAAAAGCCTCACGTGAGGCTGCTGTTATCTCTGCGCATTCGACAATCTCAGTAGCCTCTGAGGGGTTTGCGAGTTATGGTGCCCTCGTGAAGCCATGGGAGACTTTATGGCTTCCCAAGTCTGCAGGCAAAATCAGAGCACTTTTAGCAATGTTCCTGGGCTCCCAGGTAAAGCTGGAGCACAAACTGGGTCAGCACAGATCCCACCGAGTCAAAGGCGGCAAAAACCCTCAAAAACTGCTCCTGCAGGGCTCGTGTAAAAAGAAGCTGATGAATTTAGCACGGGCCGGGTAAGAGTCTTCCTTGGAGGGAACACAGGATCTTAAGGTCAGATCGTGGCAGAGCAACAGAAGAGGAATTTTTTTCCCCAGTATTTTTGTCTGTGTGAATTTACAACAAATGTCCCACAAATGTTGCACAGAGCACCAGGGCATCGCTGCTTTTCTGAGCACCCCGGGCAGGATGGAACAAAACCAGCTGAATAAAGGCAGGGGCTGGTCTTTGTCATATCAGAGCTGATCTGTCTCTTTTCTAGAGTAGCTGGTACCCCCCTGATTTCAGGCCAGAGCTGAGGTTATGCTTCAGGGACTTGTACATGCAAAGAGGATTTTTCACATTAACTCTTGGCTCGATTTAGTGCTCTAAATTAAAATGTGTCACATGCATATAACAGAAAGTTTATTTTAGTGGTGAGGTGACTGCACGTGTTGGGAATTTGAGTGTAGGTTATTACGCTTGAGGACGTTAGTCCAAGAGAGAAGTTCACGAGATGCTCTGTTATTTAAGATAAATTCTCTCTCCTTGGCTCTTGCCCCTCTGGACTTGTGTTTTGTTGAAAGATGTCAGCCCAGCTCCTTAAATCAGCCCATGTACTTGAGTTGTTTTTCCCTTCTCACACCCGTGCTCGCTGCTGGGCTGTCAGCTGTCAGGGATGCTCCATTCAAGGCTCAAAGAATAAATGTCAGCACATAAATTGTGGGCTGTTGTGTGAGTAATTACAAATGCACCAAAATTTGAGTTGTCCTTGCTGATTTTTGGGGTGTTTTCTTGCTTTCAGCTGACTCTCCTGGTGGTCCAGGTCAGCATCCTTTACTATGGTGGGCACCTGGTGATCTCGGAGCAAATGACAAGCGGGAACCTGATATCGTTCATCATTTACGAGTTCGTTTTAGGAGACTGCATGGAGGTGAGTCTGTTTTACCCCCCTGGGCTACCTCAGGGGTATCAATACGATATTTGTCTTCTAGAAGGTCCCGGGGCAGTTGCAGGGTGTTGACTTCCATGAGACACATTTCCTTGGTGGCTTTGTGCACTGGTGGGTTGGTTTTCCCCTCTGCTCCCCACTCCCCTCCTGCTGTGGCTTCACACTCTGAACGTGCCCAAAACAGCTCATCCCCCAATAAGGCAACTGGGACCAAAGGGGCCAGGCTGGTCCAGCCGAAGGGCAGAGTCCTGGCTGCCTCCCAAGCACGTTTCTTGGCGTGAAGGATGCAGGGATTATGAAGCTGCCTGTTAAATTTCAGGCTTTGTTAAAAACTTAATTATGTTGCTTCTTTTTTTTTTTTTTCCCTCCCCTGGAATAGGCTGCAAGCTGCTGCGTTGGCAGCATGTTAGCAAGATGGGATTGTGGGTGGGAGGGTAGAGCCCACCCAGGGCTGCCTTCCCCTTGCAAAGGCGTAAGCTTGGCTAATCGAGGAAGAAATGATCAAATTGAGGTTTCCTCGCAGCCAAGCGTGGTTTCGGTGGTGTTTCAGCCTTTGTGGAGTGGCAGAGCTGGAGGCAGCTTGCCCAGCTCTCACCATCTGTTTGATGACTGCATGCTCTGGTGGTGTTTCCAGGCTGTGTTTTTGGTGTGAGTTTGGTTTGGTTTGGTTTTCTTTTCCCTCCTGATGGAAGGGGCAGTTGCAGTACAAGCTACTCTGAAGCTCTGGGTTTAATATTGCAAAGAGCCAATGTGATGGGGGTTATGCCAGGGAAGCTGGGGGTTATGCCAGGGAAGCTGGTGTTGGAGTGCAGAGGTTGTAGTTGTGAAAGCACAAAGGTAAATCCACCAGGACCATATGCCGGCAGGAACAGCCATACCAGCTGCCAAACCGTTGTCTAGAAAGGTCCAGCCTGGAGCTGCTCTGTATTTGGGACACATGTGCTGGGGAATGAGCCAACACCCTCGGGGCTGGGGCGATGTGCTGCTCTACATGAACCTGGTTTAACCATTGGCTTGGGACGCTGCTGACCTTGAGCAGAGAAAGACAAGTGCAGGATTTTGTTGGAATTTCTTCCCAGAAAGGGTTGTCGGGCATTGGAACAGGCTGCCCAGGAAAGTGGTAGAGTCACCATCCCTGGAGGGGTTTAAAAGACGTGTAGATGAGGTTCTTGCAGACATAGTTTAGTGACAGTGTTAGGTTAAAGAGTTGGACTGGGTGATCCTGGGGGCCTCCTCCAACCAAAGTGATTCTGTGATTCTATGATTGACTTTTCCATCCCATGGGAGGTCTCACCATTGTCTCTTCCCTTCCAGTCTGTCGGCTCTGTCTACAGCGGCCTGATGCAGGGAGTGGGAGCTGCCGAGAAGGTGTTTGAGTTCATCGACCGCAAGCCAACAATGGTGAATGACGGGTCCCTGGCCCCAGACCACGTGGACGGGAAGGTGGAGTTCAGAAACGTGACGTTTTCCTATCGCACTCGCTCCTCAACGCAGGTGCTCGAGGTGAGCCCCGCGGGCACAGGGTGCTCCCCACCACGAGGCATCACATGCTGCTTCTGCATCGTGGCCAGAACCCATCCCCAGCCCACAGGAAACATCAGCTGCCTTTAAAGATGCATAAAGGCAACCTCAACAGCACACTGGAAAAGAGATTATATGGAACAGCATGTGTTTAGGGCCGGCCTTTCTCACAAGGAATGAGATGTATTAATAAAACCCTTGTTCCCTGCTCAGGCATAGTGCAGGGCCTTGTGCCAAGCAGTCGCAGACCGTTTCCATGGGAGGAGGGTTGGGGGCAGCAAAGAGGTTAGTTTGCTTTGCAGTTTTTAGAGATCCTGCTGCGTCAGGTAAATTTGAAGCAATTTTGGAGGCTTCTTGCTTCCTCAGAGCCAGGAGAGATGGCTGATGTGACACGTCACCAAGGTGACAGGTCACCATGGCCGGATTTTGGGTCCCATTCTTGCATAGAGCCTGAGCAACTGCCCTGGTACAAGCCAGGACCTGAACCTGCTCTCCCATCTGTGTTGCAGAATGTGTCCTTCATCCTGCACCCTGGCAAAGTGACGGCGCTGGTGGGTCCGTCGGGAAGCGGGAAAAGCTCCTGTGTCAACATCTTGGAGAACTTCTACCCTCTGCAAGACGGGCAGGTGCTGCTGGACGGGTGTCCCATTAACATGTACGATCACAAGTACCTGCACTCCGTGGTACGAGCGCCTGATACGTGTACTCGAGCTGTCACCTGCCGCGATCAGAGGGGATGGATGGTAGCGTTGCATGGTGCTTTGGATTTGATCTGGCATCTTCCGAAATGTCCAGAAAGCTGGAGGTGCTCCAGGAAATGAATGCAGATATATTGTGGGGGTGGAAGTGAGAGGGATGGAGGGTAGTTTCACAGGGAGGGGGAAATCTTCCAAAAACAGAACAAGAAACATGTTTTGGTTCATATTTTTTGGCCAATGCACTAGAAATATGGTTGTGGTTGTTGGATTAATTATCGTCTAAACTGGGTTTGGAAAAAGGGTTTTGCATTCCTCCAGCACCTTCTGCCTTAAGATCTTAAAGTAATTCTCAGCTAATGGGGAGTTAAAACTCTCAGGATCCAGGCAGCAGCTGGAGCACCAGAGGGACTGGCTGGTTTGCCCAGGAGAGGGGTCTGAGCTCCTTGATTCTAATCCGTTTGTCAGCACAGATCAGCCTTCATCTCCTCTGCAAGTAACTGCTGCCTTTCTTTGCTCCCAGAGCAAATGTCCTCATCAGTCAGCAGGAAAACCTGAAAACAATTGATCAGAGACAGGCTGGAAAGCCAAAGTCCATGTAACTAATTTACATTCCCTGCCCACACTGAGCGAAAATTAAAAGACAAGCTGGTCTTTCTGTTTAGAAAGCCCTGTGTGGTGTTAGGAGCATGGGGAGAAGTCAAATAAAATATGATCATGTCTTGCTGGCTCTCTTCATGCTCAGTTCTGAGCAATAATTTGGAGGGTTCAATTTATTTCAATATTGAGTGTTTGACAAAGCAGGCGGAATGTGAGAGTGAGGAACAACGGCTGTAAGGTAGGACAAGGAGGCTGTTGCTAAGCAATTTGGGAATTGCAGCAGCTATGTCCCTAACTTGCTAATTTTGGATTAAAAGATTCAGGAGGGCTCATTCACTTGGCCCAAACATGATTACTGGTCTTGAATGGAAAATCAGCCAGACCCCGGGAGAGGGTCTCTCCAGCCTGCCTTATCCCAGCAACTGGTTTCCCATACTGGGAAGAGCAAACAGTGATGGGAATGACAGGTCTGGAGCAAAATCGCAACCAGGCCTTGGAGGGGGAAGCCCATCCCAGATGCCAACGTACCAGAATTGCATTGTTTTTCTTTCCTGTGAAATGGTTTCCCAGCAAATGATGCAAAATGGGCTGGGGCTGCCGCTGTGCACCCCATCGTTAGTATCCTCATTAGAAGCTCACATTGAGGCACTTCTATATCTCGGTTTAATGGTGAGGCTCTGCCCACTGGAGTCCTTCCCCAGCAGGAACAAATGCCGATGATCCGAGATGCCACCGGCATGTCTTCTGCTCCCAACCCCCTGCTCTTCCCTCCCGTTCTGCAGATCTCCCTGGTGAGCCAAGAGCCAGTGCTGTTCGCCCGCTCGATTGCAGATAATATTTCTTACGGCTTAACCTCGGCCTCCTTTGAGTCGGTTGTTCAGGCTGCCCAGAAGGCCAACGCACATGGTTTCATCACCGAGTTACAAGACGGCTACCACACAGGTACCAAAATCCTAAAAATATTGCCTAGGGAAAGCAGAGACTCTCCCCTCGGGTGAAAAGTCAGGCAGGTAGTGATGGACACGAGTCTTGTGGTGATGTAAGGATGGTTCCATGGTGAGGTGCAGCACCCTGGCTGCCTTAACTTATTTAAACTGCCCTGCTAAGCGAGCAGAAGCATTTACCTCGTCTTTGCTTCAAAGTGTGACACCACTCTGAAGCTGCTGGCTGGGAGGTGAACTTGATGGCAGCTCTTGGTTTTGATTTTGAGCTCTTCTTCTCTCCCTTGACCCAACAGAGGCCGGTGAAAAAGGAGCCCAGCTGTCAGGGGGCCAGAAGCAGAGAGTGGCAATTGCCAGGGCCTTGATCCGAACTCCCCCCATCCTCATCCTGGATGAAGCCACGAGCGCGCTGGATGCGGAGAGCGAGCACGCGGTGAGTAGATGCCTCAGGCGTTTGGGCTGAAAAGGCAATTTGGGTTTGGAGGAAAGATTGTAGCTCCTGTTTCTTCCAGCCTCTGGACAAGCTTAGTCTTGACGTGGTGCAATCAGAGGTTTGGGTAGGATGCTAATTCCTGAGTGGGAATTTGCTTCCAACACTGCTGTAGCCACCAGAAAGGAAATAACCTTGTCCTCACAGCACCTAATGCCTGACAAATCAGATAAGATAGTGATCTCAGCTGATTTTGATGTGAAAAGTGTTAATTGGCAGAGAACAGCACTGTGCAGCCTTTTAGGACAGGACATGGAGGAAGACTCTAAAAACTGGTGCTGCAGCGGGCAGAGTAGGACGGCCCTCGCTAACAGCCCCGCTGAGGCACCAAAGAAACCACGCTGGCAGGAGAGTCCCTGGGCTGTCCGTGAACTGAGCTGGTTTATCTGTCAGGGATGTGGTGACCAAACAGCTCTGCCAGTAGCAGTGTGGTCTCACTGCTTTAATGACACGAGGGAAAGCCAGTTCAAGGTTGAGATGTGAGGATGTGTCTCCCGGTCCCGGAGCACGAACGGTGCTGGTCCACGGTGCAGTGCAGCGCAAGCATCTGATCTTGGAGCAGCTCGTGGGCTCGCAGGTCCTCAGCCGTGTGTGTGGGATCTGATGCCAGCCCGGGGCTGGGTTTCACTAACCCAAGGTGTCAATGCAACACACGGCCTGGTGACCATCTGCCCGCCTTTAGACCTCAGTGCTGTTGTCTGTCTCTTGGCTGGGAAACAACTCTCTCTTGCTTTGCCTTGAGACACCCATGCAATAGCCCTGCTCTTCTGAGCAGCTGCATTTACCAGGTATTGTCTTCCCGCAGCCCATTCCAACACCTCATGGCCTCCAAATTTGGGGCCCAGCTCTGCCGAGAACCCAGCGTGCAGGATCAGACCTGTCTGCAGACCACACCTGCAGGCTGGCTGGACCGAGATGGTGTTTTGGGCTGCACAGCGCGAGTGGGGGGATGGGGTGGACGTGCTGGTGCTGGTGGTGCTGCAGGGAGTCCGGTGTCCTCCGTAGCCAAAGAGCAAACCTCCCATTCAGAGGTTTCCTAACCCCGACCACAAAGCTGCTGCTCTCCCTTCCAAAGCGGAGCCAGCAGTACTCAGGCACTAACGCCTTTTTCTTCCCGTGCAGATTCAACAGGCGATTTACGGCGATTTGCAGAACCACACGGTGCTTGTCATCGCTCACAGGCTGAGCACTGTGGAGAAGGCACACAACATCGTTGTGCTGGACAAGGGCCGCGTGGTGCAGCAGGGCTCGCACAAGGAGCTGATGAAAGAAGAAGGAGGCCTTTATTCCAAACTGGTGCAGAGACAGATCCTGGGGCTGGAAGGGGCCGGCGCGGACGGTTGCCAACCTGCAGCCCGGGGGGATTCGGCGAAGGCGCCTGGTGGGCTGGAGGAAGAGTTCAGGATAGACCATCCCGTGGCACAGGACGATTACAACAACGTGATTCACAAGTGAGAGCGGCGAGGGCCGGCTCCCCAGACGCTTGCTGGGACACTGAGATGGGGGACGGCTTGCCAAGGGGCCGCTGCCGCAGAACGCCGGCCGCTGGCTCCCCCCGCGTGTCCCGCACCCGTGCACACACAAACACGCACTATCGAGCTTCCTGCATCGCGGCCAGACACCGGCTGGTTAAACAGGGAAACGGATTTATTCAAGGGAGTTGGGTCTTTAGCAATTCTCAGCGTTTCCACTGAGTTTCTTTTCTTCCTACCAGTAATTCCTCTCGACTGGGACTTTTCTCCCACTGATATGCATGTGTAACTGCTACTACCTGTAATGGATGTTAAATGCATGCACAGAGGGAAGGGTTGAAAACCCCCTTCAGGAGTTTCAGGGGGTGGCTTTTGTGGCTGGATAGAAAAAACAGGGACTGTAAAACAAGGTCCTGCTCCCACTCTCAGTCTCTGGGGCCACTCCAGAGTCCGATGAAGTCTGCAGGGGGCTCCCTGGGCTTTGGGGAAAGCTCGGTCGCTCTGGGGGCTGAACGTGGGAGGGTTTTGCACTGAGTGCCTGCGGGCTCAGGCTCACAACCATTGCTGCTGAGCTTGTACCATGTAGTAACCATCCTTGCTGGGGACTGGGAGGCAGATGTTGCTTTTAGATTTGTTCTTGGTGCTTGGTGGGTGTTTGGTTTTAAGGATGAAAAGTTTTACCATAATTGGGTTAGGTTCTGGGGTTTTTGCTTCAGGTTTTGGGTTTTTTTTAATATATATTTGTGTGCACTGTGCAATGTCTGTCTGGCTCCAGCATCCACTAAAAATTGGTCCGTTATTTCAGAATTTTTTTTTAACTCACAACCCCGGTGCTGGTTTCAAATAAAAACACTACTAAAGACAGGCATAAAATACTAAAAGACAGCACTTTATCAATCCACCAAAGCTTTGTTCAGCTTCAGGCCATGCTAGCAACTTCACTGCATGGGAAATCCGTACAGTCACTTTCCTTGAAGTCCTGCCTGAACTTTAAAATGTTTCTTTGAATATTATTAACTTTTAGTATGAGAGATAGAAAGAAATATGTGGCTCCTAGCCCTTTGGGGTAATGGCTCTGGCTTAGTAGTGTTATCCTGCCATAGATTGGTGAAGAAACCTCAGCAGCCAGGCAGGTGCTATTGAAAAACAGCATTTACACAGGGAAGATTGACTTCAGACTGTGCAGAGTTAAGAAATGATCTCAAGCACTTTAGCTCTCATGTTTTCCAATAATTGAATGCTGCTGTGTTTTACTTTTCGGCAGTTTTGCATTTTTGTTCTTGGCAATGTTTTGGTTTTGTTTAGTGCTGTTTTACAAACTCTTTAGTGTCCTTGAGGAGGGATGCTCAAAAAATAAAATACTACCTCTGCCACTCAACACTGAGCCAATCTACTGAGGGTGTTTTTTCATTCAGGGTTTTCAAGGTAATGTTCGTCTGAGATGATGGCTGAATACAGCTGCATGTGCTCCGGCTCCCTCACAGGGAATAAGAAGAACCTACAGGGAATTAGGTATGTAAAAGACCAGCATCTGATGATGCCTATGAGCCATAGCAGTGGGTATAACCTGTTTAAGAACTTGTTTTCATCCAGGATCCCATCCGGAAATCAGTCTCACACGAAAGGACAGGCAGACTAACCCGTTCTCGAAGCACAGCGCTTTGCAACTGGAATCTTTTTCTGCTGCTTGCTTTTGTGATACGATAAAAATCAGTGTCTAGGAAGAATGAGAGCTCTCTGGCTTATCTCCCTCCACTTAGGAAACCCCTGTTGTGCACGGCAGGCTCACCAGAATCACTCCTCAGTTCATCACCTTGGTAAACGGCCACGCATTCCTGCCTGATGAAAATGTGTGCTGTGGGTATGAAGAGGTTGGGGGTTCCACCCAATGCCAGAGGGCAAGCAATTAATTCTGCATTTTTATCAGTACCTGTGAGCAGAATGTGGCCGGTGGTTCATAGCAGTGGAATTAATTTCTGCTTAATTAAAAAACTGGGGAGGGGAAAATGGGTTAGGTGGAACTAGGGAAGCTGACTTACCTGGGGAAGTGCTGGTAGGATGATGCTCATTAGCACAAGAGATGCCAGAAAAAATAATCTGATCGTATTGTGTGTGTCCCTTTCGGGCGGTGCTGCAAAAATGGCAACTGGAGGATACAGTCGGATTATTTTTACTGCAAAGAGGACAGTGGATTTCAGGAAGGGAGCCCTGCTTCCCAAGCCTGTCGTGATAACAATCCCAGCATTGTACTCCCAGGTCTTAGTCCAAACAGCTTCAACTGAAATGGCACGTTGGACACACCAGATTGTCTCTGCTGGTGATACCAGTCCAAGCTGACAACAGGGCCCAGCTAAACTCTTGCTTCTGCATCCAGATAACTCAAAACTACTTTTCCATTGAGCTTTACATCTCATGGCTTGAACAAGTCCTTGCCTTGTGCTGTTGGTGTGTGACAAATGCATCTGTCTGTCTGCTAAAGCCATGAGGGTTTTCTTGGAAAGGGTTTTCTGGAAGCGTGGGAGCTCCACACACCACCAGCAGTACCATCTAATGCAGACACCTCTGCTGGCCTAGTACAAACCCTCTGGCTCTAGAGAAAATCCTGATTTTCAAAATAATTCCAACTACAGCTCCTTTTTGAAGTGAAAATCAGGGTCAGAGATGCCCGCTAGCCAACCTAAGCCCAGCAGCGAAGATGAGCTTAAGCCAGTGCAGCTCTGGGAACGGCTCCAGTGCTGGAACACGAGCCAGCTCCTGGAGCTGCCCCGTCCTGTGGGCAGTCTCTGGTTTTTGGGCTATTCTTCTGGAAACAAGGCCACTGTTCCCTCTGAAAGCCGGAACGGTGGTATTTTGTGGCTGTGGCTTTGCCCAGAGTTGATGTTTACATGGGAACGTGAACAAAATCTGTTGAGGAGCTTCTCAATGACAGCGATGCAGATAAAAAGTTTCTTCTCAAAGGGAAGAGTCTTTTTTGCTGGGAGCTCTCATGGGTTTATCTGAAACCTCAACTCAGGGAGCACGGCTTGAAGACTGTCATGGCAGAACTGGAAGCAAATATGTGTTTGAAAGCACAATTGTTTAAGTTTGACTGTATATTCCATGGCAGGTTGTTTTCCTCACTATTAATAAGCTCTAACCATTCCCTGTAATGGGTATAACCACAGCTTTATTTGATTTAAACATTGGAGAACCCTAACCAAGATGGAGTTCAAGAGCAGATCCTATAATCCTAGCGATTCCCCAAGGACACGTACTTACCCCGTGCCTCTGCACGGACAAGGTATGTGGCTGCCTGACCAGTAAATGAGAACGCTGTAATGGAACAAACACAGCTGTGTTTATACCAACAACTCATCTCCCGGTGCACCAACCTCTACCTCAATGAGCAACTGTCTATGTTGCAGTGGCTGTGCTTTCGAGGCCCTGGGCAGGTCTGGAAATACCACAAGCAAATAGACAAAGTGCTTCTAGTTTGGGTTCAGAGATGTGTCTTAGTCTGGGGAGGAAAAATAGTATCTGCTTTTTCTACTCTAGCTTCACTGTGAGCTTAAGGCAAAGGTGTTTGCAGGTGTATAAACCTGCTCTTCTCGCACCTGTGGCTCCCTGAAAGGAAGGAGTATGGTATAATACAATTAATTATTGCTCTCTCTCAGACAGGACCACTGTTTCTCTCCCATGATGCTGAATATGCAAGCAATTTTCATGTGTGAAGGACTCTGGATTATGAAATCTAAACAGGCATATGGACTGTGATTAATATAGAGAAGGAAATTAAATTGCAAATAAGCTTGAAACTTATCTGTCCATTGAGCAACCAGACTAACAAGGGTTAATAAGCACCAAAGATTAGACTTGCAAATTCAGTCTCTACGTGACCAACCAGTTTTTCCAGGAAAAGAAAAGAAGTCGTTGTGAAGGTGACTTGCAAAATATGTCTAAATCTAATAAATATGCATGGGTGCAGAGCCACTGACCGTAAAAGGATATGAGGTGACAGAAGGAAATCCAAGATCAAGTTTAAAAATAAAAAATATCTAACATCTAATTTAAACTAGGCTGGATGCCAGCTTTCCCCAAGCCTGAAGCTTGATTCCTTATTTACCATGACATTGTTTCCACTGTAATCTTCCCAATTTTTTTGTTCTGTTTCTCCTGTAGTAAGAAATCCTGACTTCTGTACTTCGCCTGCTTGCAGTTTCAGTGTTCATGAATGCTGTCACCCTTCAAAAGGATTTTAGCAAAAGCAAAGAGGAACCAGGGCTGGGTAGCTGATAAATCTCAGCCTGCAGCACTGCAATATTTTATAAACCCTGTAGCCTAAAATCCTGGTTTATCCGCAATCCTTCATATTCTGTCCAAGTGATTGGCTGTCACAAAACCTTTATCTTTTATGAAGGTCGTTGAATGGAAAGGCACCTTCCTACCTGTCCAAGCAGAACACATGATTATACAAAAGCAGCTGACCCCTATCTTGTCTCAACCTCAGCCACTTTTCTGGCCAAACTTAGAACTCGATCGCATGCAGATGCTGATCAAAGTACTCAAAAGCAGACCAGATGTTTAATATAGACACCCCTCTCCAACATCCCCAGAACCCAAACATAACTACACAGGGAGAAGTTTTGGGGTTGGTTTGTTTGTTTGTTTGTTAATATACGTTGTACTTCAGCACAAATGAGTTACGTTCATTTATGCGTTTTGTCAGGACTTCATTGTTCTGCATTATGTGGCTTCTAACTTTAATACAGATTACCAATGACTAATTCAAATAATCCATTCCTGATGTCTGGAACAGTGAACTTCCAGCAACCCCATGCAACATAAATTAGTTGGATAGTTACAGAAAAGCTCCTTAGAAGGTCACTGTAAACCGTCTTTCCCCACAGCACATCGACAATACAATTATTATCATACTGTAGGGCCCTTCAGCAGAGCCGCTCCCCCCAGGTATCTCTGCAGCATTATTCGGTGTGAACTTTTCCTCTCCACCCTCACCTGGGACTGGGCAGTGATCATTATTATTCCTCTTTTTAAGCAAAGGGCACTATGTCTGAGGGAAGCTGAAGCATCCACTCAGGATCACACAGAAAGGCAGCAGTAAAACTAGATTTACAACTGAGTCAGACTCTTCTAAACCACACTGCCCCCATACCAATTATTTAGCTATGCTATGGAGTTAAAATCACTGATGTTCTTGGGAAGAGCGAGCTTCTTCTAACCCCTCGACTAATTCCTCTATTTATTTATACGTGTGTGTATGTTTGCAGGTGCAGACTTTACAACCTGGTTTAACACAAGGGTGTAACTCTGTCTTTTTGATGGGCATGTGCAAATACAGTATATGGTATCGTGTTGGCATGGCAACTATCTCCTGGTTCTAAATAACAAGGCTGGGCTGTAGTGGCCGTGCAGACCCACATCCCTGCACAGCTCCTGACTCACGGGTGCTGTGAGCAGCTCCACGCACGAGATGTTCAGCACACGGTGACGTGGGTGAGCGGACACGTGCCCGTGTCACTAATCACCTTCTCCACACCCTAAGCAAGCTCAGCTCAGCTTCCTGCTGTGCAACACCCCGCTCTTACCTGCCTCCCAACACCCTTGGTTCGCATCGCAGGTGCACGGGAAGCCTTTATCCCACAGTGTCACGTTGCTGGTCTTTGTTACCTGTGGATAACAACGACAGAGGAGGCTTTGGGGGCAGGTGAGTGGCACTGAGCTTAGTTATAGGGCAAAAGAACAAACATATAGCAGTTGTATCTTCATTCAGTCCTGCCGGGAAGTACTAGGTCACTTCCTGAACGTGACATCATTAATAGCATTACATCAGAGACTGATTCATTCACTACATTGATTTTTTTTTTTCTTCCAGTTATAATACATCAAACACATCAGCTCCAAAGGACAATGAGCACACGGTCATGCCCTGCCCTGTTCCCTTGGCTCGGGTGCTGGTTCTGGTTTCTCTGGTGTTACACACATGGAAACAAGCACACTAATGGTCCCGTCGCTACAAAAACAGGCCAGGAAGGTGCTGCACACCTAGAGATGCTTGCAACTTAGGCTCTGTGAATACAATTAGTTGTTTCCAGGCATAATTGTCTTTATCAGCTATGCTACCATCAGTAGTAATTGGAGAGCTACTGCTCCAAAGTGTTACCACAGATTGCCTAGTAAAGTGTTGGTGACTTCATAGATGTAAATCAAAAGTGCAAAATTTAGCTATAATGTTTTAATTGATGCAGAGCTTTTGCTATGCTGCATTTCAGAAGTATTTAAATTCACCATAAAAGATGCCTTTCATAGATCATTTATTGGAATTCACTCTTGAAGAAGAAAGTGCTTAAGATGCACAAATACACCCAGCACCAAAGCTTGGCAAGATACAACTTTTAGATATTTTTAACCCAAATAGATACTCAGCCTAGGCTTGAGAACAATAACGCGGTCACTCTTTCGAGATTTACTGTAGCCAAGTCCCAACCTGGTAAGGAAGTGACAGTTAAAGAATTCTACTGATTTTCCTTCCTAATTTACAGCCGTGCAGCTCTAAACAAAAGGAGATGGACAGTGTCCACACCGCTGCCAGGCAGGAGCACTGTTGCAGGGCACAGGACACAGTCTGCTCCCCACACCCCGGCCTGGGTACCCCGGGATCCCCTGGGTACCCCGGAATGCGCTCAGCCCCCCGGGGATCCCCTCGGGCACCCTCCTTCTCTCAGCCGCGAGACCCCCACACCCCAACCGCCTTTGGTACCGTCCACCATCGCCCCCCCCCCGCCCNCCTGCAGGAGCTCAGCGCGCTGCTGGACGATGAGGAGCAGCTCCAGGACATGGCCCGCGAGATGGATGAGGTGAGGGGCGCCCCTGCTCAGCCCCGCGCCCGGGCCGCGGCCTCGCCTCGGGCCGCCGCCCCCCTCAGCCCGCCGGGGCTCGCTGTCCCGCCGGCTCCGGTACCGCTGGCTATTTGGGGGGGTGTTAATGCCCGCCTGCCCCCCCTCCCGCCGCAGGTGACTCCCTCCCCCGGCCCTGCTCGGCGGTCACGGCTCCGGTAAATGGGACCCCGGTGCTGCGGGACCGGCCCCGCTCCCGCCCCCTCGCCCTTTTGTTTGCGGGCCCTGGGCAAGGGGGGGTCCGTGCCCGGGCTCTGGGGAGGGCGCCGAGGGCTCTCCCTGCTGAAAATGGTCGGCTTGTACTAAATTAGGAGCCGGTGACGGCCCGGAGGTGGGATCAGATTTTCCGTTAATACAGCCCTTGTTTTGTGCCTTGGCCACGATGAAGGATTTTGTCCGGTCCTGTTTGCGGGCTGGGATCTCAGCACAACTTTAATTGAAAACGAGATGAAAGAGGTTTCTGTGTGCCCGGGCTGGCATGCGGGGCGCAGGGCCGGCTGTCCGGCTTTGGGGGGCTCGGCTTTGCCCGTTCGAAATGTCTTTGTCCTGTGTCAGGCTCTGAGCTGGGCTTTTGGATCTGTGCTTGTTAAAACAAAATAGAAGCCTCTTTTCTTCCTGCTGGTGTGGTTGCCTGATAGTGGTTTTTCTATATGCCAGTGGACACTGTATTACAGTTCTGATAAGAGAGTGTTCCTCGTTTATTTGACCATAAATACTGCTAAAAGACTCTCTGTAGTCAGCTGACAACAGATAAGATGAAACCATTTATATGAAAATTTTAAGAGAAAGAAATGCACTGTACTTCCCTAGCTCTTGTATTTATTAGTTTCGTTGTGGTTTTGTGTGTGGGGGGGGTTGTTTATTTGTTGATTTTTGGTTCTTTTTTTTAATTAGAGGCCAAAAGCCCCAGGAGAAAAGAAAAAGAAAGAAGTGGCAATATATTATTGATAAATAAGCTTAGTTTATTAAGTAAAATGAATTATAATTGCTTTCTCTCAAACTGAGATTCCTGCCTTTTTGGTACTTCCGAGGAAGTTTTTCAGGACCAGCTCGAACCAGATTGTTAGAGTATTACAGATGAAGAAACCGACTGAAGGTTGAGGCCGAGATCATAAGGTGTCCAAGGGAATTTACCTGCTGCATTATGTAACAGTTGGTATTTTGAACTTTGGGTAATTAGATTTGCAAGAGGAGGGCAGGCATATTAGCTTTTCATATGAGCATAAATGTTGAGAACTTAAACTGCTGAAGGAATAGATATGGCTGTGATAATAAAACCTGCAGAGGCCTTCGAGACACGGTGGTTTACAGGGGGCAGGAGTACCCACCCTTCCACGTCAAGACTAGATGTTTAAGGAAAGTCAGTGGATTATAACGGGCTTAATTTTGTAAAGCTGTAAATGGGTGCAATATTGCTGGTTTCGGCGTGACCTCTGACAAGGTACAACAGCAGAAGGCCTGGCTCTGTGGGCTTTTTAAAAATTGTTGTTTGTCAATACACACTTGAGAATGTAGGTCAGAAGTGACCGAAAACCTCATGGCCATAGTAGAAAAGATCGTCTCTCACTGCAAAGCTAGACCATATTCTCAATTTGACCCTCCGGTTTTCCTCTATCGTTGGCAACAGAAGCATTTTAAATTGTAGAGTAAAGTTCTCTGGGCCTGAGGGAATATTTTGTGGTGTTTGGAAAGTGTGGCTGGGTTTGAAGGTATTCAGGCTGTGTGGAAATACGGCTATGCTCCTGTCTGGTATAATCCTCTTATTGTGTGTGGAGGCCTTTACGAGAGTCTGTTCAACTAGAAATGCCTTTACCCACCTTGGAAGGAATTGGCCACGCTCAAATACTTCTTCCTCGTTCTATTTTTGCCTTCACTGAATTGTTCACTGCTTGGGTTTATGCTACTGGGTCCTGGTTTTTTCACTGTGAAGTGTGTGGCAGGAAGGAGAGAGGGAAATCCTGAACGCTGAGGAGGAACCGTGGTGACTTCACCACTGTTTGTGTAGGTATTTGGTTGTCAGTCCACATGTACCAGGGTTGGATGGTTATTCCAAAGTCCTTAGATTTGTAATTCCATTGTGGCATGCCAACTAAATCATGATTCCTGAGTCACTTCTCTGAGGTCACTTGTATTTTTGGTGGCAAAGTTGGCTGAAGCTGATTATTCCATAATTGAAAAAACCTTTGTTCTCATTGCAAGGGAAACCCAGCTCAAAACCCAATGTTTTGGTCTCAAAGAGGAGGATTTGGAAAACCACTTGGTTTTCTTGCTAATAGCTAAAAATAGGCACCTTCCAGCCTTAAAGGGAGTGTATTCCTGTGCAGCATTTGAGCAGGATTTGTATATGTCATTGTGGGCGTGTATATGTGTGTGTATCTATCTCTGTGTGTGCTTCATGCTCACATTCACATTTCACTGGGGTAATGTGCATATACAGCGTCCTTCGCGTTGTATCCCCAGGTATGTGAAAATGTGGCATCAAAGAGAGCTAAGCTGTTGCTTTTTTTTTGTCTGCACAGTTATTTTTGAAGCCTCTGGGCTTTTAGTGCTTGAACAACTAACATCTTGTCTGATAGAGGAAGGAAGCCAATTGTCTGGTACTCTTAGTCTTTTAAAATTGTGGATTTTTTTTTTCTTTTTTTATAATCCTTTGGGGTTAATCTCTGTAGTACATCTACAGTATTCATCTCCATGAAATAAAAGTACATTGTTTATAAAAGCCAATCTCATCACGATAACTCTAAACAGCACAGATGAAAGAATTTGTGACCTGACGTTGCTGGTAGCTCGAGCGATTTCTCCTGTGAAAATGAGTTTTTTTTTATCTACTGGAACATCACTTTCGTAACAGCACAGTATTGCATTACTGACCGCTAAGGTTATGCTGCCAAAAATTATTTGCTCTTCAAGACCTTAATTATATGAAATGGGGAAGTCAGGAATGTCTTCCCTTCCTCTCATTCCAGGATTTCAGAGCACGCTGGCAAGCGCAGATGGGTTTTTTGAGCGTAGTCCTTTTCTCAAAAGCCGATTGAAAAGATCGGGCAGTGCAGAAAGTCCGAGTTAAAACCGTGTGAATGCGTGCCCAGATTTCTTGGATTCCCACTCCTGCCCTAAAACCACAGCGTGCAAGTGGTTATGTTTTTGTTTGCCAAACATGAAATTTAGTGACGGGGTTAGGAATTAGACTTAGTGACAACTATAGATTTTTCTCATCCAGCTGAGCGTCAAATGAGTGACCTGCCTGTGTCTGAGTGCAGTTGCGGTTCTGGGTGCCTGTTGTCTCTGGAATAAATTTTTATGAATTGCAACTTGCCTTTTAACCTTTATTCTGTCGTTTTTAAAGCTAATACTTACAGAGCCAGAAGACCTGAATTTAGCAAAACTAATTACTTTGGGCTACGTATTAATATTTATTGCTAAACAGATGTTGTTAGGAGGTGTATTATCATTCACCAGTACTTGATGAAAAGTGCTATTAAACCTCCTTCTGTAAAAGAACTCTCTATTCTCCTGCTCTGCACCTGTCGGCTCCTGTTTCAGGGCTTCATTTGACACTCCAAATGTGCATCGTTACACTTCCGCAGTGTGACTGTGTGTTTTATTCCTAATTTACAAGTATGTGTAGCCGAAAGAGAGAATGTGGGAATAATAAAGGCTAGAGAAAGACCAGAGAAACCTAAAACTAACGTGGATGTATCATATATATATGAAGCGATTAAAATGGTGCCAGTTAAAACTTTTTATTTATAGCTCCTTAGGAGACGTTTTCTTGAAAGTACTGAGAGACCACTTGGCATGGCGCTTGCCAAAGCAGGTTTATAATTATAGCAGCGCTTGATGGACTTTGTGGGTAGTTGGGATTTAGGTCGCTCAGCCCTCAGGAGGCGTCTGATCCGGAATTGTCCTTCTGGGACCGTGCTTTTGGATGGACAGGAGCTTCTCGGAGACAAATAACTTGTGCTGCAAGCCATGATTTTGGAGTAAATGATAAAGAATAAAAATATTGCTAAACTAGTACTAGCTTCTGTTTCAATTTTATCCAGCATTTTTCTTCCTTTTTTTAAAAGTGGGGTGAAACGAAGCTGCAGTTGATGGAAGTAGAATCTCAGTTCCCAAAGCAGTTGCTGCCGCCTGTTCTTGAAGTGCTTATTAAATAAAACCTTGAGTCAAGTTATTCAAATTCTTTCTTTTATGGAAACTCACCTTTTAAGCATCTTACGTTTTGAAGTGCTACATAAATCATTATTTTTGTCTTTAATAGTCTCTATGTGTCCATGGCTTTGTTTTCTTGCAGCGTGCATAATTGAGTTTGAGTGGTCTGTTCGGTGGTGAGCAATCCTTCTGCCATTAAAATCCTTTTATAAGCAGCTCAGTATTGTTGCCCCATTCGTCCTATTCAGAATTCATAGTGAGAGCTTAGCAGTTATTTTTTTTTATATATATATACATATATATATATAAAAGCGTGTATTCTCTTTAATATTGTCCTTTCTCATTATGTCTCGTGATTCTGACTGGTATTTCAGTTTAATGTTTCCTGCCTGTTGAAACACTCACGATCTCAATAGCCTTTTTAGCAATTCTGCTGGAGAGTCACATGCTATTTGCTTATTTCTCTTAAGTAGGTTCCATGCTAATATAGGTTCTTGTTGCACAACACATCTGACAACAAAATAACTTCTGTTGGATTTATCCTTTGCTTGGCTATTGTCTTGGGCTTGTTGTAAGCTGAGGATGGATGCTGAAAGCGTCCTTTGTGCTGCTTTGATCGTCGTAATATACTGGTCATACTGGGCCGTATCTTTGGCCCTTGGATGACTTTGCAACTTTTTTAGGTGGTTTTGTTTTAAATTAGTCACCGTTTTTTGAAAGTTTTTTTTCTGTAGGGCTTTTTAGGCTAACTTCACAGTGTTTGCTTTTCTGATTCATTGAATTAACTTCTAAATGCAGCGGAACAGTTGCAGAAAAGTGTATTATGTGGACCCTGACATCAGTGCCAGAGATTATTCTGGTTTGTAAAATCACTACTATATTCAAGTTGCATTGCTTTGGGATTATATTTGTTCTATTTGTTGTGAAATGGAATTTACTCATTCCACAGACTTCAAACAAGGATTTAAATGTCCTGAGCAGGTGGATGAATCTTCACCAGCTCCTCCTTGCACTTCATTAATCATCATTCCTAAATTTACCTTGTATTTGATGATCTGGTTCTTCTCATGGTTTTGAGTAAGATTCAATTTGAGTTTCTCATCTCTTCAGCTGTCCGTTTTTAAAAGAAATTTGATGTAGGCTAATGCTGGAAGTGAAGACTTCAAGAGTGACTCTTGAATTAGTTATTAAATGTCAATCATGTTTTTTGTTCAACTTCTGTTGAAAGATATGTACCCTTCTTAGAAGTGCTGTAATATGGAAGAAGTTAAGTCATTAAGTCTTGTGTAATTTCAAGCACTGTAATTTAAAGTGTGATTTATAAATACCTGAGCTTTTTTCAACCAAGTATTTTTAAGTCTTTCACTTTGGTTTAGACTATTCCATAATCACTAGATATCAGGTGCCAAGGACAGAGAGGGATGTCACTCTGCATTAGATGTAGGTAGGTCATAATATTGATTTTCTTTTTTGTTTTTCTTATTTTTAAAAGTCAGTTTCATCATGTCCTGCTGATATTCATTCATCTTTACGCATTTGAGATTATTTAGAAGTAAGGTTATTCAGGAAAAATATTGTAGAAAAATAAAGTTAGGCATTTGCTTCCTGCTTCCCCTGGTCCTGTTGAGAGAAACAGTGATACTTGAGGCAGGAGAGTTGTTTAAAAACACCACAAAACCCTCCTCTGACTTCAGGAAGCTTTTTCTGTTGTTCTGTCTGTTTACCTGGAGTTCTTCCTTCTCCTCTTTATTATAAAAGACTTCAGTGAAAGGTTCATTTTTCTGGGATTTGTGCTCATGAAGGGTTTATAGGTTTGTGTCCAGCGGCTTTTTTCTCTCTGGAGGAAACATCCACATTCTTCAGCCTGAAGATCAAAGTTCATTCACAAAACTGGTCTTCCCAGACTGACTGTGCAGCTGCTTTGAAATGACAATGTCAGCCTTACGAGCAGTGAAAACACAATCACCAGATCAAACTGAAGGCGCTTGGAGGAAGTAGTTTGCTCATTAAAATGGTGAAAGAGGAGAGGCAGCAGAAACCGTGAAGCTTTTTGCACGCAATCTTCTTTGGCTGGAGGTTCAGAAGGCAGCGGGTTAACAGAACTTGTGGTGATGATTTGGTAAGAAGCTGGATGCCAGTAATTAAGCTGTTAAATCATATGCATTTCGGTTCCCTACATCATTGTTAGGAAAAACGTAAAATAGGAGGACTTAGGCTTTCTGAAAGCGACAGGCTAACAGTGCTAGATCATACGAGTAGAAACAAATGAGAACAAGCAGTTTAATTTAAATTATTTTGCATTGGATTCAAAGCGAAGAGAGAGGATTTTCTTTTTATTCTTGGAAAGGATTCAAGTTGAACACAAGCACAGGGCTGGGAGCTTGTTTAGGCTTGATGTGAGAATCTCAAAGACAAAACAGTATCACAAGTACAGTTTCTCTGATTTTCACGGTTTGAATAGAATTTTCATTTAATGCAGACTTCAGGACTCAGCATTATCCCTGACTTGGTTTGTTTTTTTTCTTGAAGTGTTTTAGCATGAACAGAGTGTAAGAGAGTAAAACTTTGGTATTTGAAGAGCAGTATCTGCGGCCAGAGGTGTGTGTAAGTACCATTGAGCCAGTTTTGCATTTAGAAGATTAAAGCAGCGTATAAATATTTCAAAAGGAAGTAGTTGCTTTTGAAGAGTCAGCTACACATGAAAAATATTTTCACCTGATGCATCTAATGGTGTGTGCTCAGGCTGCTGAGAACACCCGAGTTCTGATCCTGCCCTTTTCTGGGGCTCTAAAGAGCTCATTTGGGTTTTCTCTTTCCCTGTTTCGGAGGTGTGGCTCTTCCAGAAAGCCCCGTACTCCTTGTGTTTGCACTGAATTCCATGCGGCCGCCCGTAGATAAGATCTGTCAGAGCCGAACAGGGATGATGAGGGCTAGAAGGGGCATGTTAACGTAGGAGGTCACCCAAAGCGTACCGAACGTTCCGCTGGGTTTGAAGGCAGCGAATAGAATCAGTGTGTTGTGCCATGGGAAAGCTGACCCACTTGTTGATTCAGACTGAAAATCTGAAATCAGATCCCTTGATTTTGTGTTTTTTTTTGTTTCCTTTTGATGTCTGAACATTTTAATGAATCTAATAATCTAATGTGACAACTCAGGGCAGACTTGCCCAAACACTGGGCTCTCCCAAAGCTCATGAAGACTCTCTTTATAAAATCGCGTGTGTGTGTGTGTACGAGCAAACTTGGAATCTTGGTTTTCTGAGAATTATTGTTTGTTCTTCAGGAGCAATGTCTTCAGGCTAGGGTATGTTATGCAGAAGATTTAAACTGAAAAACAAGCTTTGGGCATTAATCCAGGATTGATTTAACGTAGTTGGGGAAGAATATTCTGGAGAAGGCGCCATGATGATGCAGTCGTAGGTTTTTGGATTTTAATTAGATAAAGGATGATGTTCCTCTGTGGTCTTGTTGCATGTTACTCCTCGGATTTAAAGATTTTTATTTTTTTTTAAGAGCAACTGTTGCTTTACCTTGCAATGTTCGTTATGGGGAAATGGTAAGGGTGGTGCCTGAGGTGGGAACGAAGAAGCATCTACGTTAAATAATGAGTAGAAGTTGATACAAAAGAGCTGCAGGTAGCAGAATTAATCCTGTTCAGTGATTCATGCCGATGTGCTCAGGGCTGAAAGACGAGATCCTTATTCTCAGGACAACCCCTCTGAAGGTCTTTCCCCCATGAGCTTCAACAATCCATCATCATTTTCGATTATTCCAACATACTGTTTGCGGCGTAGACCACCTTACTTCTCCTGGATGATGCACTAGGAAAACAGCGTATTAGTAGAGCAGTAAAAATACAGTTTGTGAGAAAGGATTTTGTGTCGCAGAGCAAAGAGATCGTGGGATAAAAGCGCAATAGCTGAATCCGACCATACCCACCGAAACAGCAGACATTCCCACTGTTCATAAAAAGTCAAAGTACTGTGATTAGTTGCACATCCAATACTATAGTACTATTTTTTACAGAGAGCTTACTTTTGTTGTTTATTTAGAAGGTCTGAAATTCTCGTGTTGACTGAACAACCATTAGTCTTGTTCAATATTTTCTCTGTCATTTCACATGCTTTATTTTGTTTTTCCAGGCCCAGAATGTTCAGCACAGCAAGGACATGACACTTGCCAGCAACCGCAGTCTGGCAGAAGGCAATCTTCTGTACCAGCCCAAGTTGGAGGCTTTGAAGTCCACTTTGACTGAAAAATACCGAGAGCTGCAAGTTCTTTTTGAAGCATACCAGATAAAGAAAACAAAACTAGGTAACATTTTCTGTTGACGATTCTGATTTGCTGTTTTCTAAGTGAATGTCAATCTGTTGCACGGTTTTGGTGTCTCATTTTTAGCTGTGTGAATTAGGGTACAAAATGAAATGTCGTTCTGTTGTAGTTCTGAAATAGATTGCGCTTCTGATGGTTTATGAAGTACCTGCTACACCTAGTAACAGATACTGTGGATTCTTTCTATTACTGTGGTTACCCACCTATTGTTGACCTACTGTTCTCTAGATGATCAAACTCATTTACCTTGCTAAAAAGCAAGGCATAATTTGAATATGCAGCAGTTAATTGTGAATTATACAGAATGTTGCATTTAGGTTTCTAATTTCATACTGAGCTTTGAACTATTGTATATCCGATACTGCAGTGGCTGAAGCGCTTTGTCTTTCAATATTATAAATATATCATTGTAATTAAATTTCAGCTTTTAGCACTCTGACAATAT
The DNA here is from genome assembly GCA_013399365.1 of Pampusana beccarii. NCBI lineage: Eukaryota > Metazoa > Chordata > Aves > Columbiformes > Columbidae > Pampusana > Pampusana beccarii. The sequence goes on along the minus strand of VWYH01011280.1, from coordinate 651,465 downwards.
TCCTAAAAATTCCTGGAATTTTTATGCTTGCTGAGGCTGTATAGCTTCAGTTCGAAGTCACTTAGAGCCGGCTGTCATTTACTGTTCTGTTTGTGCCTTTCCAGACAGACAATCCAGTAACGCTTCGCTGGAGACGCTGCTCGCGCTGCTTCAGGCAGAAGGGGCAAAGATTGAGGAAGACACAGAGGTAATGGCATTTTACGTCAATTCTGCCACTTACACCCGTTACCGAAGGCTTTCAGTGTATGTAGCTGCAGCGTCGTGTTGAACATGGGATAGACTAAAGGGCTATTTTTAAGAATATGGTCTGGTCTCTGCTTTGAACTTCAGGGAATGGTCATTTGGTTTCGGAGAGAATTTTTTTATCTGTGTGATTTTTTTTTTTTACTCTTAATGTCTTCAAAGTTTAAGAGAGAAAATGCTCCTTTTCAGAAATAAAAGCCAAACCCTCTTATTTCCTTGGCATTGCCATCAAACTCATAGCATATAAATGTGGAATATTTTTTTTAATGGTGTTTGCCTGGTATTTGTGTTAATCCATTACAAATGTCAATTAGTAACCTAATGACAAACTGTGCCTGCCCTGTTTTTTCTCCAGCATTTCCAGTGAAATATTCCATTATGATTTCCACACATCTGTCCAGCTGCCAGTGGTCACCACTTGCTGTGATACAAGCACTCGGAGGGTGGTCTGTTGTCAGAATAATGTGCCTGTAGGACGTTGTCTGTAACCACATAGCCTGTTAGCATTGGGGGAAAAATCTGCTTATTGGCCCTGAGTTATGATCACAAAAAAGACATTCCCAGGACAAGTTGAATTTTGTGATTATGTGTATGGTAACCTCTTAATTGTTAAACATCATTTGTCCAAAACCACAAGTAAGTGCGAGTATTAAACCTGTCTTAGCAATGATGAGCCTCTCTGTACTGAGGCTTGCAGAGTTCTCAGTGTTTCTGTTGGCATTGCAAGCAGGACTGAGCTGTAATTCAGCTTAGCTGGCAATCTGGAAAGCTGTTAAACTTGATTCATTCCCATCTCTGACGATCAGAGGAATATTCAGAGCTAGATTCAGATGTTCCTGCTGCTGTTGCTTCAGTATAAATTTAAGCAAAAATGATACTGAACTCCCACTGCTTCTGAGTAATAGCTAATTCAAAATTCTGCTCAGAATTCTTCGTATGCCTGTCATCTTCCATATGCAAGCTGGAAAATCACAGGCAAAATTATGCTATTTTTAGGATATAAGCCATTTAGATTCTCTTGCAGTATGCTGTTTTCTAAGAGATTGTTCCGTGTTTGACAGAACATGGCAGAAAAATTTCTTGATGGTGAAATACCCTTGGATTCCTTCATCGATGAGTACCAGAGCAAACGTAAACTGGCTCACCTGCGCCGCGTAAAAATTGAGAAGCTCCAGGAAATGGTGCTGAAGGGACAGAAACTTCCACAAGTGCAGCCGCAGCCTCAGCCCAGAGCCCCCGACACGACACCAGCACCTCAAGATTCCTACACTTCGGATGCAAACACCCCTCCTTCAGTCGTGCCCCGACGGATACCACCCCCTCCACCTTCTTCGGTCCCAGCAGGACGCTTTCCTACTCCCTTCACCGCAGCCATGGGCTCAGGACCAGCTCTTTCTTACCCAGGTGCTCCGTATCCTCCGCTCCCGCCTCGGCCAGGAGTTCAGGCCGCGGGTGCGATGCCGCAGCCGGGATACCCATCTCAGTTTGTACCGCAGTATCCTCCAGCTCTTCCTCAGAGACCACCTCGCCTTCCACCGCATCCTGGCTTTATCCTCCAGTGAATATTTTGGTGCGCCTAACTTATGTATTGGTGCTTATATTTCCTTTTTTTTTCCTCCCCATCAGAGACTTAACGTAGGCAATGGAAAGCCTCTGGTTTTTTGCACAATGGAGTACAAAATCCGAGCTGTGGCACAGAGGTTTGCAATTGCGTTTGGTAAATGTGATTATTTTAGTTTTCAAATATCAGTGACAACAAGGTTTTTCTAGGAAGGTGATAGGGTCTAAATTTCGTAAGTCCATCAAACTGGGAAACAGCGTACAGTGGATTTCCTGACATTACAAATCAAATCGCACTCTGAATTCTTTAGTGATGGTAAATCAGCATCCTCTTGTGTTCTGATACATTCCCAGCGCAGCTGGATGTGTGTCTGGCAAACTGGGAGCTGTTTGTCTCTCTAAAGAATTCTGTGTCGGTGCCAGTGTTTGAATAGTAACAACCATATCTGAATACTGGGCAGAGGGGCAGCGGAGGCAGCAGCAGCTTTGCAGCGTACCCAGGCTGCTGCAGCGGCACTTGGGGCCAGGTGCACAACATTTTCAGGGCTCGCTGAGCTGAAACTCTTGTCAGAAAATGTGCTATGGTTTCAGTAAAAGTTACAAGAGTTTCATTTCTACATTTCAGTTGTTACCTTAGACTTTTCATAGTAAGAGTACGCTCTCCTCCCGCTCCTAAAGAGTTTGATATCCTGAAAATCCTGATCTCTTGAAATTAAACTAAACTGTTTGTAGAGCCAGTTTAGAGTTTTATAGAAACTTTACCAGGCATTTTTATTTCCTTGCCTACTAAGACTCTTTCTTACGTGTTTTTCTTTCCACACCTTGGATACAGCAGTGATTTTTTTTTTAACACAGGTGCTGAGCTTTTGTTATCATGTGACTCCAGGAATCTAGGCAGGGGATTTTCTTAATCAAATACTGAGTTGTCACATCATGTAATTTGCCACTTGAAGCTCCACAGTTTCATTTTATCCCTCAAACTCAGTCCCTCGCTTGGCAGAACTATTTTTAACTTCCCCATTTCCTTTAGTTTTGCAGTTTTTTGGCGCGTGTCTCTATCTGCAATTTGCAGCAGGCAAAACAGAAGAGCTGTTTGAACTCCATGGTGGCTGTTTGCATCTTACTTCATCCATTCTTGACTCCTTATGCCACTGGGGGGGAGGCTTTTTAGGGAAGTTTAAATTTCACTCTCATGACTCTTGAAGCCTAAGATGCAGATACATGCCAGTATTTTAATTTATCGTTGGGAGGTGCAAATCTTAACCCTTGTTGCTCGCACAGAATGTGTCCGTAAATTTGTTATCAATTTCTCACTAACAACTTTCAGCTAATTAGTGGTAATTTAAGAAACTCGCAGCCCAGAATCTGCCGTAGCCCCTGCGTTATTTCCAGACATTTTCATATCGTTGTCCTGGAATGCGCTGCATTGTTTGGAAGTCTGTGCTACAAACGGCTTCAGTCAAAATAGAATATCTATTTTTTTAATTTATGTAAGGCCCGTGACTGTCCCTTAACCATTTCCTCTGGAGTGTGGTGGTTGCTGGCAAATACTAATCAGTAATGAAGCTCATAACAGGAAGCTCTCTATTCTGAAAATATGGGTATTTGGCTTGTGTTGCCTTTTGAAGACGAAGGGCAGAAGGTTGGTCAGTGTTACTGGTATCTGAACCAATTCCCCAGTGTAAGTCTGGAAAATTTCTATAGATGGGGGGTTTTGTGAAGCAACGTGCATTGGATTTGTTCGCAAAGTGTGTTTTTTCTGTAATCTAGTGATGGTACAGGATGTGTTTTTCTTTTTAATAGTGTAATATGTTTTCTTGGTATTATTTTCTCACTGAAGCTTCGTATAAGCATGGTTAATCATGACTCGTTTCAAAGTAATTTTGCTGTGCTATTAGTGCTGGTATTTGGATGGCAACTGTTGTATCTGAATGCTAAACATAAGTCTGCTGTAGAAATGATTTGTGTCCTGGAAAGAATTAAAGTGAGTGGGGGCTCCCAGGGTGCTGACCGAGTACAGGAATTCGTACTTTGGGCCTGCTACACACAAACTCTAAGACACACTCAAATTAATTTTGCTAACATTTAATAAAACCAACCAGGTATATTTTACACTTATCAAGTGCCAACTTTTTTCCCGAGGGTTGAGAATCCTCAGAAGTGATGGAGGTGATAGATAAGTGTATTGTGAATTTGCACTGCGTTTTATGTGTCTAACTTTACTGCTCTTAGTAGTCCAAAAAATATTTTTACTACTTGTTAAATTTTCTGTCTTTTGGTAACTTTTGTGATAACATGACCTTTCAGGGATACTTTATCTAAAAACAAACTCTTGTGCAAACTAAACACAGACAAAGCTAATGCAATTTTTCTGTCTGAAAGCAAAACAATGCATTATTGCATATGCATGTGGCTGATGTGCCTTAGGATCATTCCTGGTGATTGTAATACTAGGATATTAGCATTTTTATCATTTGAATAGCCATTGTTTAACTCTAATTTAAGGGCTCTTCAAGAGCACTTTCTTTTACAAAAAGAAAAAAAGCACCCTCATACTTCAGAAAAAACAAAGGCTGTATCTGCTATTTGTAAGCTTATAGTTGCCTTCACTGATGGGTTAGTGTGAACACGGATAATGTAACTAATGTGATGTTTCAGTTAAAACAATCTCTTAACTGAAATCCAGCTGCTCATGGAAAATGTTTTGCCATTAATTGTGTGTGTGTGTGCGCACAAACTGTAAATATATACTTGACTGCTGGTAATGTTCAAGGGTAATGGAGAAAGATGACTGGAAAGCTGTTAAAAATCCTTTCAGAAACAAACGTTACGAAACACTAACCTGAATGAGTTGGGCAAGAGATGGGTCAGTGCCCTCGACCTGTTGCCCTTCGACAGCTTCTCCTGTTCTGTTATAGCTAACAAATAAATTCTGCTATGGCTAGGATGTTTAGAATCATACTAATTTGCACTGTTTATAAGATAGTGAGATTAAAATGCCATAGGCAAGCTGAGACTTGAGAGGGGGTGGCTCAGTGTGCTTGCCAAAATATATATATTATTATGTTGTCTTGAGGATTTTAATGTCCGCTGCAAATAGCATATACTTCCCCAAAGCAATTGGAGTGGAGAAAAGTCTTTTAAATCCGATGTGTAACACGGCTTTAGAGCGTCGGTAGCGTTGAAAATGCCATCGTTGGGTGGCATTACTTTTGCCGGTCTTTTGTCCGTTGTTTTGTAAGTGATGGCTAATTGAGTTGTATGCGGCGGGGTTTGGTGATGGGCATTGAGCGGTTCTGACCCAAGGGTGAGTTTCACCGTCTCCTCGAGGAAATTGAGTTGTTTTTTCCAGCACGGCTGGTCCCCGCAGCTCAACTCCGCACCAGCGGCCCTGGAGGGACGATTTTTTCTAGAAAATCAGCTTTTACGCGATGCTGGGAGGCACAGTCCGGTCCTGGGTAACCCTTACGTTTAGTGCCCCAACTTCCACAACCTCAGTCTCGACCTCTTTTGGGGCTTCTCTGCCTTCTCAAACTGGAATAATGACTTAGAGCTCAAATCAGCGATTCCTTTAGCCTGAACATAGAGCTACTCGGCAAACGTTGAGTTTGGAGGAGGTGGAGTCGTCCTGCACCTGAACGGTTCCTCTGTGTAATCCTGGACAGTCTAATAAAGGGGCAGTTTTACATGCCTGGCAAGTCGTGAAACGTACAGTGGATTTGTTTGCATAATAAGTCTTTCTGTAATCTACTGTGGTCTGATTTTAAATAAAATAGCATATCTCTCTTGGTGGTGTGGTCCTGTTGTGGCTTCATTTAATCACAGTGGAGTTATGTTAATATTTTGAATATTTTTCAATACTAACGGTGGTTTTATGTTGTTAGTGGTAGGTGGATGTAGAACAAAAATTTGCAAGAAAATAACTTGAATTATTCATAGTAAATCTGTTGGCCAGGTTTTTAGTGACTGGGTATAGCGAGTCCATTCTGTACGTAGCTGATGCAGGACGGGTGTGCTCGGAGCAGATTCTGCACGTTGTAATCGTGGGAAGGAGGGAGGTGGGCTGTCTTTCTGGGTGGAATCCCTTCGCTTTTAGTGTCCTACGATTAGCTGGAATAGTGGAAGTGTTCAGAATCTTCACCTGGAAAAGCGGAGGGAAGGGGGAAAGCCACTTTTATTTGTTAAAAGAGGAAAAGCTTACATTTCAGCCAAGACGAGTCAGAAGAAATGACTCAACCAGAGTCATTTAGGAGTATGAGTCAGAGGACAGAAAAGACCTGATGTAATTTTCTGTGATATCTGTCGCTTTAATAGCAATATGAAATAGAATACCGCTGCATAACTGACAATATAGGGAAGAAAATACCTTTTTTACATTGTTTCTTGATCTGTTTGTGGTGGCTACAGAGATTTGAGAACCTGCGGCTGAGGAGAAGGGGCTGTGCTGGCTGGGCGAGGGCAGGGGATGCTGGTCTTGAACACGGCTTTTCTATGGATTTGCAGCACCCCGTGTGTTTAGCAGCAATGTCCTTTGAGCTGGTATATTAGTTATCTCACATTACCAGCAGTTGTAGATGGTTAGTAAGAGGAATACAGCCCGCCTTTGTATTTTTCTGTTGTGATTTAAGCTTGCATCCCGAAGAGACATTTGTTAAATGCTTGTACTGTGTAATATTTCTGTATTTCCCATCATTTTTCTGGTTGGGCTGTTCAGGAAATAATGTCACCATAAATACTGCTGCCCAGGTGTAGGTAACTCGTGCCTTACTCCCCGTTGCCGGCAGCTTGGGCGCAGAAGGGACAAAACCTGCCTTGTGAATGGGCGGCTGCTGTTCGTGGCTTTAACTAAGGGCTCTTCAAAACATAATTTTACAGAAACTTTTTTTACCTGACTTCCTGGAGCATTTAAGAGCGGTGTTTTCTATTCATGGCTTGATTTCAATGGGCTTCTTTTTTTTCCCCAATGATCTAAGAGACCCTTGTGCTTTGTAAACTTTGCTCTCTGTTGCAATGCTGGTCCTGAACTTCAGCTGCTTCAGGAGCGCCTGTTCAAACTAATTGTGGTTATGAGGTTTGGCTGCCCAGGGAGCCAAGGAGTGGGGAAGGAGGGCTTTGATAAGGGACTGGGTGAAAGCTGCTTCAACAAAAATACATTGGACTGTACGAGCCTTGGTGGAAGGGAGCAGACTCTGATATTGCCCAACTTTCACTTGGTTATTTTCCATTGCTTTCATTACAGGTACTGAGTAAAATGTGTTCTCAGTAGCACGTCAAGTGAAACATCTTCCTCTCTCTATAGATACAGTAATGGTATTTAAAAGTCATTAGCAAATTGTATCCTGTGCAGCAGGATGTCTTGATGGAGTCTCAAACCTTTGCATACACAGTTTGCAGTTGTGATTTCTTTTTTTTTTTTTTTTAGTCTGCTACAAATAGCAAATACTTTCAAAAAATTACGGGAGAGTAAGCTTAACTTTGATATTAAAAAAATCACTTTAGCACATAGGTTACACTTTAAGTGGCCTTTGGAGCTTGTTTTTATTTATTGTTGGTATTATTTTTTGAGACTTTGTGCATACTGGCCTGGGTTGTTTTACCTGCAGCCTCTGTAAGTATCGACGTAAGTAAATCACAGTGAACCAGCAGTGGTCTTGAACAAGTTACATTTACCATAGCAGCATTCTTAAAGCCACATTTTATTTTTGAATTCTTTAAATATAGCTGTGGCTAGACTTACGGTAGTGGGATTTAAAAGGCACCATTCTTGATTAATCGGTATTTCCATTATGAAATGTAACGTTGTGAGCGGTTAGGGTGACGTCAGTCTCCCAGCAAATATATCTTTATCACCGCCTATAAATAGACTGCGAGCTACTGCAGAAAGTGCTTCCTTGTACCAAGAGAAAAGGTTTCTGCAAGAAACGAAACTGAGACGTGCGGAGCTGGCCCGGCCCCTGCTGTGTCTCGATTGGCATCATTGTCACTCGGTGTCACAGCTGTCACTGAGGGACACGGCTGGGGAACCCTCACCAGCTCCTCTTTGCTGTACATGCGAGATTCTCCGTCACTTCACAGACAGGCTGAGAAAGGTGTAAATCTTCAGGCGGGAGAAGATCTCAGTGTCACTTGCAGGATCAGAGCAGCTGCCTTGCCCAGTAACACCAGTATGAACACCAAAGCCTTTAAATATGGAACACGCTTTATCACACGCTTTATAAATACGATTGGTGGGGAAATGAGAATTGTCACTTGCTGCGCTCATAAAACAATATACCTATAACTATATATCTGTGTATATGCACCCATCTGTATATATATATATATATATATTTTTTTTTTATAAATGTATATAACACACATGTCCCCAAACCCCCATGGTGCCTTAGCTCATTCTTTTGAGGCACTTCATTGCCTTTTGCTGCCCCAAAGTTCTGGGCCAACTTGCTCCAACGAGCAAAGCCCCACGCAATGGCCCCCGTCCCCTCCCCACCAACAAGCTGACCAGGCACCACAACGTGTATTTTAAATATTGCTTCTTTAATAATCTACATCCCGGTATTAACAGTAGCTCCAAAGGAATATACAGCTGACGGATTTTTTTCTTTCTCTTCTGCCCCCGTGTCTCTCCACATCAGTAATTCCTTATTGCTGCAGATTTCTCTATCCCCTGGCTCCCATCAGCCACGGTTAGATTTAAGTCTGCTAATTATCTTAAATATAAAACAGAACGCAACTGATCCCCTGACATTGCTGTAGTAATAAAAAATAGAAAAGGAAAAAAAAGAAAAAAAAAAAAGTTTGTATCCTTATTGCCAGTGTGTGCCAGTAACTGCTTTTTCCCTTACAAAAGCCCTGCTCTTCGCACCGGTTAAGGCTCATGTTTCCCTCTCTGCTGAGGGTGGATCCTGCGCCGAAACAAAGGCTGATTATTCCTTAGGCTGAAAAAGGGGAATTTTAAAAAATGGTTGCAAGAAAAGCCCAACAGTTTCCTACTTTAAAAACAGTTCACAGTTGTTTGGAAGGGTCTCAGCAGTACAGTAGAGCGCTACATTTACTGAAAAGTTCTAGTGCTGATAAAGATTTAAAAAAAAAAAAAAAAATTAACCCCAAAGAACCCCAAATTAAATAAAACCGGGAGAGCCAGTTGGCAGGGCAGGGGGCGGAGGGCATCCTGTGCTGTCGGGGGAGCCGGCCAGAGCCCCCGCTCCACGGACAGGAATCGAGTGAAGAAAAAAAATTTAAAATATTTAAAAAAAAAAAAATTTAAAAAATCCAGTTTTGCAGGCCAGGTGGTGAGGAGACCCCTGCGCACGAAGGCACAGCAGCGCCAAGGCACCGCGATCCCTTTAACATCCAGCCAGCCCCTGCTAGAAGTTCACCCCATGAGGTGCGTCCGGGCCGGCGTCTCGCTCGGGCTGAAACAAGAGTGGAATAAAGCAAAAATATCAGTCACTTGTGCTGTGAACACCCCCCTGCTGTGTATATTTACCCCGGGGACCCTACCTCCCCGTGGCCAGGCTTCTGGGCCAGGGGCGGCTTCTTGAGGATGCCTCGTCTGGGCGTTGGTGCCGGCTTCGCGTCCCCGTCGTCCTCCGCCACGTCACAGGGCCCGGCCAGGGCGTAGTGCTGCTTCCTCAGCTCGCCCAGGCGCACCCGCTCGCCCTCCAGCCGCTTCTCCAGCTCCAGCACCTTCACCTGCACCCAAACAGCCGTCACGGACCCTGCGATGCCCACCCCCGCGGCCCCAGTGCTTCTGCTGAAGAAGGGACTCGTCTTGGGTGGGTCTGGGTCGGGACTCAGCAGCAGATGCGCTCTGAAGGTCCCTTCCAACCCAAACTATTCTACGATTCATGGCCGTACCTGTGTTTCCATCTCTTCCTTCTTCAGTTTGATGAGCGACATGCCTGAGAAGTCCATGGTGTCTGTGGAGAAAAGCAGGGTCGTCGCTCAGCGCACCCCTCACATGCCAAAGTGCAGCTGGCTGGACACCTCAGCATGTTTGCCAAGCCAGAAAAAGGATTTGGGGTGGGTTTTATTTCCTTCCCTTTCCTTGCAAAAACCTCACCTTTCTCCTCGATCTGCTCTTGCCCCGACTTGGTGGAAGCCACCACGTTGGCCGCCATCTCGTTGACGTTGCGCGAGCATTCCTGGAGCCGGCCCAGGTTCCTGCTGTTCTTCTCGGCTTTCACCTGCAAAGAGCACGGAGGCGGCTGTGGGTCCCCACCACAGCCATGTTCTGCAGAGACACTGAGTACACCATGTCAGAACGGCCCTTGGACATGAAAACCTGGGGGTAAAAAGGATGGACGGACAGAGTGACACACATTTGTTTTTGCTGATCCCATCAGTGCCAGTCAAGGTGACCCCTGCAAGGCCCTTCAGCCCCAGCACATGAGCTGAGCACACATGGATAAGCAGCATTGGTGAGGACAGACCTATTTTTTTCTTAACTATGCTCTTAATTTTAAATCATCTACTGTAAAAAGCAGAATGGGTTGTTCTCCCCCCAGCATGCATCCCCATTTGCTCACAGAAACCTCCACACATCACTTTCACCCACACCAACAGGGAAGGTGGCAAGGACCGAAATCCATCATCCTCAACACTGGCTGCTGCAGTTGCTTATTTGGGGCTTCCTGCTAGTTATTTCACATTTTCTTTATATAATCAGTTTGACAGGAGGTTTAATACACCTTTATTTCCAAGGCGAGCCTTGCTATGTCTCGGAATATTAATGCAGGTGAAGACACATGGATTAAAATCACAAACTGACTTGAAAATTGTAAGAGCTTCCCCTTCCTCCCTGCTCTGAGAGGCGGCTGCAGCACTGGTGAACGCGACAGCCATGCACTGCTGCCCGAAAGCATCCGTGGGACAAAACCATGGGAACAAAATGACTCAAACTGGACAAGCTATATGCAGACAGTCCTGCTGGGACACTCACCTTGGAGGCAGCCACCAGCTGGGCCGTGCTCGCGGCGATTTCATGGGAGCAGACGATCAGTTCTTCGTATTTGCCCGTGTGCAGGACGACTCTGTCTGCTGACTCCCTGCGTTACGAATCAGAAGGGAGATAATGTTAGAGATACTCGATGTGCACTACAAAGCAAGTTTACCTCCTGCTATACCCTCAGAAATCAGCATCAGATTTGGAAGCAACAGCTTTGTCTGTAATTAGTTAAAGCTCATTTACAAAGCAAATTACTAAAGCCCATATTCAGAAGTATAAAAGGAGGCAGGATTGTGTTTTTATCATGAAGAGGATGAGATTTTCGAAGGTTTGTCCAAACAAACATCCATATTTCCTGCACTGGGGAGGGGGATACCCTGCCCTGATCCAACTGCCCCATCCACAACCATCTGAGCAGCAACCAGGAGTATATGATTGCAGCAAGTGACTGGTCCAACATGAACTACGATGCGCTTTATAAGGAATCAGCAATAAAGCTCCATGCAGACCCAGCAGCGGGACAGTTTGGGTTGTCGGGTGATGGAGAAGCACGGGCTGGCCCTGGTCACGAGCACAGGGACAGGTCTCGGTCCCGGGTACCTACACGAGCTGCGTGGCCCCCCAGCCCACGGCCTTGGAGGCAGAGATCAGCCCTTCCGTCCAGCGCGAGTTCTTGGCGTAAAACTCTTGAGTTGTTGCTGCCCCCTGTTGTTAAGAGATTATTATGGCCTGTATTAACTTGTTTCTAATATACGACAATATAAAAATCCATGTAAAATATTGATATAAAATGTAACAATATATACATTCATATATAAAGCCAGAAACCAAGGGATTGGCAGCATTTCTATGCCCTTCAGGCCGCCCTTACTGCCCTGCTTCAATACATACAAAAAAACCAACAGCTTTGGAGCCCCAAGCCTGCAAATTTAGGCTGGGTTTAAAACACACAAGGTTTTGCAAAGGTGACAGTGATGTGTGTGGAGAGCACAGGGCTGAGCAGCCTGTCTCCAGCAATTGGGACTGCCGGAGTGCCACTAACACGGGAAAGTGCAAAATTCAATGTATTTCTGCAAACTGTGGGAAATGCCCCCACATTGCATGTCAGTGCAGAGAAATTAGTGTAGGGGAGGGCTTACCCGGCCACTTTCTACTATCTCCTTTTGCAAGTTCGTAGATGTCATTACAAGAAGTCTAATAGCCTGGAACGAAGAAAAGCAGGTTTTGGTGTTTGGTGGGGAATTTATAGAGAAGGATTGATGCTGCTGATGGTGGGAAGTTACGGTTTTGCACAGTCTTTGATGTCCCAGCTAGGTTTCTGCAGTACTGACCTTCATTAGGTCTGTGCAGGAGTTCAGAATCCTGTAGGGAAACAAGAGAAAAAGTGTTCAGAGTCCTCCAACAGCATGTCCAGGGAAGAAAGTTTCTCTTCTAAAGAGAATTTTGTGCTCAGCACAGGTTACATGTGCAGCTTTGGAGTAAAGCGCAGCTCAGCAGGGTACGGGCACGGGACGGAAACCTCACAACTCACCGCTCGTTCACTTCAAGCTTAACACCGGAGCTCTCGTTTCTGGCCTGGCTCATCATCTCCTGTTAGGAAACATGAGAGGAAGGTTGGATATCGTGTTGCTGTGAGGGTGAGCAGGGTGGAAAAGAGAAGGACACTTTGCTGCCCCAAAACGGCCCGTCCTGCAGCTTCGTCTCACCTCTATCCGCCTGACAGCATCTTCAATTGCCTCGGAGGTGGAGGCCATCTCCTTCTCAACCATGTCCCCCAGCTCTTCTTGCTTGATGTCTAAACTCTTGGGTCTCAGCTCCTGCCGGAGGAGGCAGCAGCCACCAGGAGGTTTCAGGCAGAGGGAAAGAAGGGAATATTTGCAAGGAATAACACCAAACCAAACCAAGGTACTGGACCCTTTTTTTTACCCCATTAAGTAAATAAAGCTGCAGGAGCAGCGTTCTGCAGACCGCAAAGGTGGAGGCATGTGTACCACCAACTTGCAGCAAACATGGCACAGTGACCTCAGATGTAATAAATGTCCCAAATCAAGGTGAAAAAACTCAATCACAGGAGTAGTTTTGGCAGAGCAGGGTTCCAGAGGGCTCTGGGGAGCTAGCGGCCTTTGATTTAACAGCAGTTAAATGGAAAAGATTAATGGAGGCTTCACAAAAAGAAATATCTGAAAGCTAGGAAGTTTTATTCCACCAGCTGAAAGACTTCAGCTGATCGCGGTGACTGTCTCCATGGACTGACAGAAGGGTCTCAGTGCTTGGAAGCTGAGACAGCTCAAAAAAAGCACCAGAACTTGTGCATATGGGGGACAAGCCACCCCAAAGTGCTCACTCCAACCCAGCCTCTCCATTTTCAGCTCTGGACAGTGGTGAAAGCCATATTTTTTCTTTTTTCTTGGAAAAAACCTGTCTATCGCCTCCCTGGGATGCAGCCAGGAGGCTGTGAGCAAACAAACATCCCATCTTGACAAACAGAGGCAACATCCTACCGCATTAACCGACTGCTTTGAGTTTTCCTTTAGGAAACACCAGTGCCAGTAAATAACTTCCCGCCAGCCCTGGGTGGGAAGGGGGGGTGCGCTGGGCTCCATCTCCTACCTGGGCCAGCTGCAGGACCCCCCGCAGCGCTCGCCGCACGTCCCCCAGCTCGGCGCAGCCCAGCGTCTGCTTGTCCTTCAGCTTGCCCAGGTAGTCCAGGCTCTGCTGCCCGCAGTCCCGGCACGTCTCCGTCAGCCCTGGGGAGAGGGTGGGTCAGTGCTGAGCTCCCCCTGGGCAAGGGGTCTCCCCATCTCAACCCAGCCACCCTCCTCTTCCTCCTCTCTTCAGTCGTGTAACCATAAAATCGCAGAATGGTTCGGGTTGAAGGGACCTTCCCAGCTCCCCCAGTGCCCCCCCTGCCATGACAGGAGCAGCTTCAGCAGCTCAGGTTGCTCAGAGCCCCGTCCAGCCTGGCCTGGGATGTCTCCAGGGATGGCGCATCCACCACCTCTCTGGCCAATCTGGGCCAGGCTCTCAGCTCCGTCATTGTAAAAATTTCTTCCTCATGTCCAGCCTGAATCTCCCCTCTTTTATAGTTTAAAACCATCACCCCTTATCCTACCACAACAGGCCTTGCTGAAAAGTCTGTCCCCATCTTTCTTATCAGACCCTTTTAAGCACTGAAAGGTACAATAAGGTCTCCCCAGAGTCTTCTCTTCTCCAGGCTGAACAGCCCAGCTCTCTCAGCCTGATAGAAATAATGCTGAGCATTGGCAGCATCCAGCAAATTTCTTGCAGAAAAGCATAAATGAGTTTCCATGAGTAAAGCAACATTCCTGGCCCAGGAAGGGGCATTGGAAGGGAGAGAATGTCGGGGAGTACAGGGAGCTGGGGAGACGGTGGGAAGATCTACCCCACACAGCCTACACCCCAAGGGGCTTTAACACAGCCACCCCAAAGAACAAGCCCCACGAACAAAACGTCCCCCCGACACCCGCTGCGTCCACCCACACACGGCACTCACGGTCAGCGTGGTCGGTGGGAGCCAGGTGGGACGTGGCGCTGCCATTCACGATGGTGTCGGCCATCAGGTGTGCGAAGAGGGCCAGAGCCCCCACCAGCCCCGCAGCATCTGCCCGTGAGAGGACATGGTCAGGCGTTGCTGGTCAGGGCACCACCGGCCATGCCCTGGGAGCTGCAACCCCCCAAGGGAGCAGTACAAGCACTTGGAGAAGTCGGTATTGACTCCTCCGGCTTGCAGGTTGCTCCATGAATGAGCACACGGGGACTCCTCAAATCCATCCCCCCACGTCCTCCCATCACCAGGGCATTGCGCACTTGCCCCAAAGCAGCTGGGGGCTGCTGGATGTATGAAAATAAAAGCAAGATGCAAGCGATGCCACCGGTCCCAGCCCCAGGTACCTGCCATGGAGGCCACGTACTGCGCGTGTCCGCTCTCCAGGCTGCCCGTGGACTCCAGCGCCGCCTGTGCCCGGCTGAGCAGGTAATCTGCAACCAATTTAGCTTCATTAGCGCAGGGTCTGAATGAGCACAAGTGCTAAATTCATGGGTCAGCACTGAGTGGAAGCCAAGATGGTTTGAGTCCTCACAGCCCCGGCTGAGGAGCAACACTAAAATTTGAGTCACTAAAGCCAAATAATGCTGAGACCAGAGCTAAAAATTGATCCCTGAGAAGTCAGACTCCAACCTCAAGTGTGATCGTTGGTGGGAAAAGATGCCTGGAGGTAGCTGAGATGCGACATTATGTGTCTCAGAAGAAGGGGCTGTGGGTCGCAGCCCCATGGTTGAGCAGGAGGTACCTGGGGAGCTGGTGCAGCGGATGTGCAATGGGTCATCCAGCTTGGCCACCGCATCCCGGAGGATGTCCTCGGCCTCCCGCACCGTCTCCTGCAGGATGCTGAACTGCTCGTCCAGCAGCTTCTGCTGCAGACTCTGCTCCTGGTTGCTCTGTGGGGCAGGAGGAAGAGATGAGTGGCACAATAGGGACACAGGACCCCTGTCACCATGGTCCCATCACCAGTGTATCCCTTGAGAGCCTATTTGCAGAATCAGACCCAAACACACCATTTTTACCAGTGCAAGTCACAACCCACTGCCTACAGCAGCGATGGCTGAGCCCCCCAGCTGCTCAGCACCCCACAAACACATCTCGCCCCAGCGAGCGGAGGGGCGGTGGGCTCTCCACACAACATCGTACCTTCTCCAGGAGCCGGCCCTGCAGCTCGCAGATCTCCCGCGTGGCTTTGTCCACCTCCTGGCTCCGCTGCAGCTCCTTCTCCTCGACGAGGCCACGCGCGGAGAGCAGCTCACACTCCTTCTCGCTCACCGACCGCCTCAGCAGCTCCTTCTCAGCGTGCAGAGCCTCCACCTGGGTGCTGAGCTCCGCGCTGGCCTGCCAGCGGGGACAGGAGAGCCCTGTCACTCAGCTGTCACCATGTCGCAAGCCCAACAGTTCTGTGGGGGGAGCTGAGGACAGGCCCAGCTCATGACACTGATGGGGCAGACCCATGTTAAGCCCCACAAGGGCTTCCTGCGCTGTTTGCGTCGCGGTGGTGGCAGGGACACCGTCTTGCATGACAGGGACGTGTGATGGGGATGGGGGTGCACCCCGTACCTGCTTGGCGTGGCTGAGCGAGCGCTGCGCCTGGTCCAGCTCGTCCCGCCGCGTGTCCAGCTCCTGCCGCAGCTGCTCCAGCTGCACACTCTGGTCCTCCAGCTGCAACCGCACACGGTGCCGGGGGCTCAGCCGCTGCCAACGCGCTCCAGCCCCGCTCCGGCACACGGCCAGGATCAGGGGAACAAATCCGGCCGTGTTTTGCAGGCAGGGTTTTCAGTGTCTTGGGAGGGTCTCCTGAAAAGGCTCATTTCCCCAAGGCAGGAATTTTGGGAGCAACCCCCAGCTTGGGCCCCAGAGAGCAAAAGCACCCAAACCCATCAGTTTGCACTGTGGCATTTTCTCAGGGGAAGGAAAGGAGATTTGGGCAAGGGGGAATAAAGCGTGCATTAAATAAAACCTCCCTGAGGAGCCAGGGCAACTCCTTCCAAAATTGGGGACCAACATCAACCACCCTCCCCCTGCACCCAAACTGTGCACAACCACTGCACATCCCGGGCTGGGGAGGGCTCGGTGCCGGAGCCCCACGCTGGGGGAGGACCAGGCTGTGCCAGCTCACCTTCATCTCGGCCTCTCGCTTCACCTGCTCCACCTGGAACGCCAGCTGCTCCTTGACGCGCGCCACCTCCTCCTGGCTCTGCTGCGTGACCGTCAGCTGCTTGGCAGTGTCGGCGTTCTGCGTGGGGACACGGGGTTCAATGGGTGTTCAGAAGTGGGACCCTGGCCATCGCTGCACTCATTCTGACCAAATTCTGGCCCAGGGGACAGCTCCAAGATGCGTTTCTCAGGGCATCTGACTGTCAAGGGACACAAGGTCAAGTGCCAGGTCCTGCACTTGGGTCACAACAACCCCAGTCAGCACTACAGGCCCAGGGAAGAGCGGCTGGAAAGTGCCTGGTGGAAAAGGACCTGAGGGTGTTGGTGACAGCGGCTGAACATGAGCCAGCGTGTGCCCAGGTGGCCACCAGCATCTTGGCTGGTATCAGCACTGGTGTGGCCAGCAGGACCAGAGCAGTGACCGCCCCTGTGCTGGGCACTGGGGAGGCCAAACTTCAAATCCTGGGGTCAGTTTTGGGCCCCTCACTATAGGAAAGCCATTGAGGTGCTGGAGCGAGTTCAGAGAAGGGAACGGAGCTGGGGAGGGGCAGCAGCACAAGTGTGATGGGAGCGGCTGAGGGAGCTGGGGGGTTCAGCTGGAGAACAGGAGCTGAGGGGAGACCTTCTGATCTCTGAACTGCCTGGAAGGAGCTTGGAGCCAGGGGGGTCGGGCTCTGCTCCCAAGGAACAAGCGCCAGGACCAGAGAAAATGGCCTCAAGTTGCACCAGGGGAGGTTTAGGTTGGATCTGGGGAACAATTTCTCCCCAGAAAGGGCTGTGGGGCATTGGAACAGGCTGCCCAGGGCAGTGCTGGAGTCACCATCCCTGGAGGGGTTGGACAGACAGAGATGAGGTTCTCAGGGACATGGGGCAGTGCCAGGGTTGGGTTAATGGTTGGACTCCATGATCTTGAGGGTCTTTTCCAACCAAAATGTTCCTGTGATTCTATCAATTCAAGGGGTGCCCCCCACCAGTGCACCCACTGGGTACAGGACGATGGGACTGGTACAGGCCGGGGCTGGGACACACAAGCCACACCAGCAGTGGCAGAGGGACAAAGGCAGTGGTGTGTCCCTGCCTGGCACAGGCAGCAGCATTACCTTCCTCAGGAGCTCAGCGTGTATGTTGATGAGCTCACTGTGCTTCTCCTTCAGCTTCGTGTAGCGGATCTCAGTGGCGTTGGCTTTCTCTGGAACAGGTTGAAAAAGCATCAGCAACCGTGGTGGGGGTGTCCTGCAGACAACGGGTGCTGTAGGGCACCTACTTTCTGCTTCAGCGCAGAGTCGCTGGGACCTGTCGCTGTCCTGCTTCACCCTCTGCAGCCTCTCCAGCTCATCCCGCAGCTGCTCGTTGTCCACCAGCGCCTTCTGCTTCTGCTTGCGCTGCTCCTCCACTTCGCCCTCCAGGCTGTTCACCTGTGCCTTGAGCTGTGTGATGTACCGCTGTGCCTGTGGGACACCACGGGGGGCTTGGGGACAGCCCTGCACCACTGCCAGCAATGGCTCTGCCCTCCCCAGCATCCCTATCCAGGTGTGATTTGGGAAAAGCAGCCACGAGATGCAGATGAAAGCTGTCCCCTCGGCACCTGCAGCCACTCTGTCCCCACTGCAAGCAGTGGGTTGGGATGCTGAGGGACAGGTCTCATGTGTCCCTTCCCCATCTGCATCAGGAGTGAGGTTCTGGCACTGGGAGAGCCCCCAAAACACAGCGCTGGGTGCCAGGATCCCACTCCTGCTGCATCCCACTGGGGTTGCCATGCTACAACACCAAAAAACACCCTGCTCTCCCACACTGGCTGCTCCCCGGCCACGCTTTACCTCCAGTTTAATCTTCTCCATCTCTGCACGGAGCATCTCCACCTCCTTCTTCAGGCTCTCGATCTGTGCGTCTCTGCAGAGAGAGGCAGGTTGGCCCCATGCCACAGTGTGTCCCCCTCCGTGCCACCACAGATCTTCCTACCTGTCATCCCGAATGCCATTGGGTGGCCCGAAGGTTTGCTCAAATACATTCGAGGTGATCTGGAGAAGACAGAGGGTGTCAAGCTGAGCCAGGCTGCAGGTGCCTGTCCCCCCTGTCCCAGGGTCCCCATCCCTGTGTCCCCACCTGTGGCTCCGTGGTGGAAGTTGTGCTGATCTCAATGAGATTCTCTGGCTCCTCGTCCTCAGGGGCTTCCTCGGGGATGACGACCACTGGCTTCACGTGCTCGGCCAGCGCAGATGCCCGCAAGAAATTCGGGGGGCTCTGCAGGGACAAAAAGTCATGGTGGCATTGCCTGGGGTTTTGGGGACCACCACACACAGATCCATAAGAGGAAGGAGGTAACTATCCCCCTGCTGCCGAGATGGGCTGGTGGGTCCCTCCGCAGCATCCGCGGGCCCCAAACCCACCCGTGGGGACACCCTCATGCACCCCAAACCCACAGGGTTTCTAAAGCACCATGTGCAACTGAAATCCCACTGTACCTCTGGCAGCCGGGGGATCTGGATGAGCCGCTTGAAATACAGCATGTCGGATGCTTTCTTGAAGAAGTTTTTGAGGCTGGAGAGGAGGGAATGAAAAACCACTTGCAGGGAAGGCAGGGGGGCCTGGCAGCAGGGAGGGGACCCCACCACCCACCTCAGCCCCGGGTTACCTGCGAAACTGCTCATGGAAACGGTCTCGGTGGCCCTGCAGCGTGTCGGCTGGCAGACCTGCACAGAATCACAGAATGTCTCGAGGTGGAACGGACCCACAAGGATCATCCTACTCCTGTCCCTGCACCCCTGCAGTGATGGAGGGGACAGCCGGGACTGACCTGGGGCCACAAATTTATTCATATATGTCTGGATCCCTCCAGCTGCAAAAGCTGGTGAGTGAAGGCCAGAAGGGAGAGGGATGTGAGGGGTTGGGATGGGAGTGGGGTGTCCCCATCCCTGGTGCAGGGACCAGGGAAAGGCAGCTGTGGGAACCACAAAACACCCACGCGAAGCCCCTGGTGCCGCACTGCCCAGTAACAGAATCATAGAGTCATTTCGGTTGGAAGAGACATTCAAGATCACCAAGTCCAACCATAACCCAACACTGGCACTAACCCACGGCCCTGAGAACCTCATCTATGTATCTTTTAAATGGTGACTCCACCACTGACCTGGGCAGCCTGTTCCAGTGCCCCACAACTCTTTCCGGGAAGAAATTGTTCCCAAGATCCAACCTAAACCGCCCCTGGAGCAACTTGATGCTGTTTCCTCTCATCCTGTCCCTTGTTCTTTGGGAGAAGAGACCAACACCCTGTGCAGGGGGCTGGCGGACCAGGGCACATTGGTTTGAATTCATCAAGGACTAATCCTTTTAATTCCTTCACCCTGGCTGTCTCTGTGGGATGGAGCAGGTCCCTAGAGCCCACCTGGGATACAGGGACATGGTGACAGGTGTCTCCATCCACACAAGCCTGATCCCCAAACCCAGCCAGAAGCCAAATCTGGGAAAAGACGAGTGCGGGGCCCATCCCTGGGGACTCACAGGAGTGCAGCTTGAACATCAGCTTGACGGCGTAGTGGTAGAGGTGGCTGCAGTCCTGGATGACCTGGATGAGGGGGGCCAGGCGGCACTGCACCGCTGACATCTGCGACACGGCCATCGAGGTGTTGAGCTGCCTGAAAACTGGAGGGTTGAGCGCGGTGAGGAGCCGGCACCGTGTTTGCAGAGCCGTCCTGTGCCGGGAGACTCGGCTTGATCATTAACCACCGCGGATGTGGCTTTGCCAGGACATGGGGTAAACGCTGGGGTTGTTGCCCGTTCTGCCCTACCGAGCTGGGAAAATCCCCCCTCCGTGCAAGAAAAACACCCAAAAGTGGCACAGTGGCAGAGGGAAGGGGTGCTCAGTTCTGCCCCCAATACCCCAACCCCAAAAAGGAGGAATTTAACCCCAGGACGATGCTAAGGCAGGACAGCTGAGCCTCAGGAGCTGCTGCTGCATGACGCAGCCAAAGGGTTTTGCTCTGCTCTACAGGGTGTTTCAAGAAGATAGACCCGATTTCAAAGCTGTATATTTCACAATGGAAACATGTTACAATTACACAAAAATTTACAAACGGTTTAATGAGTTATCAAGTTTTAGTAACCTTTTTATAAATGCTCTATGTTCCCTCCACCTGCTGTATGGACAACATCGAGATGATAATTGAATTCACATCAAAATCTTTTTGAAACACCCGTATTTAATGGTGCAAGGAGCTGAGAGAGGATCCCAGGGCAGGGGATGGCCCTGCTGGCACTGCGGCCTCGCCTGCCCCGGCTTGGAAACAGATCCCTTCCCTTGGCAGAAATCCAGCCAGCACATCCACGCTGGCTTCTTCCCTGCTCAGCTTTAAAGTATTTATGAATAGAAATTCTCTGTATAAGTGGGTCAGGAGGAGAAGCGGGAGGCTGACGGGAGCCGGGAACACGGTCTCTCCTGCTGTGCCCTGTTTTCCAGGGCAGCTCCGTGTTCCTGACCCACGACTGAGGAGGAAATCGCCACATTTTTAAGCCATGTAAAAATTCCTGGAGAAGGAGGTGAGAGAAACAAATATGGGCAGGGGCCTCCAGGCCTCCCCAGAGGAGAAAACGAGTATTTAGAAAGAGCTACAGCCTCATCCTCTGCTTCGGGGGGATAGAAAGCATTTGGGTAATGCATATGATTAACATGGTTATACCAAAAAGAAATAAAAACGTATTTCAGAGCAGCACCACTCTGAAAACAACACTCTGCGTTGCTCAGGTAGGCTAAAACCAGCCACGTTCCAGAAATATTTTCCTACAACTGCCTCTAGAGAGCATCAACGGGAATCTGGCTGAGAAATGACCTCAGACACCTCAGAGGAGGAGGAGGAGGAGGAAGGACCTGAACCACGACCTCAGCCCAACTCCCTTCCCCACCAAAGAGCGAAACTATTGCTCAAGAGCCCCGGGGCGAGCGGGAGGGACCTGCCGCCTCCTCACCTGACTCCGACAGCTTCAGCTCGCAGTCCAGGTAGTCAAACAGCTCCACCGTCAGCTGGAAGCTGCCAAAAAAAACACCAAAAAAATCCCATCACACAGCAGAGACATCCTTGCTCCGGCTGCTCATGTTTGCTGCAGGTCCCTGCGGCAGCAACAACTCAGATTGATAAGAATTTGGTGGCTTTTGCTCCCTGAATTTACGCTCCTCATCGCTCTGAGGTTGCAGGAGGAATCAGGCACCATCCAACCAACTTATGAACCACCCATGGGTGCCCTGGACAGGAGCCATTTCTTTAGGAGGACACTGCAGCCGGGTGGCACAGAGCTGGCGACCACGCCAGGACACTCACATGTTGTTCACGTCCGTCCCCGCCGTCTTTTCCAGCACCTCATCTGACACCTCGAGGCCTGGGGGGAACTCAGGATGCTTTGTGAAAGGAAAAAGGAGAAAACAGTAGTTGCTGCTGATGTTTTTGCTGATGTGACCCAAGCCCCAGTGAAGCCCCATACCCTGGCACGGTGGGGTGTGGAGGCAGCACAGGGTCTCACCTTGACGTGGAAGGAGATCTTGGTGAGGAGGAGCCGTGTGTAGATGCTCACCAGCTGCCCGTACCTGTCGTGCAAATGGCCCTGCCAGAGACACAAGGGGAAATGTGGCGAATCCTGAGCGATGCAGCTGGATCCAGCAGAGCCCGCGTGTGCCGGTGACCCTGAGCCAGCTCTGCGGCTCTCACCCTCTTGCCCTTCACAACGTGTGTAACCATCACGACGGGTTATTTCAGGTGATGCTTTGCCTTCCCCATGCCCATGATATTTTTCAGCACCCAACTCCAAAACTCCTGGAAGGCACAAACCTCCACTTCCCCCCACTCACCCATAGGTCCCCCGTCTCTTGGATGTTGCTGCGGTACCGCTGACAGTCCTGGAGGACCTGGGGACAAAATCGGCAGGGATGGGGCATGGTGGGGCTGGCATGGAGCTGGGCAAGCACCCACCTGCCCTGAAGCTGGGAAGAACATGGACCCGGCCCCTTGTGCCACTCCGGCTTTGGGAGTAGAAGTTTAAACCCTTCAATGGCAGCCAGAGGTTGGGGCTTTGCATGGGAAGGTGTCAAAGATGTGAGATAACAGAGAACTTCATGGCTTGGAGAAGGTGGCCAGGACAGGGAAGGAAACCCCCCTCTCTGTGCAGAGGAACATCAGCAAGAGCCAAAAATGTAGTTTCCAAAGGGACACTCACATTAGGGTGGCCGTCGCGCAGGACCTTGTGCAGGACGTGGCAGAACTTCCAGCTGAGGATGGCACTGCTGGGCAGGGGCAGCCCAATGGCGTAGGACCAGAAGGTGAACGCTCCCTTCTCGTGGTGTGTCCCCAGGATGATCCCTGCCCTGCGGTCAAGGCCAACCGGACACAGACGGGAGCAGGGGACAGGCTGCGCTGGGGACTGTTCCTGGTCAACTTGCATTAAAAAGGGGACATGCATCGAGTGCACCGCAGGCACAGAGATCAGCAGCGCGATGCTGCACCCGCAGATAAAACCCCATTTATTTTTTCCTGGTGCACCTTGCCCTGCTGCAGGGCACAACGGGGCCCTTTGCATTTTATTGCCAAAGAAATACCCATTTATTGCACTGCATGTTTGCACTTTTGCTAATGGACAAACCTACATGATGCCACCTCCCAACCAAGCTCTGAGGGGTCTCCTCTCTCCCAAACCTCCCATGGCTGCAGCCCACAGGGTGAAACCCCTCCGGCCTGGGCACCGGATCTGCTCCGCGCTGCCCAGGTGAGCCGAGGGAAAGGATACGGCGGGCATGTTTCTCCTTCACCGGTGCCTCTTGCGTATTTATGGCTTTGCTGATGCTGATGGCCTGGGAGAGGAGGGGAGAGCAGCTGTCAGGCACGGCGTCACCCTCGCGGCTGCCCTGTCCCCCCCAAAAGTGAAGCACTGGTGCTTTTGGGGAATATCCTGAATTTTATAACACATTTGTCACCTCAAAGCCATTTGTGACGCATCAAAGTAGGCTTTTTTATCCACAAACACAGCGGCCTGTTGAACACCCCATCTCTAGCACAAAG
Source organism: Pampusana beccarii (assembly GCA_013399365.1). Lineage (NCBI taxonomy): Eukaryota > Metazoa > Chordata > Aves > Columbiformes > Columbidae > Pampusana > Pampusana beccarii. Next base: position 627,953 of record VWYH01011280.1, on the reverse strand, counting down.
GGAGCTGGGCCACCACCAACCACGCTGCTGATGCTCCCACTGTCCCCGTCCCAGAAAACAAATTTTTGCATTTTTGCAGCCTGAACTCAGCATCGTGCCTGGGGAGCACTAAGGCACAACAGCGAGATGCCAAATTCCAGAGTTGTTTGTCTAATCACAAGGAGCCTTTGAACCAGGGGGGTGGCGGGGGGTTTTTTGATGTGAGCAAACAGCACCTGGGGACACGCAGCCCCCAGGCAAGGAGGGAGCGGCGGTCGCGATGCTCGTTTCAACAGAGCAAAGATCCAGAGCAATGTGATAATCAGGAGAGGATTATCTATATTTCAATGTGTTTGATCACAGCACGCTTTGATTTATGGCCTTATTCCAACAGACGACCTCAGACAGGCGTCGGTTGTTGCATGATGGCAGGCTGTAAAACCGAGTTGCTGTGATCAATGAGGATCTTCCTCCTCCTCGCTGGGTCCTCAATGGCGCTGCTCTGCCCTCGCACAAGCGCCCGGGCCGTGCCCGTGAGCCCTCGGTCACCGGTGGAGGAAAAGGTCCCAGCCGGGAGGGCAGGAAGCGGCTCCGCCGGCGGCGCTTGTGCCGGAAGAGAAACGCGGTCCCTCCCTGCAGCCCCACGAGCGGTAAACCTTATAAAAATCTCCTCTCCCCTCCTGGGGAAAGCACCTGCTTCGGCACACGGAGGTGTTTTCTTGCAGGAGGAGGAAACTGAGAGCAAGTTATCGAGTGCTCCTGACTTATGCAGGAGGAACCCGACACGCTGCCGAAGGGGCGATGCTGCAGGTGTCAATACACCCAATCCGCCCCAAATGGCCATGCCCGCAAGCTGGGCACAACGGCCGCAAAACCACTGTGAATGCATCCCAAAAAGTGAGCCAGTCCCAAAACACCGAGCCCAGTCACTGGGAAAAGATGCTGGTTTTGCCCTTCCCGCCGCAGGGAAAGCCCCGGCTTTACCCCGCCATGCGGGGCCATAAAGCAGCAGCGGAGTTAAGCCAGCGACTCACTGTAATCCTCTTATCCCCGAAGGTTAATGAGCCTGGAGTGCCTGGAACAGGCACTTGCAGTGGAGCTGCCTCTCCCAAAGCTCCTGGCACCTCCGCAACCACCCAAAAACCTGGAGCAGGTGGAGATGCTGCACCCCTGACTGCGGCTCAGACAGTGAGATGTGCCACAGGTCCTCAGGGCTGCTGCCAACTCCCAGTACAACACCAAAGTGATGGCTTATTGAGAGAAAGCAAGGTTTATCACGTGCCAGAGAGCAACGAGCCGATGGTTTTGCAAGGCAGGGCTTGGAAACACATCTTACAGCGAAGAACTGCTAAAGGGGTTATTGCATCTTATGGAGGTGCTTTGCACAGAGGGGAGCAGGGCAGACACAGCTCCCAAAGCGGGGTTTTCACCACCCACCGTGTGCGGGAGCAGCATGACGTGCTCATCCCAACCCGTTGCGCTCATCCCAACTCACCACGCTCGTCCCAACCCATCACTGGGAGCCAGGCTCAGCCTGGAGCCCCGCGGGGCTGCGAGGAGGCGATGCCAGAGGGGTCGATGTGTGAGATGAGGGCAGACCCCCCAGGAAAGGAAACACTGTCCCACATACCCAGGGACAGCAGCTATCCACCAGGGACAGGGCTGAGACCCATCTGGCCCATCCCAAAACCAGGCTGTAATTCCCATTGGTGCTTGTGGGTTTATTGCGTTTATTGCTCGTAATTTCATTTCCAGCCCAACCAGCCAAAATTCAGCCCAGGAGCTGCCGGAGAGGCTGGTTTCACCCTCTGTGATTCAGCACAGAGGTTTCACCTGAGCCATTTGACATCCAGCACAGCGGAGCTGACCCTGCGGGGCAGCCCCCAGCATCACTGTGACAGGGACACCTCATCCAGTGTGGTCCCAAATAAACCATGGTGGCACTGAACCAACGCCAGTCCCTCGGGGCTGCCGGCTCAGGTGTGCTTTCATGGGGTCCAAACCCCGGGCTGGCCAGGAGGTCCCCAAAAAGGGGATGGTGGGACCAGAGACGGGCACGGCTGATGCTGCAGCCTGGGACGCGTGTGCCTCTTCAGGACATGCCCGGAGAGGCTGGGCCGCGGAGGACGGCTCCGAAACGCAGAGATTCACCCTCAACCTGGCCTCTTGGGACATCATCGGCAGGTCTGGAGATGGGCAGGTCCCGGTTGTCACTGCAGATGCTCAACCAGCCCGGCCAAAACTTCATGTCACCTGCGGCTGGTTCCCCACGGCTGCCGGGGAGCGGAGCAGCCCCAGCCCCACCGGCGGGGGGGTCCAACCCCAAAACCCGCCCAGCTGCGGCTGCGGGATCCCACACGGGTGCAGCCTGAACACCTTACTCACAGCCCTCACGTACCAAGCCAGTGACTAAAGCCAGGATCAAAGCGCCCAAATGAAGGAGTGCAGTTTACATCCACCCTTTCTTTCCAGGCTGCTTTTAATTACGGCGCGATCCTCCCCGCCCACGGCTCCGCAAAACCCCGGCATCCCACGGGGACGCAATCCCCACCCGGCAGGTGGATGCCGGGTCCCAGCGCGACGCCGGAGCAGGGAGCGATGTTTTGGCAGCAGGACATTGAGCTGGAAATCTCCCCGGCCCGGCGACACAAAGGCTGCCAGATCAGCTAAACTGCAAACGGCTGCTCTGGAGTTCCCTTCCTGATGCTTTTCCGTCACAAATTACACCAAAAAAGCCCCACTTGGTAGTCACACATGCCATATTCCTGGTGGCTCCAGAGCTCGCTGGATTTTTAACCTTCTTGTTTAAAAAAGGCAAAAATTGGCTGTGGAAAAGAGCAAGTTTTGCCTCCTGTCAGGCTGCAGAGCGAGTGCCCACTGCCGGATGGCACCTTCCCGCCTCCCACGCGCGGCCGCTCCGAGGGGGATGTTTCCATCACCCTGACACAACACCTTGAAAAGCAATTTCAGGGAAAGCGGGTGAGTTTTGCATCACCCATGAGCACCCAGGATCACACTAGGGCCAGCAACCCCCGTCTGCACCCACAGGCACCGCCACGGCCCTTGGTGGAGAAAGGAGATGGGGCACTCGGATTTGGTACCATCATTTTCCAGGGTGGTGGGAAATCCTCAGCCAGGAAAGGTTCATACAGAGGATGTGCCACCAACCTCCCCGCGATACAAAGGCGACCAGCGGCCGTCTCCCTGGCAGCTATAATTAGACATAAAAGGCAGATCGATACCCGTGTACCGACATTGGAGCCGCTTTGCTCTCACCCGAAGCACTGCTACGAGAAGCCACATTAGGATAAAGACCCTTTAGGAGAGTTTTTCAGCAGATGCTGCAAAAAAAGGTCACTTTGGGTGGTGGAAGTGACCATCAATCAGCGAGCCCCAGGTTGAGCTCTAACGCGGAGCGACCACCCGCTCGCCCTCTACGTGGCTCTACCACAAGCACAATTGCACCCACATGGGGCACAAATCCCACTGAAAAGCCCAAAACATCCCAGAGGGGTGGAAGGGGGGGAGGAAGGACGCGCTCCTGCCGCTGGCACAGGCTGCCCTTCAGCACACGAGGCAGCGCTCGCGCCGTGATTATTTATCAGCAGTGCTCAGCGGGACAATTGAAGGAGACGTGTCCAGAAGGAACCGGAATTGCCGGTTTTCTCATGTTGCTCCCCAAACCTAACAAGCTCTATTTCCTACCCAGCATGGCTGAGCAGCACCGTGACCCCGCAAGGCCCAAAATCACCACCTGGCTTCGCTGACACTCTCCAGGATTAAACCATCCCAGGGGCTGGGGAAGGACCAGCAAGGGGCAAAGGAGAAAAACACCTGCAATTCATTTGCAGGCTGAAAAAAAATCAGACGGGTCAGAGATGCCTGCTAGGAGGTTGTCATTATTTTTGCTGGGGCAGCGGGTGAGCCAGTCCCTCTGTCCGTCTCTGCCCACAGCTGTTGGAGTGATAAATTTCCCATAAGCCGTACACCGGCTCTGTCAGTGCCCGAGCATCACCCACCCCACAGGGGCTACAGCAAGGGCTATGGACACCCCCATCCAAGCCAGACACCGCGGGACACTAATGCGCTGGGGCTTTGTTCTCACTCTGTCACCCCCTCCGGGACCGGCCACCCTGGGGACACCCCACGTGTGACCCATCCCCGCTGCCGAACAGCCCCCGGGTTTGTCGGGCAGCCCGTGGCACCACGGGGCTGGAACCGGCACCGAGGGGCATTGCAGGGATGCGGAGATGCTGGGCACCGGGCGGTGGGTACCGGGGCGGTGGGTACCGGGGGTGCAGCCCTGTCTCTTCCCTGCGGCGGCCCCGGGCTTGGCCGCGCTCCCGCCGGCACGGCCGGGGCCATAAACTTTCCCTGTTTGCTCACGGCCGTGTTTACCTGCCGATAAGGCCCGAGGGGCGCGGGGGGGACACACCGCCTGCCCGGGGCTCTGCTGCCCGCCGGGACGGCGGCGCACGGCGGGGACGCGGCCCCGGTGCCCGGCCTGGGGGCAGCGGGACGAGCTGGTGGCCACGCGGGACCGTCCTGGGGCCGCGGCGGGAGGAAGCGGTGGGGCGGGCGGGGGCGGGGGAACGTGCGCCGCACCGGCGGCGGGGACAGACGGACGAACGGATGGACGAACGGACGGACGGACAAGCGGACAGACAAGCGGACAGACGGCGGCCGCGCCGCCCCACCGGGGGTCCCCGGAGCCCGGCGGGGACCCACCTCCCCCTTCCCCGGTGAGCCTCCCCGTGCAGCGCAACCCGAGCCGATGCCGCACGAAGCGGAGCGGGCGGGTCCGGCAGCGCCCCCAGCCCGAGCCGGTACCGGGAACCGCAGCCGGTACCGGGGCACCGTCCCCGCCCCCTTCCGCCGCCCTTGCCTGGCTCCGGTCGAACTGCTCCCGCTCCGCCTCCAGGCTGTGCCCGCCGCGCCGGCTCAGCACCCGCGCCGGGACGCTCTTGATGCTGTTCATGGCGGGGCCGCGCTCGTCGGGCTCCGCGCCCCGCGNACCCCGCCCGGCCCCGCCCGCCCCACGCCCACCCGCGGGCAGGTGGGACCGGGGGGAACCGGGAGGAACGGCCGAGCCGCCCCCGGCCCGCTGCCCGGAGCCACCGGGGCTCCTCCCCGGTTCACGAAGCTGCAGCCGCGGTGCTTCCGGAGCCCTCGTTCATCTTCCCGCTCCGCCGCGCTCACCGAGTGCCGGTACGTCCCGTTTCCAACAGCGCCAGACCCGTCTCCATCCTGCTCCAAAGAAACTCTGCAAGTGACCAGAGGCTGGAACAGCTCTGCTGTGGGACAGGCTGAGAGAGCTGGGGTGTTCAGCTGGAGAAGACAAGCTCTGGGGAGACCTTAGTGCGGCCTTTCCGGACTTAAAAGAGGCCGATAAGAAAGATGGGGACAGACTTTTTAGCAGGGCCTGTTGTGATAGGACAAGGGGTGATGGTTTTAAACTAAAGGAGAGGAGATTCAGGCTGGACATGAGGAAGAAATTGTTGCCCCTGAGGGTGGTGAGAGCCTGGCCCAGGTTGGCCAGAGAGGTGGTGGATGAACCATCCCTGGAGACATCCCAGGCCAGGCTGGACAGGGCTCTGAGCAACCTGAGCTGGTGGAGATGTCCCTGTCATGGCAGGGGGGGCACTGGGGGAGCTGGGAAGGTCCCTTCAACCCAAACTGTTCTGTGATTCTATGAAATACACACACAACACACTTAAGAGACTCAGAGCTTCATCACTACCCACTTCTCAGCTTTCCCGTTTGAAAAGTCCAGCAGCAGAGAGCAAATCCAGCCTAGCGGAAAGCGGGCTGCAGCTGAACAGCAGCTTTGTTTTCTTTAATAATAATTCAGCACAACAATACAATAGCAAAGGCACTCCCTCTGGTATTCGTAATGCTTCCAGAAATAAGGCAGCTCAGTTTGAAGCAGCTTGAGTTTCAATATGAGCCTCAGAGCAGGTAGATAATACAGTTGGTTTGAAAGTCACTTAGTGCCCAAATAAATTAACCCAAATATTCCCCTTCTTCCCACCCTACAAATCTGGGGCAGCCCTGAAACAAACTCTCAGGGCTCTGCAGATCCTTATTGCATCGCTTGAGCTCAGTTTTCTATATTGATTTTAAAGCCATCAGCTGGAGGCTTCACCCACTAACACTAAACACATTTGAAGTGGAAAGGGCAGCTCACACAAGGAAGTTGCACCAATTTCTCCAGGGCTTGACATATTCTATAGTTGCTGGACCATTTTGGGGTGAGCATCACGGTATTCCCATCGATGGCTTTTGGGGGAATTTTTGTCATACCCACAGATTTTGAAGATGGAACCTCGAAAGTTTCTCTGCAGGTAGAGGAATCAAATGCGCTTTAAAGGCTTGTGGAAACTTAAAAAAACCCCAAACAACTGAGAAGCTGAGATTCCCTCTGTGGGTAAGGCTTGCGGGCAGGGAGGGAAAGAGTTGGGAGGACAGCAGCTATGATCAGAATTGGTCGACTAATTTTGAGGCCATTAGTACACGAAGGAAAGCAGGCTGTCATTTAGGTAATTAAAGAGAAAGCAGAAAATTATATGAAAGAGTTAACAAGGGGAAACCGAGGGCTGTTATTTCACCGCGATTAATTCACAGCAGGGGATGGAGCCAGAGACTCCCACCCCCGAGCTGCCCCCGCGCAGGGAAAACGCTGACACAGCGCTCGGGTGAGCCCAACCGCTCACAAACCCCACGCGAGCCCGTGGCCACTTGTGTACGGTGTCATAAATTAAATACTAAATGTGTTGGACAGTGAGTTAAATAGGCAAGAAAGATACAGCAAAGGTATCACCTTTATTAACTAACTTGATCTTTTAATTAAAAAGTAAGTTCAAATAGCGATAATAGAACACATCTTGCCCACTAGTCAAAAATAAAAACAGTTTAAATGCTAAAAAGCCGGTGACGTTGCGCTCGGCGCTGACAGAGCCCACGGACTCACCTGATCTCGTTAGAACCTTTCAGAATAACTCGCTCCTGACTGGGGAAATGTTGTTTTCCCCGTCTTGCGGGTGCCAGCTTTCCAATTTCAACAATGTAGGAGGCAGTTCCTGGTTACCACACTAATTGGGAACTTCCTACAAACATTATTCATCTCTCTCTACATGGCAAGAAGTCCAGAACAAAAACAATAAACTAAAAAAAGAAAGAGAATGCTTGGCTGTGTCATACTCTATAAATATTTCTGAGCCACCATAAAAAAAAAAAGGTAAGAAAAATAGTTCCTATGTCAGAACAATCACACATTTATGGTTCTTAAAAAACAAACTAGTGTTTAACCTGAGCTCTCAGCTATAAAAATAGTTTTGTTAATCTTGGCATAATTCTATATTTTATTGCAAGATAAAATATATGCCCGCACAGTCACATCTTTTTGCCACTTGTGAGTCTTTCAAACACTCAGAGAACCATGGAAAAATATTAGGTAACTTTCCAGCGTAGCTGACGGGTTGATGGTCTTCAGTTCTCAGAATTAATTCTATATTGGAAACTTCTTCATCCACTGCAGAAAATTAAAGATTTGTATTAAAAGACAGAAACATTCAGTCTAAAATACATTAAGCAATCAGGTGTCAATTTGCTATATAAATTTCCAGGCTGAAAACAGAATACAAACACGGAATAAAAATATAAAGAGAAAGGTAAACAAAGCACTTTACAGAACGACAACAGTCTCAGGGACACCACTGGGGGGGTGTTATGAAATAAAACCTTCCCAGTTTGTTTTGCAAAAAGGAGTGATCTTTGTGCCCTGGGCCAGCCGCTGAGTCAGAGTTTACACGCAGTGGCACATGCTACGGAGTCCAAAACTGAATATATCCCTTTACTCCTTGCTTTCCTCCTCCGTGTGCCTCTTCTCTCTCCCTCACTCGGGCCTCTCTCCAAAGGAAAAACAACCGACTGATGAAAGCGGCCAAATCGCTGTCAGCGAGTCAGGAAATGAGCCTCGTGTTTATCGGTGCACCTGCCCGCAAACGATTTCAAAGCAATTAAAAAAAAAGCCACAAACCCAACCAAAATCAGTGCAATCACTTCTCCATACAAAATTGCACAAACGTTCGTTATTTCTGGACCCGCTATCAACTCTGCAAATGCTGCTTTAGATTTCACTGATCACAGTTGATTCAGTGCCTTTTAACAACGAAGAAAGTAAGAAATACGCAGCAGCCAGCGAGTTGCACAGTCACTAACTCTCGTCATGGACCTACAGTGAATTGTGGGTACGTTTGTTCCACCGGTTCTTTTTCACTTGGAGCAAACGAGATTATTTCTGTAGGCTAAGCGCCCGCTCGCTGCTTTGCTGGGTCAGCACGGTGCTCAGCAGTTTTGGGGATTTGCTCCTGAAACTTTTTAACAGTGGTAGTTTCAGGATGCAAGTCACAGCGCTGGCTTCGACCTATAAAACCTCCAGTTTCTTTTACCTCCGGGCTCTCATTAGGAAAAGCAGAGACCTCTGCACAGGGACATCACAGCAGAGCAAGATGTGGCGTTCCAGCTACTCAGCATCCATTTCCTACAAGAGCCCATTAGCGCGCTAAGGAAACCCAACTTATCTTGGAAGACGACTCAGCATCTCCAGACCTAACGCAACACGAACCTGCAGAAACAGCAGAACATGAGGTCGCTACGAACCAGCCCCAGTCCCTGGGGACACAGCGGGTTTGGGGACACGGGACAGCAGCAGTTTGGGGACCGCAGGTGGAATATACTGAGAGGAAAACCGAGCACCAGCTCCTCCTGGATTGCAGCTGATCGCGGTCAGAATCCTGTGCCACACAGCTCCACGCTCCAGCTCGCTGCGTAAGAACTCCCCTTTGCAGACAAGCACTTGGGTCGTGTCAGCACGGGAAGATCTCTTTCTTATGTCAGTTTTGCCCCCCATTGTTCCTAGTTCTTTTTCAGTTTCAGGTAGCGTTTGGTATTTTAACCATATCTGGTTAAACTTTTGTTCTCAGAACAAGACAAAATGGTGCCTATTGCCAGCATCCAATTCACATCGGTAGAACAAATAGTCAGAGAGTGAGAAACTTCCTGATTCAAAAAGAAAAAACAATCTGCTATGGGCAAGGCTGCTGCTGCTTTTTTATATTCTGACACAGCTCTATTCAATCCATTCTACTTTTGGATCTCAGAGCCCAGAAACAATATGCTAAAACCAACCCTTGGCCGTGGGCACTGAAAACCACTTCCCAATCTCTTACTCAACAATGCTCATATCCTTGATCCTGTTATCTGTAGCACACAGAAGGATTTTAACTACAATAAGCGGTTTGCAGGTACTCGGGAATGGAGCTGCGAGATCTTACTGCCCAGAGGATGAGGAAGATGCTGGAGAAAAGTTTAATCATTTGACTAAAGGAATTCCTTGCTGCCTTAATGTCTGTTTGCTGTTACAGAGCTCACAAAAATTTTATTGGAAATGCATTCTGAGCAGGGCACTTGGAATCTTGTGCCAGGCTCATCCCAGAAGTCCATAACTCAGATGCATTTATAAAGAGGGAAACAAACAAACAAAAAGAAAAATATCAAGTTGAGAACACCTTCATACTCACTGGATGTCATAGAGAAAAGAATGGAAGTTTAACATCTCTTTCTTCTACAGCAGATAACTGGGTTCTGTGAAGAGCTTCTGCAAGTTCTGCTGTCTATATTGTAATGCAAAAACACTACGTGGAAATCAAAGAACTCAGATAATAAAAATTACAGAGCTGTCAGATTCAAACCGGTGAGCAGCAAGCGCTATTTAATTCCCTCTTCTCCCTCCCCCAAGCAGGGCACAGAATCCAACAGGTACAAATACTGATTAAATTCTAAGGTTTATATTTGATGCAGATTATGTTTTAAAGCGTAGTTTAAACCAGCCTCAGGTTAACCTGGTTTTAAGCACAGATTAGTTGGCCTGCATAGATTAACTAAAACACGCTTGACAAGTTTTTGCCCAGAACCGCTATGAAGTAGATCAAAGTTCTACAGATGTGGTTCAGAAATAAACACCAGCCTGCTTTATTTTCTGTCCACTAAAGCAATTGTTCTGAACGAGAAGCCAATTTCCAAGCTCAAAAATGCCAGATCAGGTTATAAAGCAGAGTCACGCTGGCTGGTTGGGCTGAGCCCTGACGTGCCGACCCGCGAGCAGGAGCTGACAGCTGGTGGGGCTGCGCGAGAGCCGCGAGCGCCGCTGCTCTCTGAGGAGCTTTTCAGGAATCCCTCCTACAGGACAGGCTTTGCAAAAGCCTACACTGCTGCTTTCACACCGAGTGAAATCCCACAGATGAACTTCTGAACAAAACACCCTTTGAGTTTATGCAAACGCTGGCACACAAGCTCAGTCAGTCCCAGCCCAGCTAAGGTTTTATGGTTCTGAATGTGATCAAAATTACTTCGACTGCTACTTATAGTAACATTGTTTTAGTCAAGCTCATGTAAGGATTTAAGGAGTGCAATGTTTTTAGAGGTAAAACCTTTCAGCAGAAAGCTGAGGTTTCAGCGTGCAGCCTTCTCATTAGGAGTCTGCTTTAAAACCCAAAGCCTAAATTCTCCCTTTGTGATACACATCAGCATAAGTTCACTCATTTCTAGTGATAAATGGTGCAGTGTCCTTGTCACACAAGACAGAAATTCTTAAGGATATTTATGAAAACAAACAAGTGCCCTCTTCTCCAATGACTCCTATTGCCCACATATTCAAGGCAGAAACTCCCTATCAGCATTCATGCTCATAAAATAAATTGCCGTGACGGTTATATATGGGTTATTTTCTTTGACCATTGAGTATGTTCTCTGACCCTGCAACAAAGGAACTAAAACTATTAACCCACAAAACCTCTAAAGTTTTTTAACCCGAGAGTCTGGTTTAAATTAATACACAAAGCTGTTCTATGGATCAGATATTTCCTATACTGTCCTCCTTTCCACAAAGATAGCCAACGTAATAAACCAGTGCTGAAGCTAAGTCATACTGCCGTCTGCTTTTTTCTAGACCTCCTACAGCTTGCTCCAAAATGACTTCTTCCTTCCATCTGTTTAGACACATGCAAAAGTCAAATCCTGTCATGATCCTGAGAAGCCATAAAGAATCCCATTAAAAAATTTCAAGTACTTCATGCTAAGGCATACAGGAATTTTCTCTTTAGCAAAGCATGATGAGGATATTGTTTGTAACGTCATAGAAAAAGTCAAGCATAAGAGAAAGGATGTTCACAACGACCCTTCCCGGTCAACTAAATCTCGTCGTAGGGGAGCGGTATCTACCGTATTAATGGTGCTGCTGTTGGGGCTGCGGCGAGGGCTGGCGTGGAGGAGAGCGCTAAGCTCCAGATCAGCGACCATCTGTCGAGACTCGGCCAACGCGTGCTGCAGCTTCCTCACCGGGGACCCGCTGTCCTGGAGGGGACGGAAAAGGAGCCGAAGTTATTAAATGATCTTTTTGGAATATGTCAAAGGATCGTAACGTACCAAGAATCATCGCTTTCGTTTTGAAAAGTCTCAGTGCAAAATACCCCCACATAGCACTGCTCCAGACTCTGTCTAAACGCAGATATTTCTGCTAAATGCAGAGGTCCTGCCTCGGGTCAGCTTTGTGACATCTTCACACGGACTCGTGGATGGCGCACACAACGTGAGTAAACAAATAAAGACACGAGAAAGAGGGAAAATCAGGTGGAACAAGAAAGAAAGTGTCCCATAGCTTCTAACAACTGTGTCCAATCGTACTCAGATGTTGTGCTTTACTGCAACTAACATATATCAGCCAGTATCTATTATCCGGAAGTCTTTAATTTCAAAAGCTTATTGTTTTTTAGACATCATAAGTGAGTTAAGACATATTAAGAGAATACAAAATTATTTCAAAAAAGTATTTTACCACCTTTAAACCTGCTGTCTCATCATTCGAATCTCTAGCCCTTCCATGCTGGCAAATATTCGCTTTCCTACCATCAGTCACAATTCCCCTTACAATTAATGAAGTACACTTTGCAATAAAATACTGACTTGGTCCATGGCAGCGTTGCAGGGTCTGTTCGTTGGCTTAATCACGGACAGATCACTGATCTCCAGAGGAAAGGCTTCATCCGAGAATTTCTCGCATCTGTGCGGCCTGTCTCCCTTCTGGGTGGACGTCAAGCAGGGAGAATCCAAGTGAAAAGAACTCGGATCCACATTTTCGTCACTGTTAAAAAAATTAAGACATTGCCAGAAACAGTATCACCATCCTTTTTAAACTTTCAAAGGAAAATCACGGGACAACATAAATAATTACGGGCCCTGAGCCAAGAAAACCATCAAGCACGCGAGGTTGCTCTGTTCCTCAGAGTGGTTCCCATGTTTGACAGCTTCTTTAGAAGAGTTCCATCCTCTGAGGAAAACAGTTTGACATTCATCCCATCTCAAGAATAACTACGTTACCACATGCTCGAGTATCTATTTAACCTTGCAAAGAGCACACAAAAAGCGATATCTAGTTCCTCCCAATACTCTGGTACTCTTTCTACTCCTGTAGCCTACTCCCTTTTTATTTTTTTAATCAGCCATTAGGCAAATTCATATTCGTAGCTATACTTTTCCAGGGAATCTCAGACTTTTAAAGTCATCATCTCACTTTAGAGGCACAGGAGAGTTTTCCCAGAGAGGCTTTATTCTATTTATTTTTAAATAGAGCAGCAAACACCACATCTAAAGTGCAGTTTGGGTAAACTGTGATTAAACCCAAAACTCAGTTGCCCGACTATCATTTCAGCGTGGAGTTGAAGTACACAATCTACTGGTATCCATCTTCCCCTAGGTTCTAAAGCAAAACAAAATATAATTTAGCACTGGGTATATCTGAGTGTATTTAGGAGTGTCTGAAAAGCAAATTAAATGACAGTGTGCATCCTTTCACTTCCCTCGTAAAGCACTGAGATACAATAGGATTTCTTTTGAGAGAGAAAGCTCAAGTTTGTGAGCTTCTGACGAAGAAAAGCTTTGGAGAAATGCAAAGGATACACAGGTTGGGAGGGAGAGGTGAAAACAGGATGGATTTGGGGCAGGGAGATGGCTCAGCCCAGCAGGAGCATGCTGACCAGCTAACTGCTGACGTTCCATCTTTAAAACCAGAATTGAGATAAAAATCCAAAAGGCAGCAAATGTTGATCCAACATAAACCAAGTCACTAAGAGCAGACAGAAGTGATTCCTGCACTACAGGATTTCACAATCCCTCTGCACTGGGATAAGGTATTTCGCTGTGTTAATAACCTCGGGAGTGGCTGTTCCAGAATTTAAGAACTCATGTCAAAAATATTTGCTGGGCTGACACCCTTCAGCACCCTTCCCTACGCACCAAATCCATCCCCAGCGCCACGGAGCCAGCAATGGAAAACAGGAGGATCCAGAGGCAAGTCCCAGAGGAGTGTTGTGTTTGGCCTCCGCCGTTAATGCCTCAGCAAGAAGCCCACGCTGCCGACTGTGATACTCCTGCCTTCCTCCCATTTATGGGGTGAGAATTTATTCACTGGCAAATTAGTCAGCGGAGGCTGGAGAGCAGATGGGCTGGGATTTGCACCGAGTCAATCCAACCCCAATTAGCAGATGTGGGCATCAAGAAAACTCAATCGCTCAGCAGCAAATCCCAAAGGGGCAGAGCTGCTGTCCCTTACCAAACGATATCTGCTCTGCCGGCATCGCCCGGGTCAAGTTTGTCCTTTCTCCCCTCAAATCCCCTTAAGGACAAGACAAAAAATGAAAGCAATTTCCATGATTCAGCCCCAAAAGAGACGTGGAGGGCTGGCAGTGTGTCATTTGTGCTGCTGGGGGAGGAGATAAGAAAGGTCAGGGGAGATATAAGGGGAATGGAGTCTTTTTAATTATTTATGGCCAGTGGAAACTAGAGAGAGACCAGACAGAGCGCGAATCTCAGCGGAGCTGTGTGGGAATGTGCCAGGACAGCATTCTTTTCCAACAGCTGCCCATTCACCTTGTTTCTGAACAGGTCTGTGTCTCCGCACTAATGATTTCTATAATGTTTTTGTTTCAAAAGCAACACAGACTGAAAACATCGGTACCTCAGGTATTTCCATTCCATAACACGAATTTGTTTGGACATCGGGCAGACTTGCTGGCTAAAATGCTTTGCGGCTTTAAGCAGCTGTTCATTTACTGTACTTGTCAAACCACCACCTGAAAAGCTACTCCCCCTTCTCTGTCTAAAAGGCAGCTATGAAATCTCTCTATAACTTCAGACATCCTTCTAAAATAGAGCTGGTCGGCCAATTTTTTGAAGGGAAATAGAGGAACCAACAAAACAAACCCACAAAAACTCGCAGCTCTCAATGTCCTTGCTTGTGCAGGCATAAAACCAACTTCTACAAATGCAAAGCAGCACTTTGATCTCAGACACCTTCCAACACCACTAAGACACCTGAGGTTTTTTTTCCGACACTTCTCAGCATCAGAAACCTCATTCTGCCCATCCCCAACCACGTGTCCTTTTTCCTCTCCCAATACAAACGCAGGGATCGAGTCCCATGAAAAAAAGACGCAGCAGAGGGGACACATCGTTGTCCCTGCTGTCTCGTTTTCCTCTCCGAGCAGGGAACGCAGCCTGTGCGGAGCAGCCGTGTCCTACATTCTTGCCCAGCCACCGTGTGATTTCTCAACAGAAATAACATGGTCATTACAGCATCAAATAAAATCTAAGTTTGTTTCTTGCCTTCTAGAAACATCACTGCAGAAGTCCAACCCTGGTCAGGACATATTTTACCCACCAAATTTACAAGAAACATCTGGGATTTAAAAAAAAATCAGAAGATTTTTTTTAAATCTGCGTTTTTCTCAATGAGTTTATTTGGCAAGCTACGTGGTGTTGCAACTTCTCCTACCCACGTACCTCTCGGGGATGAGAGATGCGAAAAAATAAATGCAGAAAACCAAAATCATGATACCTTAGAGCTATTTTAACTTGTTTAAATTTACTACTTTTCAAGTTGGTAGACTAATTTTAAAACTTACTTAAACATCATTTAAGATAACATAAATTGAGAGCTTGTATACCTGAGTTTCTACGTAACTCCAGTTTGTACCTATCTATTTCTTAAATTTAACAAGCACATAACCTTTTTGAGCTGGCAAATTTCATGTCTTGTGCAGTCTTGAGACAGCTGCAATCTTTTCCTTGCTGTACGCTTGCATCTCCTTTTATGGGTTTGAAAATCTTCAGCCATTCCGGATCAGATATTGGCTTCCACCGCACATCTTTTTTTATGGTGAAGTTACTACTACAGGACTCAAATTCAGACTTGTGAACCGCGGCAGGAGTCTCTCGGCTTTTGTGGCCAAACAGAATTCCAGTTCTCTCTTCCCAGGTTTTATTTTCATTATCGGTTTTGTCAAATGTGAGGGTGTTCTGGATCAAAGTACCTTGCGAATCTACACAAGAACCAATGTTAGGCCAATGCTCACATGCAGGTACAGATGACTCAGAGCTTTGCTGGTGTCTGCTTTCCACTCCATGCTCAGAAATTTCCCTGTTTCTCAACGGCCTCGTGTTGTTTGCCTCACAAAATACTTTGCTGTCTGGCTCATCGGAGCTTGATGCAACATCCTGCTTTTCTTCTTCCGTAAGCACAGCCAAGACTTTCACAACTTTCTGACGCCGGTGTAAGCACGCTGAGGTAGTTTCCTCCCCGTCTGATGCATTCAGTGCCGGTCTATTATCTACTTCACACATCTCTGAGGTGGTTTTTACCCTACTTTTTGGAACTGGTGCAGTTCCACACTCCTCACATATCCCGTGGGTGCCCTCAGTCCTAACCGGCTCTGTCTCGCTGTTACTGTCGGGGGCAGAGAATGACACAGCTATGCTACAATGGCACGATAAAGAAAACAGTCAGAAATACTATATTTAAATACACAACTGTACTCAAGGTTAAAGCTATACATTCACCAGAGGCTGTAGCCAGGGTTCTGCGGTTGTTCGTGCACCAACAGGCAGCTGTGTCCTGCCCAAAGCCGACACAAGTCTGCCCAGATTTGACTGTTACTCTTCAAAATCCGAGTTCCCTCACGCTTTTTATATAGTACAGCGATTCTGCCTGAACCTTCAGGGTGTGCACCCATTTCCTAATATGAAAGCAAAATAAACTTGGGTTCTTTTGAACAGAAGTAGTAGCAGGCGAGATTAACACCCCTACCACCGAACTATTATTTTCTTTTTAAATAATGAACTCTCTGGCCTGCATACAATGCTTTATTCTGTGACTGATACTCATGGTGTCTCCTGACCAAGCTAAAAAAAGTCACTGACAACATCATTGGATGTCTGTGGTTGAGTGCAGAAAAGCCACTGTTTTCACAGCACACATCTCTCTTAGGATGTTAATTGTGGCTGAACAGTGAAGTCTCAGAGTAAACTACTGAAAAAAAAGGATTACTTTACCTGCTTTCGCGTGCTGCCTTTTCATGTTTTTGCATTAATTCCTGAGAGCTCTCTAAATTGACATGAAGAAATTGCAAGTCACGCTGCTGTTTTGCATAGATCTGCTTAAAGACAGTAATTTGCATTAGTGAAAGTCTGGAGCGCAGGAATGTTGTCATCGGATACTAATGCATGGCTTGTCTTCCAAAAGTAGCCTCAAAATATTATGATAAATCAATAACTGTAGAAAAAACTGTTGTCAAAAACTTGCAAGTCTAAGGCGCCAGCTCTGCATGTGTTTACGAAAACAAAGTTTTGCGGCAATAAACACTATTTCTGTTAGAAGACCGCAGTGGCCTTCTAAAATGGAAACACACTGAACCATAAATACAACATCACTATTGTTATTTGATATTTAATACATGTTGTTATTATGTTGTTTCAATTATGTGGTATTACAAGATGGGGAACGATGATCAAGGAATTTAGCTTTCACCAGGGGATTTTTTTGTAAAGCTAATGTAGACAATAACCCACCGATCAATTATTTTCAATTTAAAAAAACTGATTATGCCTTGAGATCCTCAAATGAGTGCAGGTGAAAATGCTGATTTTCTTGAAAAAAATAGATCTTTGGGTGCAGGATGTCCCTTTACGCTGCGAGTTCAGCTGGGGCAGTGGGGGGGGCAGCCCGTCCCGCTCCCACCGCCCTTCACGAGGCGGCTGCAGCATCGCTTGCTGCTTTTCCACACACACCAACCAGCCCTCACCTCAACACGGTGCCCTCACTTCACTGCTAGGAGGGAGGTATTTACTCATTCTCAGACCGAGTAAATACAATTATACAAAAAAAGCTAAAAGCACATGTAAATACAAGGATTTGTAGGACAGGTTCTAATTTTAACAAAAAAAAAAAAAAACACAAAAACAAAGCAACATTCTATAGGGATCCCAGCAAGGCAGAAACAGCAAATTTGATTTTTTTTCTTAATTAACAATATTTCGATCTAATATTTTTATACTGTTCCATGTAGATCTGAAGTTATTTAAAACACCTTCATAATCTCAGAGTAGAAACACAATTAGGGTTCTACCTGTCGCAAAATTGATAGTTCTGTGTCAGTCCGCGCCTGTTTAGACTTGGCCAACTGAAGAAGCTGATCCTTTCTCTTTGCTTTCTCAACTGTTTTAAAACATATACAATTTTTTAATTACTTCAAGTGAATAGACACAAAGTACATTTGTTAACACATATGTCTGTAGCAGTAGAAATAGGTACCAAATCATTTTGAGATCAATTGGTTCTGTTTCCCCTCCAAATAAGAAGAGCACAAAAACTATAAGACAACTAAATAGATCAAGGACTTTCTTCAGACTTTTCACCAGCACCTAGCTTTATTTTCCTAGCAGTAATATTCTGCTCTGTTGACTTCATTGTACAGGGAAGTGCTGAGAAACACTTCCCATTACTATTGTTTTTAAAATAATGAGACATGGGATCAATATTTGGCAAAAGTAAAGGCAGATAAAAAGTGACAGGCAAGTAAATAATCTCACAGCAGACGATATCTTGGGTCACCTAATCTTTCAAGGTAAATATTGCTTGTCTGTAATACTGCAGCACCCAGTCTGCCTTTCTTATCCACTGCAGCACGGAAAAGTTCCTCTCTACCCAAAATCAAAGGGAAGATATCAACAGATAACAAGCTGCAGTTCACAAAGTCCTGCATGTTAAACCAGGCTAAAGCAAAACCATCACTTAAAGAAAAGCAAAATGTGAATTTGTGACCATGCTACTTCCATACAAATACCAGAGGGAGCAGAAGGGCTGGTAATTTCACGGAGCCTGAGCTTCAGGTTTTGCATGTGGTTTCTTTTCAGTACATCACCATTTTCTACCCAACCTACGTCAGCAGGGAGAATGTCAGCCCCGTTTATTGTGTTAATACCACAGGAGACATGAAAGTCTCAAAGAGAATCCTCTGAGCCATTTATTCTCTCATGTGTAACCACACTGGTGAACTTTGTGCTTTTACAAGATTTTATAAGCTGTCTCTGCAGAAGCCCTAGGTATTGCTTTCAGAGAAGAATGACACACAAAACCGCAAAAGGAAGGTGGAGAAGCCACCTCCTTCACAGATATTAGCAAACTGTTGTTGTCCGGAAGTCTCTGAGCTGCTGAAAGCTAAAGCATGAAAAGCCCAGGGCACACACTCACCAAAAAGCGTGAGCTCACTCCTCAAACAGCTGTTTTCTTGTTGGAGGTGAATGATTTCTTCCTGCTGCTTATTGTTCTCTTTCACCTTTTCACAGAGATCACCTTTAAAACAAAATGTAGTATTTCCCAGAAAGAAGAGCAACCATGCTGGTCTACACCAAATTAGGTGCCCAGAAGAAACATTTACCTTTCAGCTTATTTGTTTCAAGTATTAGTTCTTTCAGTCTCAGTTTGAGGTCTTGCTTTTCTTTGTTGAGGCTGAATTCCTCTGTCTTTGCTGCACGCAACGCACTTTCCAGCTTTTTGAATTTGGATGTAAACTCAGTAATGTAATCAGTTGTTTCAAGTATGGTCTCATCCTGAAATATGAAATAGAATTTATTCTTGATTATTGTTTTCTCTGTATGGATTTTGACAAAACAACCGTACTTCTTACTGCGGTAGTTATAACTGCTTCATAGATTTTCTTCTGAGCTCTCAAGGAAAAAAAAACAAAAATCAAAGCCAGGAAACAAGCTTGTTCACGAAAATAAACCAATTTATTGTCTGTTGACCACTTTTCCCTTCTCAAACAAGCCTAAGAATTAAACAGCAGCAAGATCAGTGGTCACTAAACCGCCACGGTACAGCCACCAGTAACTGCACTGTGACCACACTTAGTGCCTGGTGAGACGGCAGACGTTACCTTCAGCTTCAGCATAGTAAGAAGCTCCTGTTCTCTCGCTTGCAGCTGCCCTGTTTTTAGAGACAGTTCCAAAACTGAGCAGTGGAGACTTTCATTTTTCTCCTAGAGAACAAAAATAAGCGTGTCAGCTACTACTTCAGCGATTCGAATAACTGTTTTTCTACTAAATGTGTGCACAACTTGATTTAAACACCACAAATGGCTTTTTAGCTTTTTTTTTTTCCCCAACAAATCAGAACTATACCTTAATCTAACATTACTGAACTAAAAGACAAATGCAACTCAGGAGCCTTAATACGAAATATTTATTCACTAGGGAAACTCACAACCACCACTGGCATTCTGTACATGCAAGAACTGCAAAAATCAAATCATTGCTCAACTCCTACCTCCAGAGCCTGACAGTGAACAGTTGCATCTGTCACTTTTTGAGACAGCTCTTTAAACTTCTGTTGTGTATTTTCAAATGTTGTCTTACTGTCATTCTGCTGAGATTCTAAGAACTTTAACCTTTTGGTCAGTGATTTTATAATTTCGTTTCTCTTGTTCAGCTCATCTGAAAAGAAAGGAGACAAGGTATCTGTGAGAAAACAGCTCAGATACTGTCATGCAATTTTTTAAATCTCAGAAATAGTTTAATCCAGTGGTTTAAAATCGTGTGATTCAGAAGCGGATGCTGGCATTGCATGCTCTGAAACAGGATTCTCTTGCTACCCCAGTCAGATGAAATACAAACTCTGTGGGGACCTCTGTGCCGTGGCTGTCAAACGAGGCTGTTCTGAGCTGCCAGGTGACGAGCTGGTGGTTTGCAGATGATGACAAAGCTGTGCAGCACAACCTCAGGGCACAGGGCTCTGCAGCACACCAGCGTGTTCACAAATTGTTCTCTTCCCTCACGTGTATTTCATCAGACTTTTTTTTAAAAAGAGTCCACAGCGGCAATTTACATATGCAAACGAGCAATCTGATTATCATGTCCCCTTCAAGATCAGTTTGCTTTAGCACTCCTGTGGAAATGGTGATCGCAGAAAGACAACCAAATTTAAGGTTGATAGGTAGGAAATGGTTCCTTATAGGATGCCAAATTGTTTTTGAGAGATTTAAGTGCTTGAACATACTTAAAAGACCAGGGTCTTATCCTTTCCACACAATACTTACGGTTCAATAAGCTGCATCGTTCTGCTAAAGTCAGGACCTTTTGCCGATCATCTTCCCAGGCTAGCAGCTGTCTCTGATGCACTGCAACCATGTCATTGAGTTCCTGATCACGATCTTTCAGTTCTGCAATTAAAACCTGGAGTTCTTGCCTCTGTTTCTGAATGGTGCTGTCCTCAAGGCTGGGGCCAAGTTTCTGTAACAGGTAACACACGGAACACATTTCAACACTAAGAAGCGACCAATTCTCTGATAATAAAATCGAGGTTTTAAGTCAAAATATTTTTATATTATAAACAGAGTATTCGAAACAGTCCCTCGCGCTTGCGGTACCACCCGTGGTCCCCGACTGACGCTGTTAGTGGTACAACGAGCACTTTCATGTTTAAAACAGAGCACTCCGGTTATAACTCTTTTTTTACCTGGGGCGAAGCAGAGCGCGGCTGCGATGGATTCATAGGGGCCTGGGGACCGGGGCGCTACCGTGCACCAGCGGACATCGGTCACTGTTGATGCCGGTAACGTTCAGCATGGAGGCTGCCTCTGATCTCCACACTCCATGGTTACCCGCCGAGCCTCTCGCTGACCTGCCGACCCTGCGGGAAACAGACACAAGCGGGGGGGGGGTTAGGCCCTGCGGCCTCCGCGGGCCCTGAGGTGACTCCAGCCCGGGGGGGCAGCCCCGGCTCCGCCGCCCGCCCCTGGGGCCGTCATTCCCCCCACGCCGGGGCCTCCCCGTTCCCCCAGGGCCTCCCCGTTCCCGCCGCCCCCCCGCCAAACCCACCGGCGCCCTCGCGCGGCGCCCCGCCCCCGGCAGCCGTTGAGTGGCCGCCCAAGGCGACAGTTACGCACAAGCTCCGCCCCCCCGCCATAGCTGAGGGTTCCGGGTTCGAGTCCCGCGCCCGCCCGAGGCCGCACTCAGCCGGCGGGCCTGGGCTGCCTGGAAAACGCCGAAATTAATAATGTGGGTAACAGGAGATAAGTAAGAAATGGCCGCATGTTACAGGATCACCGAATGCTAAGGATTGCAAGGGAGCTCAAAAGCTCATCCAGTCCAATCCCCCCGCCGGAGCAGGAACACCCAGCTGAGGTTACACAGGAAGGTGTCCAGGCAGGTTTGAATGTCTGCACAGGAGACTCCACAACCTCCCTGGGCAGCACAAATTCCCTGGACAGTTCCAGTGTTCTGTTACCGTCACTGAGAACAAGTTTCTTCTCAAATTTAAGTGGAACCTCTTGTGTTCCAGTTTGAACTGATTACCCCTTGTCTCAGCGTTGGCTGTCACCGAGAAGAGCCTGGCTCCGTCCTCCTGACACTCACCCTTTATATATTTATAAACATTAATGAGGATGGTGATAACTACCCTGCTCAGCTTTTAAATGGAACAACTACAGCAATACTCATTAGAGACACCATTCTCATGTGAACCCATCAGCTTATAAACTAACAAACAAAATCAATCACAGGAAAAAAAGCTTTACTGGTAGAGAACAGGGCATAAAATACATCACCTCCGTGGGCTTCACCTCGTCTGGGTTTCACAGTGACAGGAGACTGTCAATTCCAGGACTCTGCCACCAGGGAGCATTTAACATCATGAAACGGAGCAGCGAAATACAAAGCACCATTAAAATTGCCTCGCCTAGAAAACCAGCAGGGTTAGGACTTCATTTGGAATGATGGAAATCAGCTAAATGTTTCAGACAAATTCACACATTCTTCAGCGTTTCCACTTACTAGAATGCAATAGTTCAGTTGGAAGGCACCTTACAATGATCAGCTAGTCCAGCTGCCTGATCACTTCAAGATGCATTTTCCTATAATTGTTAAGAAACCTTTAGAACGCTTGTCCCATTCTGATTTCTAAGATTTTTACACAGGTAAATGAGATGGACGAGTTTCTGTACATCAGCCACAGGCCTTACTCAAGTTCAGCAGAAAGGACAGCAAACGAAAAAACAAACATTTAAGGACTTAAATCATTATTTTCCTATAAGAATGTTAGAGCAAAGTAGCTGTAAAGAAAACACAAACTGTATTCAGTGAGGAACTAATTTTATTTAAATCTACTTCATGCGTAAGCATGATAGAACCCCAATTTAACTTTGGCAAGTATCACAACAAAAAAAAAAACAAGCAGCCTATACAGAACAGTGAAAATGTCAAGGATACGGGTTCTCCGCAGTTTCACTGTGGAGCAAATGGATGTAGAAGCCTCACTTTGGCTACATCATTTATAACCATATGATTAAATAAAGGTAATCTTCCACTATCACTTCTTGACTTCTCCAAGATCTTCAATGCTATCATCATCCACCTAGGAAAAAAGCAAAAGGCCAAAACACAGCATATTAAGTAAGTTTTCTTCTTACATGTCACAATATTCACCACTGTGCATGTAAGTGTGGGAGAAGGATGCAGCACCGTCCCAGATTCTCTGCTGTTAATTCTACACGAGTGACATGTGCCTGTAGGTCACAGCCAAGCCCATGGGGCTCTGAATAAAGACAAGCTACAGAGTTATTTCAGAAAGCATTCCAATACCAGAAATGCCAGAACAAAGAAACCGCTTGTAATTACAGCAGCACAACCAAACCCAAAATTAGCTAATCTCTTCTTGTTAAGCACAAGTGGCTTTGTTTCTGTTTGCAGTTGTTGTTTGTTTCATTTTTGTTTCAATTTTTTATTTCGCAGTGTTTAAAGATATTTTTAAAACCAGGATGGTAATGTTAGAATACTCAGGCATTCACCATTAAGAAAGACCCACAAAGAAGCCACAGATTTGACAGCTGGACTTACTCCAGCTGTACCTCCCTCCCTGTAGCATCCAGTGACCACACTACATGTTTAGGGAGTTAATGTTTAATGTTGCTTCTGTTGTTCAAGAAAGTTGAAGTTTAATCACTCCTTCACCTAGTCATTCCTAGGTGGGAATGCAACAACTGCTCTTCTATTTTTGCACAACAATCTGTGCTGCCAAAGATGAAACCCTGTTTCAAAATCATTGCCAAAGATGAAACCCTGTCTCAAAATCACTGGAATGCCACAGGCTGCTGTGGGAAACGACAGTTCTGACAGAAGAAAGGGTTTATTACCTCAGGCCACTTCTCCTGGATTACATCGATAATGTCGTCTGTAAAATCCCCCTGAATGATGATTTCATCTTCTCCTGTTACTGAGGCACCGCAGGAAAATTTCTGAGCAAAAAACCTTTGTGCTTCCTTAAGATCAATTTCTGTTGGTGAGAAAATGGACAGTTTAAGTACAGTAACTGTCATAAAAGTACTTTCTTACGTTTAAAACCAAAATCCTGTGTTAACTGTTGAAAAACTAGTGGCAGTTTACAGTTAAAGCTTCGCTATAGTTTCAGTTGAAAGCAAAAGTCTGTTGTTTACACGCAAAGCAACTGACTCTACAAATCCAGCAAACTGTTCAAGGCAAAAATCGCTGAATGTCCCATACGTGCTCTGTTTGCGCAGGTCCACGCTACACACACTCACCAGAAAAGCACACGCAGAACAGATTAAAAAGCCCCTCCAATTCTGAATAGCTTCTGTACTTATCGAACAAGTTTTTCCACAGAAGTGTTTTGGTGTGTTCCTTTCAGAAACTTGTCCCAAAGCTTGCAAATGCCATGGAAATAAGGACTTCAATAATTTATCGCTGGGGGAAGTCAGCATACCTTTGGCATGCTTTGGAACTGCTAACAGCACCTTGGGACTTTCACCTCACACAGATGGAAACAGATCACTCAATGTAATACAATCAGAAGAAATATAATGAGGTTAAAGGCAAGCACATCTAACACCAAGGAAAACCACGTAACAAAAGTCAACTCACCAAACGTTGCAAGGCCACATACTCTTGTGACGTATTTCTTTTTTGCTCTGGGAATTTTAGCTATTGTAACTTTCTGTGGTACAGTCTTCTTTTTCTGTTTTATCTGACCTCTTCCACCTTTAAAACATAGTGCGAGGTTACATCGTTAGTTAAATGACGTCACACTTATTCAAAGCACATAAAGTCAGATTTCATGTCTATGAACAAAGAAACTTATCTTCCCATCAGTGTTGGTAAACAAAAACATATCTTGCACATTGTCTCCTATTGGTTTTTAAATTATTATTTAAGAAAGGTCCCATGTCATCAAAGCTCAATATTATAAGAAAAATATATGCACGTGAAATGTGCATTCAAGTACAGTTTGCACAACAGAACCCTGTTACAATTATCAAAAAAGGTGTTTTCCCCACTCTTCACTAATCACTGTGTGCGACCCTGGTATGAGCCATATATCGACACATAAGCTCACAGAGAACAGTAGTTCACTGCCAAACTTCCACGTGATTTAACATCTTCTTTCTTACTGTCTCTTTCTAGGTCAACCTGGGGGAACATTTCACATATCAGGCCGTTATTAGTCTGAGTGAAGCATGCAAAAAAAAAAAAAAATTCCACTCATTAGGATTCTTCATGTCAGATTAAGATCTCACTTAACTTTGTATACAGTCATCAAGTTACTCCAGGGTAACCAAAGTTTCATGTTCTCGAGCCTTCTCAGCATGAAAAGCTAAAGAATTTCTGACACGCAAACTAACCGCTTGTGACGACTTCTTTTTCTAACATGCAGCACTTTCAATTCTACATTAATATGAATTGGTATCCGGTAATTTAAGACAGTAAGTTTCTGTCTTAAAAATTGTTCAGTAAATTTCTTCAGTGTCTTAGCAAGTTTTTGCTTGTTTTTCCTCACCCTCTCTCTTACAGTCAATTTTATACCATTGTACTTAACACCATACCGTAGGTTTTCATGAAACTTTAGATTCTAGGAGAAAATCCCTAAATATTTTAAACACTATTATTTTAGAAGCAGAAACCAGACTGAAAGCTAACCATACCACCTCACATCATAAATTAACGTTGAAAGAAAACGTCCTGGAGTCTCTGGGAACAGCATCCAAGCTACAGAACACAAATTACTGTTGTCACTATGAATAGCCAACTGACAAGGTAAACACAACTGGTTACCAAGACACAAAAATAAAACATCTGCAGTGATATGTAGCTTAAAATATGAATCTTACTGGGCTATTAACCATAATTTCTGAAGCATTACAGACACAAATGACACTCCACAGGCAAATGCAACCCCATCATTCTGATTTATGATGGAAAACATGTTCATTAATTAAACAGAAAGAACTCCAATGATAGAAGATGGAGTGTGTTTGAATTGTTTCATATATTTAATATCTTCCAAAGTTGGTGTTTAAAACCATTTTTCATTAGTATTGCTGGGAAGAGACACAGCTGTTAATGGAGACATAGGTGATAGCTTTAAAAGCACAAGACTAAATCCTGTTACGTGTGGAAGGCAAAAAGGCAAAAGCAACATCAGGAGGCATTAATAAAGGAAAGCAGTCTTTGTTCTACTCCGCAAGCAACCTATAAACTGCTGCTCAACAGGGCAGAAACAAGGACTCCGGGAGGCATGCCAGCTGATTTTAGACTGAGAATTACTCCCCAAATAAGTGCACTAGCAATGACAGAACAAGGAGACACACGATCCAGGGCATCTTTCACTCGCTATTGCTGCCATCTGATACTTCCAGCAGCACATATCACCACACCAACTCTGCTACCTCTGCAAGAAAGATATTTGGTATCTTCAGCGCAGGGTCAAAGCATAGCTAACAACCAAAATGCGAGGAATCCGTGCCACAGTCCACAGCAGCAGGTGAGAAAGGGATGCCCCAAGCTGCTCAGAAATCAGTACCGCAGTCAACTATTTAGACCTTGCCTCTCTTTTGCTTCTTCTTCTCTTCTTCTTCTCCTCCTCCTCCCGCAGTTCCTTGGCCTTCTCCCGTCCCAGCTTCCTGTTTAGGTGAGTTTTCTTAAATACATCAGAAAAGAATAGGAAGAAATAGAACAAAATCAGTGGTCAGACAACTGCACCCTTCCAGGAACAGAAAGTAAAGAACTACTACTACTAGTAAGTGATATTTTGCAAAATCCATAAACTTTTTACTTAATTGCACCAGCCCCTTGACTGATGTGTTATATCTTCATTATAGTACTTGTCCAAATTAGACTCCAGAAAAGCTCAAAAGATACAGTTACAATTTCAATACAGTCTCTTCACGTAATTTCCACAGAGAGACAGAAATTAATGGTAGCATTAACATTGAAATTCCAAATGCAAATCAACACATTCCTTATTATTAAGGACCTTTCCTCCAGCCATCCACAGCAGACTGGACAGACAGAAACTCCAATAAACTTTTTTGGGAAACAAGTGCATGGATGACTGGTTGCAGCTGGAACCTTAAGAAAGCTTGAACATTATTACTGAAACTACACATTGTTTATTCAGTGTTTTCTGACATTATCAAACATATTTTCACAGTATCCAAAACCATGGTAGACTCCTAAGAAAATTATTAACTTTCACACTTTCACACAGATCAGAAATGGACAAGCTCAAAGATTTCTGAATATGTCTAAGGGCATATATCAGAAAATAGAAAAGATTCTTACCTACTGTGAGTTTTGCAAACTCATCTGGAAAATTCTTTTCTAACCATTGTCTGCATTTAGTCACATCAGGCATGTATTCGCAGTACTAGAGAAGAAAGGGCAGACGAATGTTTTTAGTAGAGTAGCTACAAAATACATCACAAAGACACCAAAATAAATTTGCAATTCAGCTCAGCCATTTCTCCTTAAGATGACTGAACACCAGTACAACACTAGCACATAAGAAACCTCCTGTCATCCTAAAGATGACAGTGGCTGAAGCACAGAACTGCCACAATTAAGAAAAGCCAGAAAAGGTAAGAAAGAATCATCATAGTCAGGAATCATAGGACAGAAAGAAGAAACTCAGACAACAAAAAAAAGAATGAACTCACCTCTGTTGGCAACGAACAGACTGGAGAAAGAGAGGGGAAAAAAAAAGAATAGATTACAAAAATTAGTTATATACTCACAGCCTTAGCATTAAATTCAAAGTGGTATTTAAAGTTTGGGATGACTTTTTATACCATAACTTCTGGTTATAACCACACATTGACTCAAAAAGATTACTTTACTGATCCCACTGCACATTTTAATTTTTCTCTCATTAGTCACTGGCTCACATGCTCTGTATTAGGATAAAACTACCACAGCAGGAGCAGCCAGTCAATGAAGGAAGGGAAGGAGATCCCTACAGCTTCGGGAAAAGTTGAAAAAAACACCTTCAGTTCTACCGGAGACAAAAGATGCACCAAATAAATTTTCACATTATTTGGTCAGCTTTTCTTTTTCCAAGAGCTGCCAATGTCCAGAAGAGAGACTCAGCTCCAGAACAAACCCAAACCAATCGTGCAGACCTTCCTGCACAACAGGGCTTCTTTCCTAATCCCCTGCAGTTGTAATTCAAGCCCAAAGTAAAATAACATACCTATCTAAAAACATACCTGTCAAGATTATTTACAACCCTTCAAATTTAATCCACATTAAGTACAAATGTAATAATTTTAAACACGGTGCAACAGTTACTTTTAGGAATTCTAACTTCATTTCTTCTTGTCATACTAATGCTCAGAGGCCTTGTCTGTGCTAAAGGCTTTACTGGCTTTCTGCTCAGCAGTTCAAAACCTGAGCACTACTCCCACCAAAGTAACATTTACACACAGAAAGCTGTTAGCACCTCTTTCTCTCAGAGGGAAGACCCCTACATTTCGACAAAAATGCTTTACATAAAAACATACAACACCAGCCATTTCAGAAAGGCGATCAGAAGGGTCAAGCTGACCGTGGTCTAACTTCTCAGTAAAAGCCGACCAAAGGAAAATCTCCAATTCTCCCATTCTGCTGGGCTGCCCTCACAAACAGCGCAGTGTATAAATCGTGGACAACTGCCCCTTCAGCACTTGCCTCCGCAGTAGAGAACCCGAAGAGGATAGTCAGCATCTGACCTGGCACCGCTCCTCACGTCTCCTCTGCAGTCAGGGACCACAGGCTCAGCAACATCTGTGGCCATGTCACAAGCCTGCAGGTCACAGAACCAAAGAATTGGGACCTAAGTTCTGGGTTGAAATTATTCACATTTATCCCAACTCAACAAGAATCTCAAAGAAAATAGGTACAATTGTAAGAAGAAGAGATCAGAGAAGGAAAACCAGGAGTCAATAAATACTGAAAAAAATATTGGCAAAAATGACTGCAAAAGATACCAAACAGCATGGAATTCTAGCACATAAGGAGAAACCCAAAGTGCCACAAAATGCAGTGCAAAATGAAGAAAGATCTGCGAGAATACCACATGGAATTATAGAACATACTGGGTTATGCAAAATGTGAAGCATATTAAATAAATGGTATATGAATAGAAGGTGCACTAGGGAGGTACAGGGAGGCACTGCCAGTGTACCAGCAAAGAAAAGAGATCATTTAAATCAGTGTCTAAAGAGTTACAATCTGATCCTGGGACACTGGCAAGAAAAACCCCAAACACCACAAAACAAGCAAACCAAACCGAACTCACAATAAATCATGGTTTATACACACACATTTCCACATAAGGGGCTCAGAAAACACGAGTCACCAGTGAAGGGCTTTGCAATGCACAGGTTCCCCGGGACGATGGGAGCAGGGTGTGTTTGGAACTCGGTGAGCTGAGGGCAATGAAGGGTCGGGGGCTCGGGGCGGGGGGACCGCAGGGAAAGGCGGCAGAGGGTCCAGTGAGGGGAAGGGCGCTGGAGGAGCCGCGGGATGGAAACGGGGGAGGGAGGTGCTGCGAGCCGGGGGTAGAACCGAGGGCGGGTCGGGGGAAGGCGCTCGGGCACCGGACGGGACGGTGAGCACAGACACGGGGCGCTGAGCTGAGGGAAAGGAGGGCGCCCGGTACCTGAGGGAAGGATGCTGAGGTACGAGACGGGGATCACTGCGAGGGGAGGCAGAGCCCCGGTACCAGGGGAGAGGGAGGCTGTCGCCGCTGGGCCGGGGCGGCGGCGGAGCGCGGTTCCCGCGGAGCGGGGCGGCAGCGGCGCGGGGTTACCGGGGAGGCCCCTCAGGCCGCGGCGGCTCCTCCCGCTCCCTCCTCCGGCGGCTCCACACACCGCGGCACGTGCGCCCGACCTCTCGCGAGAGCCCCGCGCGGCGTGACGGAGAGAGGCGGGGCAGCACCGCGATTTGAACCCGCCGGCGCTCCGTACTGGGCGGGGGAGTGTGCGCACTATAGGTTACCCGCGGCACGTGACCAGGGGAGCTACGGGGCGGCGGAGCGGCCAGTTGCCTCCGCTTTGCCGTTGTGCGGCCGCCCGCCGCCATGCCCCGGTACGCGCAGCTGGTGATGGGCCCGGCGGGCAGCGGGAAGGTGAGGCGGGCCGGGCTGGGCTGGGGAAGGGCAGCGGCGCAGGCGGCCGCTGACGGCTTGTTGGTGCCTTGCAGAGCACGTACTGCGCCACCATGGTGCAGCACTGCGAGGCGCTGGGCCGCGCCGTGCAGGTGGTGAACCTGGACCCGGCGGCCGAGCTGTTCAGCTACCCCGTGATGGCAGGTGAGCGGCGAACCGGGACCCCGCGGCAGCCCCGGCGGCCCCCGAGCTCAACCCGCCCGCCGGGTGTGTCGTTCCAGACATCCGGGAGTTGATCGAGGTGGATGACGTCATGGAAGATGAATCCTTGAGGTTCGGGCCCAACGGCGGGTTGGTGTTTTGCATGGAATATTTTGCCAATAACTTTAACTGGCTGGAGGAAAGCCTGGGGCACGTGGAGGATGACTATATATTGTTTGATTGCCCAGGTAAACAAACCTCAGTGATTTCATGTCGTTCTTCACATTCAGTACAAATTAGCAGTATTTTTTTTGTTGCTTGTAGCCAGGCACGCTATTTTGCATCACTAACAGTTGCCAGGATTAATTTCAGACGTTTAAGAAGCGAACATGGTCCCAGGATAACCTGGGTGACGGCACTGACTCCTAATTGCATCATACTGTAGGAAACAATCATCTTGGCAATATAATAGGCCCAGGCAGGATCTCTCAGCAAAGCATATTTTATTAATGGTTTTGCAAGACTGGGTATTGTACCTAAAGGTAGGCACACAGAACAGGGCAAAAAGCCCTTGTTTATATTCCCCCCCAAATCCTGGCTGCAAGTTCCCTCCTCTGTTTCCCATTGGTTGGGTGCTGCAGGGTCTACAGACTACCCGATGCTTGCCTCAGTTTACCTGTCTCATTCATCTAATTCTAACAGCCCCCTCCCTTTATTGATTTATTTAAAATACGGATTCCTGGTTCCTTGGTTACCCTTTTTCTTAGCTTAACTTTTTCAATACAGTAATAGGTTTGCATTCCGGGATTAGTTCGAAGAGACTTTGTTTTACGTTAAGGATTCATAGTCTGATGTCTCTCAGTCCTTCCCCTCTGCTGGGGTCAGGCAGCAGGTCCTCAGTTTTGTAAAAACAACATTCTTCCTTCAATGGCTCCTTACAATACGCTGCAGGAATGCTGTGGCAACTGCAAACTAACACTAATTGAAGATAAATGGAGAAAAAAGCCCCTTTATTTCTTCTCCACTTCTCCAGTGTAAGTTCACCCAAACACAGTCAGAGTTGTCAGAAAAGAAAGATGCTTTCTTCATCAGCTTTTATCCATATTAAGTGAAATGCCTCTATTTATATAACTGCTAACCGTGAGCTGTTCCCCTTAGCATCACATTTTTGCACACTAATATCCTGCGTCTGCCCCAGGTCAGATCGAACTCTACACGCATCTGCCCGTGATGAAGCAGCTGGTGGAGCAGCTTCAGCAGTGGGAATTCCGCGTCTGTGGTGTTTTTCTTGTGGATTCTCAGTTTATGGTGGAATCTTTTAAGGTATCCATTTGAAATCTGTTGTAAAAGTTCATGTTGATAAAGGGCAAGAAATCTGAGCGATGTAGGGAGCTGGGTTTGTTTAGCCAGGGGAGATCCAATTGCTGCCTTCAGCTGCCTCACACATGGGTTGCAGCAAAGAAAATTCCAATTGGGTGTGAAGAAAAGCTGCATGGAAAGAGTGGTCAGACTGGAACAGGGGCACAGAGATCACGTAGTGTACGTCCATGGAGTTATTCAAAACTTGACTGGGCAAAACCTTTGAGCACCCTGGTCTGAGCAGTTGTATGAACCCGATAACCTCTAAAAGTCCCTTCCAACCCAAATTCTGTGATTCTACGAGAGGTTTCTCAGATCTGGAGAGACCCAGCCACCTTCCCCATCTAGCTGTCAGAATCCTGAGATGGGCTGTGAGTTTTGTAATGGCCTTTTTGGTGGCAGATCCAGATTTGAGGCTCTGGAAATAAAAGGGCGCATGGGAAGCCCCACACCTCCCTTTTCCAAAAGAGATAAGGGCTCCCCACTCAGCCTCGTGTCCACGTTTCATATATTTGCTGGATTTGGTCTGTGGTGGAGTGTGCTGCATGTTCGTATTGTGATTTCTGTACTTAACTACATCGTTTTTTTATATTCCTGAAGTTTATCTCTGGAATTCTGGCAGCTCTCAGTGCAATGATATCTTTAGAGATTCCGCAGATTAACATCATGACCAAAATGGATTTGCTGAGCAAGAAAGCCAAGAAGGAAATAGAAAAGTAAGCTCCAAAAAAATTACTTACTCTGTAGTGTAATATCTTGAGGTAAACTTCAGTCAAAATTCAATCTACTGTTTCCCACAATTAAAATATACTGGGTTTGAATGGGAGAAGATGCATTTGTTCTTTATCAAGCATAGTCTTTAAATGTCTGGATAGGATGCTTACAATTTAGTCAGAATCAAAAGGCTAACTCCATGTTTGTACATATTTCTGCTTTTTTCTGTAAATAATTATCATTATGCTAATTACCATCATGCTGGACGGTTTTGGTAACTATATAAAAACACAGTGACTTATTTGCTCTGTGGCCAAGGATTCTTTTGATATTAATGATAACTTTGTTTCTCCCAGGTACTTAGATCCAGATATGTATTCTATGATTGAAGATTCTACAAATATATTGAAAAGCAAAATGTTTAAGAAACTGACTAAATCCATATGTGGATTGGTAGGTATATTACTTTTTAACTGGTACCCTTAAATTCAGTCCTGTATTTATAAATGATCCTGTATGGTTCCTGACTTCATTGTTGTTAGAGATACTGTATGTACTATAGTAATTCTTTCCCCCATGCCCCAAAACTATGTATTTACCTACCAGACTTATTAGCAAAGCCAGGATCTAAAAGATTCTTAGGCACTTGAGCATTTTAATTTTGCTTCTTTTAACTCGTTTTTTGGGGTTTTTTCAGATTAGCATAAGATTCTTGATAGTAACATTGGGATTGTAGCCAATATATTTTCTGTGAATCCTGTTCTATTAGCAATTTTGGAAAATGTTGTTGAGAACTAACTTACTGCATTTTCTTACTAATACCTTTTGAATCCTTTCTCCAGATTGATGACTATGGTATGGTTCGATTTCTACCTTTTGATCGCTCTGATGAGGAAAGTATAAACATAGTTCTGCAGCACATAGACTTTACCATTCAGTATGGGGAAGATCTTGAATTTAAAGAACCAAAGGTGAGGTACTTCTGATGATAAGATGAAAAATTTAGAAGGATCCGTAATAGAGGTTGTAATGTAAATGTGTTATTTGCCTTGCTAATAAATTATTGTCTTAGAATGGCTCAAAATAAGCCATGTTTAGTCGTAGTGACAATACTTATATCAAATTAATTTACAATTACAACAGTGAAATCCTTTATATTAAAGAATTCTTTATATTATATTAGTCTTGCATATGCAGACTGATCAAATGGTTGTGTTTAAAAGGAATGCTTTGGTTTTCAAACCAATGGAATTTTAAACTTCAAAGCACCATTAACATCACTAAGATTTCTTCCTACATGAGTGTTCAGACTCCCCTGATAATTCCTGTGTTGAAGCCATGTGTTGTATATACTCTTCAAGTATGCAGAATACCTGGATCTAGATTTTCATCTATATAATTTCAGTAGCTCTAGAAACACATTACTTTTCATAAAATTTTGCCACATGTTTCATGGAACCATATTAGACATTGTTTCCGTTATGGGTTCTGAAATAAAACCTCACAGAGCAGACAATGTACAACAGCCTCTAGGGAAAAGTCAGGTTTTATCTTTTTTGTTTTGTTTTTGACAGGAATGTGAAGAAGACAAATCTGCTCTTGTGGATGAATACTTTCAAGATCACGTGGATGAGTAAAAAATGGATGTTCAACAATGGAATGAAAATACCTTGTGTTAAAAATGAAAAAAAATCCACCCCTACACAAACATACTTGATGTTTTATCTATAAGATAACTAATATTTATAAAGAAGAGTGGGCTATATAACCTCCTAACTATTTTAATAAACAATTTTTATTCTTTTGTGTGTGTGTGAAAATTATGCTTCATGAGCTGAGGCTGAATTAGGCAAAGGGATGAAGTCTGGTCAATGTGTGGTCTCTCTCCCCCTTGAAGAACGTGTTTGACATTCGCTTAGGAAGAACCCAGATTTTAAGCTGCTTTAAGGCTGATTTTTGTACAACTTACACAGGGCTTTAAGTTGTTTATACATCGATAACATCTTAAGCACAGCACAACACTTAACAGAAAATCAGCTTAAATAGAACTTGGTGATGGTCTTGTGCAGTCACTTCAGAAACTCTATTGGTTAATGAAGAATTCGGCAACAAATAGGTAAATTCCTTTTTTTCCCCTGAATAAAGAACTTATAGACGTTACCTCATGCTTTCAGAAAGGCAAAACTTTAGCCTATCACCAAAGAACATATTCACCTCAGTAATTAAACACATGTAGCAATGGTTTTAGCAATTTTTCAGGCTAATTACATCACAGCGGGACCTGATCAGCTGAATTAAACCATGCAAATGTTGGAAAAATTCTGGTGGCTTAACTGACGTCCAGACTGGCACATCCTTGAGACAAGTTACACTTTTGGCATATCAAAAGGACAAACCCAGCCCTGCAGTTTGATTACTTTGACTCACCTCCAAATGTCCTCATTTCAGCTCCCTTACTCAAGGTGTGAGTCATGTAGTAGAGGACAAATTCAGAATGCTGGGTCCCACAAAAGGTTACGGCCTGATAGTAGTAATAGCATGGACCTTAAAATATTGCTTCACTCTACACGTAACGTTTGGATCTGTTCGGTGTTTCCTAACACCAAGTGTCAGCTGTGCTTTGCAAATTGGGCCAGAGTAAGCGATGCCCAGGAGTGTGAACACACAGCAGAGAAAACCGGCAGGGGCAAAGCATCCCCAACCCGCACTCTTGCCAAGCACTGACCCCTGGGCAGGAGCTCAGCTGTGCCAGCGCAGACGCGAGCTGTCAGGGTGGCAGGGGACACCGAGGAGGGTTATTCGCAGTGCCGGCCACAGCAAAAGCAGAGGAATGGGGGAAACGAAGCGAACAAGCCCCCATCTAGAGCGGCTCCACCGCACCTTCCCGGGGCGGTGCGGGGCCCTCCTGGCACCGCCTCCGCTGCCTCATTTCCTGCAGCGCGGGCGGACGAGGAAGCTGCGCTGCCCGCCGCTCTGCGCTCCCCGCCCGGCCCCGCCGAGCCGCCTCCTGCCCTCCGCCATGCCGGTGAGGGCTCCGCGCCGCCATGGGCCGAGCCCGGGGGCGGGAGGGGAGGAGGGAGGGCTGGGGGGTCAGACCGGAGCGGGCGGGGGCGACCCCGGGCCGGGCGAAGGGGCTCGGCTGCTGCCGGGGTCTGGCCGGGGGGGAGGAAAGGGGCTGGAGCTGCGGGGAGCCCGGCTGAGAGAGGGGAATTGGTGTTTAAGGAGGCTGGTGCGAGGCCAGCGCCCTCCTCCTCCTCCTCTTCTTCTTCCTCCTCTTCCTCCTCCTGGGATCCTCCCGCAGCCGGCGGGGGCGGCAGCTCCAGCGAGGGAAAGGGGGGTGAGAGCTGGGCTGTCCTCTGCTTTTGGGGGGTAAGAGCTGGGCTGTGCTCTGGTTTAGGGGGTAAGAGCTGGGCTGTGCTCTGGTTTTGGGGGGTAAGAGCTGGGCTGTGCTCTGGTTTTGGTCACATCACCTTCCTCTGGTGGAAATAAGCTGCTTTTCTTCCTGAGGATGCTTAATTCTCCCCCACCTGCATCCCCTGGAAAACCGCAGCTGTAAGGAGGCAAAGGCTGCCCAGGGGCCTGGCACAGAAGTGCCTAAAACTAAACTCATCAGTTGTTAAAAATCAGTTTATCAGGAAAACTCCTGCCATATACAGAAAGGTTTGTTTTGTTTGCCTTTTTGTTGTTGTTGTTCTCCACTTAGACCAGTTTTATACTGCACGGAAAAGTCTTTTTTTGAGTGTGTGGGTATGTGTTAAGCCTGGCTTTATTTATTATTATCTAATATTAGCTAGATATGGAAATAAAATATATTTTTTTAATGACCGATGAACTCTGCAATACCCTGGCTTAGGCAGGAGGGCAGGATGGGGTTGGGCAGCCTGGGGATGCAGCAGCACCCGCAGACCAGCTGCACCAGTTCTACCCTCTCTGCCAGCACCACAACCTAAATGGTACCAGTGATGATGCCTTCCCAGCCTTCACCAGAATGACCCTGTGATCTGGGCCTAATTAGAAAACTAATTAGAAAACAGCAATTGTCTGTGCAAGGAAAAATTGCTGGAAACATCACTAACAAACCAGAGCCTGACTCCTATTTGATGAAGACATGGGGGGGATGTGATCGGATGTGGAAATGTCTATTTTCAGTAGCATTAATAACCAGCCTTCCCCCCATCTGTAGGCTTACCACTCAACTTTAATGGACTCCGACACCAAGCTAATTGGGAACATGGCCCTGTTACCCATCAGGAGCCAGTTCAAAGGCCCAGCACCTCGGGAAAGTGAGTTTGTAACAATCTCAGAAAACCTGCATGCATGTTGCTCGTTGTTATCTGACAGTTTGCTGCAAGCCAGCCGTAGCAAGAGCGACAAGAGGGTTGGAAATGCAGTGCTTTGCAGTCTATAGAGGAGGAAAAAAGGTTTCAAATACTGAAGCTGTGCAAATCCTAGACAATAATTATGCATAGATAAATATGCGCCGTGCTCAAATCAGTTGTTTCAGTATTTAAAGCCTACGGTTACTGTGCTCGTGGTTCCTCCTGTCTGACTGTTTTGGGGAGGACGTGGTGGTGCGAACCCTCTGCTCTCAGAGGAAGTGGAGGTTTTAGCTACAGAGAACTCAGGCTTTGAGGCTGCGGCTCAAGGACGAGCAGTACATTAGTCAGAGCTTTAGGGCAGGGGGCTTCAGAAATTAGAAAACAGCATTTTTCAGTTCTTCTAATTGAGTTACGGACATCCCAACAGAGCCCGCAGGCAGCCTGGTATGGATTCCCCTTCGGCACGTGAAGTAGCAATTCCCAGGCATGATATCTCCCAGTAATGTGGCTGTTCAGTTTGAGAAACATAAAGGAATTTTTTCTGTATTTAAGTAGTCTTGGCTGGTGGCAAAAGCAGGTGAAGGTCACAAGTAAGCTTGGCACTATGTTTTCTGCTCACCCTCCCTTTTTTTGAAGGGGACAATGAAATTTGTGTGATCATGTTACGCTTTCTCCAAAAACATCTTTGTGTCCTGAGAAGACTTTTACGCTGTTAAAACTCTGCTGAGTTACTCAACTGATAGAAAAGTGGGGAACTGCTGAATTGCTGCCATTTGTGAAGTCAGAAATCACGGGGGAAGAAGAAGGGAGTTAAAGTTCCTGCTAAGAGTAGGAAGCTTAAATATTACGGTCTGAGCTCACCAGTGTTACACACAGCAACGACTGTTTTCTGTTAAATAGTGCTGTCTTCTGCTTTTTGCAAATACCAAGGTTTTGCCTTTGCAATAATCTTTATTTATGTATTTCAGTGAGTAAAAGTTATGACCAAATATAGTATAATGGTGCACTCTTTAACTCTGTATTTCTCTTTTGTTAGCTAAGGACACAGATATTATAGATGAAGCCATCTACTACTTCAAAGCTAATGTTTTCTTCAAAAATTATGAAATTAAGGTAATTTTTTGAGATACTGTGCATATAGTAATTGTTTGGAGGGTTAGTACTCTGAATATAAATTTATTTTCAATTAAATAATTCTACTAGGTAACAAAAACTCTCCTTCCACCTTATTTTTAGAGTTTGGTAAATGTCATGAATTGCAAATCTCTTTCTCATGAGCGAACTGTAGGCCAGCATGTCTTGAACTCATTCCTGTTTCAAACTTTTATCAGTTCCATGAAGTCTCCCTTAATCTAAGAGTGACTAGGCTCTCCGCTTGTTCTTGTTTTGCAGAATGAAGCTGACAGAACTCTGATCTACATAACTCTCTACATTTCTGAGTGCCTGAAAAAGCTGCAAAAGGTAAGAGAAGTGAATTTCTGTGCAGGAGGGAAATGGAGTCTGTTCTGGGGATTGTACTGAGGAAAGGGTTTGCTGACATTCTCCTCCCAGTGGCATAAACAATCCTGTTCACCCCAGTCCCAGTTGTCAGAGCCACAGATATCCGAAGCTGTGGATCTCCAAAGAGATGTTGTGATGAGTTTTTATGCGTTACAGATTGGTAAAATATTTGGACCTAATGCTCCACCAGCTTTTGTTTATAACTGTTAATCCACTGTTTGCCTGGTTCTTCCAGTGTAACTCCAAAGGCCAAGGAGAGAAGGAAATGTACACCCTGGGAATCACCAACTTCCCGATCCCCGGGGAACCTGGCTTCCCGCTTAATGCCATTTACGCCAAACCTGGCAACAAGCAGGAGGAAGGTAAGGGCTAATCTGGGACCTCTGAAGGCTTCCTTGGCTTCATACTGGCTGCATTTTTGTGACTGCAGCCAGAAAATTTACCTGTAAAACAGAATCTCCTAAATCTGCAGTTCTGTCTTCCAGCAGAAGCTGGATTTTCTGACCTCAGGGGTCCAGTGATTCCTCTGGATCCTTAGATCCAACAGAACGAATTGACAGGAGTCTGAATCTGCCTTTTGCATCAATAAAAATCACATAAACACTTCCCTGCGAAATTCAGCTTGGCTTGGTGTTGCCTCAGTTTACCGTGTTCTTTCCTGTGCTGTGTTTCAGAGGTGATGAGGGCCTACCTGCAGCAGCTGCGGCAAGAAACTGGTCTTCGCCTTTGTGAAAAAGTATTTGATCCGCAAAGCGACAAGCCTAGTAAGGTAAGAGTTCAGCGTCATCATCACGGATTTAATGAGAAGCTTGGTGTGGGTTTTTTTTCAGAAATGTGTCAGGAGAAGTGAGGTGATGGGGTGAGGGATCAGGTGTGGGTAACTTTGGCACAAGCTTCTCTGGTTGTACAAGGCGAGGGAAGAGCAGGCTGCAAGTTATCAATAAATTTAATCTGTAATGCGGTATGGCAGCCGATGCCAATTTGGGTTACTCTAAAAAGCAGGGCAGTAATAAGTGGTGTCTGGTTCAACTCTTCAAAGTATTGCATGTCTGCTGTTGGCCAGGTTTTCAAATGGAAATTCAAAAGCACAAGTGATGCTGTTTATCTTCTCGGGTGGTTCTGATTTGATAGTTTCTTTGAAGTAGACCATTCTGTGTCACATCCAGATTAAAAAAATAGTTAATCAATGCATGAATCACCTCCTGAGTGTTAAGATGTTTCATGTACAAATGTGACTGCATTTAATATTGTAATTATTTAGGCTAATTTATTTTCAAAGTCATAGCTTTCTGATCCATCCCTTGTTTAGAGTTATATTGGAATAAACAGTAAAAAAATATTGAACTAATAGAAAGTAGAATTTCGCACTTTAATTTAGAGTCCTATATTATAAATTCATTGGGTCCATTCCTGTCCTCTTGTTCTAAATTCCAGTAGAAACCAGTGTGGAAAATATTACATGCAAAAACAGAGCCTTAACATTTATTTGTCAGAGGTTGAATACTTTGAGGTCACTGTTTTCTTTATCTCATGGAAACTGTTTTTGCATAATTTCTGATTTTATACTTCCTTGTGCAGTGGTGGATCTGCTTTGTGAAGAGACAATTCATGAACAAGAGTCTGTCAGGTCCTGGCCAGTGAAGAGGCAAAGCAGCAACAACAGTAAACATTTCCACAGCAAGGTGTATAAAGTGTTTTGCCTTTGTTTTGGATACATTTTGTACCGATGAAGAATTAAGTGCTTAGGAAGAAAAAAACCCAAACCATACAAACCAGTCAATGAGAGGGGTAAAGGGAGGGAGAGCAAAAAGATAATTTGAGTAGTGTAAGCAAATATTATTAAGCTGGTGCTTAATAAGTGATTTATAATATGCTGTTTCAGATGCAAGCTGCTTTATTATTGGTGGCTACAGCTAGTATTTAAAACAGGGCTTGTATTTAAAGAGAAGAAACGGCCATGCCTGTGGGGCAGAGGGAGCTGCCTAACTGCTCTACTGGCTGGAGTCTCAGTTTCGGGTGTCCATGGAAAACGGACCCGTCACGCTGTGTTGTCAAGTGCTGTGATTTTTACCTTGTTTTCAATAAACTTCGCTTGTAATTAATGTGGCAACTGCTTTATGTCTTATGGACAGCCTTCAAAGAAATGAGACTTTTGGGGTTATTTTTGTGATAAGACCATCATTATTGTGTAATGCTTATCAGTAGGAAGCAAATCATTCACACTGAAAACGGGTGATTTATATAGTGGCTGTAGTTTGCAGCAACATACCTGGTTACTTAGCCAGCCTGCCTTGGCAGAGCAGCACCCCATCGCACTGAAATGCCTCCGGAAGGTAACACAGCCGGTAACATATGGCTTAGATAAGAGTCCGACACAATCATCATACCACACTGGCAAAAACCGGGACTGTTTTGACCAGTCTGATGGCTTCTTGAAGAACTGCAGTCCAAATTCGGTTTATTCAGAGTTCTCTCTTTGTAGCAATCCTTGTTTTGTTGTCACCATCCAGCACCAACACGCTTTTTGTTTGAAGCCCAGTGCTGGTGTCGAGAAGTGGATTCCTCTCCAAACACCAGTGCGTTCAAACTGAAAGCTCCTACTGAATTCATTTATAGTAATAATAGGATAGCTGTGTTCTGCACATGAAAAAAAAAGGTTATGGTTCAACTCTCAGTCTATGCCTTATGAGGCATTTCCCCGGGCTGTGGCCCAGAGGAAATGTAGGTTTTGAAGGGTCTTTCACCTCAGTTACCTATTTTTATAGGCAGGAGCTTCATTGTCTCCGATACTTCTGTCAGGTTTAGCTGCCACAACCAGCAGATAATGGTCTCAGGAGAAAAAAGGCCAGACTCAAGAGATGTGCAGACACAGAGAGCACGTCTCTTCCATAAAACAACACCGAGCCGAAAAATGATTCCTCAAACTCTGTACTAAATAAATCGGCTCCCCTCCCGCCGAGCGGCTGAGGCGGCCGCCGCCCGTCACTGCGCAGGCGCGAAGCTGCCGGGGTCCTCGCGCGGCGCGCACCCCGCTCGGGCNGCCCGCCATGGAGGCAGTGTGGCGGCCGCCTGCAGGCGGCGGCGTGCGAGGCCCCCCCGGTGGCGCCATTCCGGAGTGGCGGCGGCCGGCCCCGTTCGCTCCCGGTTCGCCGCCCGTCCCTCCCGCCCCGCGTCTCCCCGCCGCCAGCATGAGCGTGGTGGAGCACGTACGGGAGATGGCGGCCGCCGGGCTCCACTCCAACGTGCGGCTCCTCAGCGGGCTGCTCCTCACGATGAGCGGCAATAACCCGTGAGTGGCCGCCCCGGGGGCTGACAGGGCTGAGATGGGAACTCGCCAGGCGGAGATCGCAGGGTGCCAGGGGACGTCTCACGGACCGGGAAGGAGCCGGGCCCGCCTGTGCAGCTGCCCCTGCTGCCGGGCTGTGCCGTGCGGGTCCCGGCCCGGGTGTGAAGCTCTGTCAGCACCGAGGGGTTCGGCATGAGCGGCCTCAGCTGCCCCTGCTGCCGTTCTCCTTCCCAGGATGGGCTGTGCAGGTCACAGCTCTTCTTTGGATGGGTTTTGAGGTACTAATTGAAGCCAGAATCCCATTATGATACCCTGATTCTTAACAGTTCTGCAAACATACTGGCAGTGTTAGAAAGAGGGGTTATAAAATGCAGGAATGTGGAGTAGGACCAGCATAGCTGTGCAAGGAGCTGGGTTACTTTGTAAGCTCGAGTCCACTCAAACAAAATGTACTGTAATAGATGTTGACAACATGTGGTGTGTTATGGGGAGGATGGAGGCAGCTCTGATTTGGCAGCAGTGACCAAACAGCTGAACAGAAGCTGTTGTTACTGAAGACGTGTCAGGAGCAGATGTTACATTTGTTTGTATACAGATAAAAGAAATTGGTGAGATAATCCGTTTGTCAGGTGCTGGTACCTGCTACCCAGGGGTCCTCCCGATGTAGTAGAGAAGCAG
The DNA here is from genome assembly GCA_013399365.1 of Pampusana beccarii. NCBI lineage: Eukaryota > Metazoa > Chordata > Aves > Columbiformes > Columbidae > Pampusana > Pampusana beccarii. The sequence continues at coordinate 586,096 of VWYH01011280.1, read as the reverse complement.
CAGTTGGAAGTTCAAGCCAGACAAACCAAAGCTACGAACACTTTGGAGCTGTGGGGTTTTTGTTCTTCTGCAGTTAGCTGATCTCAGTCTTCGTGTTTACGTTTCTTTTAGGGAACTGTTTTCACCATCTCAGAAATACCAGCTCCTTGTGTATCATGCGGACTCTCTCTTCCATGATAAAGAATATAGAAATGCTGTCAGTAAGTATACAATGGCCTTGCAGCAGAAAAAAGCATTAAGTAAAACTTCAAAAGTAAGACCTTCTACTGGGAATGCTGCCTCAACTCCCCAAAGCCAGGTATTTAAAAATTGATTAATGTGCTGCATAACATGATCATGTTCCCCCTTACAACTAATATTGCTGACTCAATATTACAGGATTAGATTGTGGATTTATCATGTCTGATAAACCTGACTTTTCAGGTTAATTTATTTTGAAAATACCAGTGTGTTTTCTAATGAAGAACTTAATATAGCATGGGATTTTTTTGTACATGTAGTTCATTATCTTTGCTTGAAGATAGGAGCAATATGAGCTAGCAGTAGGTTGCTTTCTTAACTTTGTTGCACTAGATTTGTTCAACATAGTGTAAGCATTTAATGAGGAAACGTTATCCTTTTTTTTTTACTTGACTAAAACAACATTGTACTTGAAGCTTGTATTTTATTGCAGTGTTTACCATCTGAAATCGAAGTGAAATATAAAATGGCTGAATGTTACACAATGCTGAAGCAAGATAAAGATGCCATTGCTATTCTTGATGGGATTCCTTCCAGACAGAGGACTCCAAAGGTGAGTTCTGGCAGACTTTTGTCTCTGCCCAGAACAGGAGGCAGGCATTCTTGAAGACAAAGTTGTGACCTTTCCCAGTGAGGCTTTCATCTTTCTCACGCTTGACTCTCCCAACATTTCTGTTGCTTGTAGATCAATATGATGTTGGCAAATCTGTACAAGAAGGCAGGTCAAGAACGCTCATCTGTAACGAGCTACAAAGAAGTGCTGAGACAGTGCCCGTTAGCGCTCGATGCCATACTAGGTAGGTGTCTGCACACTGTAAGTGTCCCAATATTAAACAGTATTACACTTTGAATTATGTGTGGGAGTAGGTAACTGTCTTTTACTTGCATGTAATATGTAACAGCTACATTATGCAAATTATAAAAAGCACTGTAACAAGCTGCTTGTTTATGCTTGTCAAGGGATGGAGTTTCTGGTCTTCAGACAATTAATTTGCATTAAAAGCAGTTTATGGTGGCTGAACTGGATGTGTTTACCGTTCTGAATAGGTTTGCTCTCGCTGTCGGTGAAAGGTGCAGAAGTGGCCTCTATGACCATCAACATAATTCAGAGTATTCCCAACTTGGACTGGCTTTCCATGTGGATCAAGGCGTACGCTTTTGTGCATACTGGAGATAACACAAGAGCAATAAATACCATTTGGTAAGAGTTCAAAGAGGATAGTGTAATCAAATAATATATTAACATTTTTATATAATTCTATTTAAAGTGGCATTATACAAATAACAGGGATTTTTTTTTCCTCTTAAAGCTCCTTAGAGAAAAAATCATTGCTGAGGGATAACGTAGACTTGCTGGGGAGCTTAGCAGACCTGTATTTCAGAGCTGGAGATAATAAAAACTCTATTCTAAAATTTGAACAAGCACAAATGCTGGATCCTTACCTAATAAAAGGTGAGTCAATCCTAAAAGAAAGTTTACCCGGTATAATGGTCTGATGAATGACATTATAGCGGAATATTCTATATTGTACCTGCCTTTCAGTTCAGAATTCACATTCAGAAGCTGTGTATCTTGAACATTACTGGTACTTACACAGTTTAAAGTAGGTTTTTGTGGTTTTGTTTTTTCCTGTTGTGAATGACTTTGCCATTTCTTGATGACTGATCTTCGCACGTTTCACGTTAGGAATGGATGTGTATGGTTATTTATTGGCACGTGAAGGTCGACTAGAGGACGTGGAGAACTTAGGCTGCCGTCTCTTCAATATTTCTGACCAACATGCGGAACCCTGGGTGGTATCTGGGTAAGTTGTTTTCTTTCCTTTCTTACTTCAGTTCTTTCTGCATGTGGTGGATTACAGTTGATACAGTGGATTCAGCTTTTTTGCTCAGAAGGTGCTTTTCTATCTTATCTTGTTCTTGGGATAACTTAAATTAGCTATCCAAAAATATCTCTTTTGGTTGTTTCTGTGTGTTTGAACCTACTAGAGTTACCGCCCCTGTGCAATAACAGTGATATATTAAATAGCTGTAACAGTTAACATTCACACTGCTTTTTTTTTTAAACTGAAAAAGTTTTCTTTCCCTTAATATATATTCATAACTTCAAATTCAAGAAGTTTAACAGTTGCCTGTCATTTCTTTTTTTTCTTCTTTTCCTTCTACTGTTAAACCTCGATGGGTGTGCACAGGCAGTACGTTTACAATCCCTCTTGTCTTTCCATAGGTGTCATAGTTTCTACAGTAAACGATACTCTCGTGCCTTATATTTAGGAGCCAAAGCTATCCAGCTGAATAGTAACAGTGTCCAAGCTCTCCTGCTGAAAGGAGCTGCCCTCAGGAATATGGGCCGAGTCCAGGAAGCAATTATACATTTTCGTGAAGCAATTCGTCTTGCGCCTTGCAGGCTGGATTGCTATGAAGGTGAGTGAGATTTGAGTTGTTTTTTACTTTTTCATTTATTCAAAATGGAGAGTGCTAATCTGATTTTCTTGGCTCCTCCAGTTCCATATCTTGTGCTGTGTGGTGGATGCGGTGCTGTGGATTCCCTGCTGTGAAAAGCATGGACTTAGAAATACTGTAATGCAGGTTTATGTTTGTTTTAATAGTTTTTGCTTCACTTGCAATTACTGGAGAAACCTATAACCTGTCACAACTTAGTCTTTTGTCAGATGTTGGTCCTGGGAGATGGTCGTCCACCTCCTGCCTTTTTCTTAGGTTCTGTGTAGAACCCCATGCCATTTTAATATTTGTGTCCAAGTTTCCCTGTCTGCTAGTTTCTTTGACATGTTTTGCAATTTGTATTTGCTTATTGGAGTGTCAGGTATTTGAAGTCTGGGCTCTACGAAGTGCAAATGATTGAGGAGGGGTTGAGTGTCTGTAGTGCTCACTGAAAAATGGAAATGTTTTCTTTTTTAATATCATCAGGTCTCATTGAATGTTACCTGGCGTCCAACAGTATCCGTGAAGCCATGGTGATGGCAAATAACGTGTATAAAACTCTGGGAGCAAATGCACAGACACTCACTCTGTTAGCAACAGTCTGTCTCGAAGAACCAGTCACGCAGGAAAAAGCAAAAACGTTATTGGACAAAGCACTAATGCAAAGACCTGATTACATTAAAGCTGTGGTGAAGAAAGCAGAACTTCTTAGTAAGTTCCTTTTTTTTTTCCCCATGTTGACTTATTTAAAGTGTAATGTTTTACATGGAAGAGTGTTCTGCAGCCACATCGATGTGAAGAATGTTACAGCGATGTTACAGCCCAGGGATTTATCAGTTCTATCCTGAAGGAAAAAGTCACAGGAATTAATTCCATCTAGCAGTGGATATTATACCAGCACTTAAAGCAATTGCAAACAAAATGTTTTGACTTCAAAGGATATGTAATCCTGAGCGTAGCAGTTATTGCAATAAAAACCCTTTGTTTGGAGTTAATCTTGCAAAAAGTATCGTGCTACTGTTCCCCGCGCTGGCAGTTCTGAAAGAAGAACTAGTCTTGTGTTATGATGGCTCTTTGTGTACACTCTGACTTTTAATAGACTTGTGTAAAGTATTAACTAAAACTGTAGCTTTGCATATAAACAGGTAGAGAACAGAAGTATGAGGATGGAATTGCTTTGCTGAGGAACGCGCTGGCTAATCAGAGTGACTGCGTTCTGCACCGCATCCTGGGAGACTTTCTGGTGGCTGTCAATGAGTACCAGGAAGCCATGGACCAGTACAGCATCGCCCTGAGGTAAAGCAAAGGCTCCACGATTGCAGTGTAGTTAAACAATCACGAACTTGACTAAAGTAAAATGTTGAGCCTCTAATTGATTAGGATGTACAGCAGAAGTAGCTTTACAATTTTTAGGGTCTGCACTAATGCTGAGCAAGTCACTAGCCTTGTGATTCCTTGACTAATGAAAGGATTAAGGCATGGATTTATTTCTCGTTATTAATTATTATATAGTCAGGCACATTAAGATCCATTCCTTTGGACTAAAAGGTGCTCTATAAAAATGAGCTATTAAGTAAATTTTAATAGCATGATTCAATTTAACATAAGCTGAATGTTATTTTGGGCTGTTACCATATTTTCATTTTAACAAGTTAAATTTACCTTAAATCTAGCCCATTATGTCCACCATAAGCTTATGTAGCTTAAATGGGTCAGCTGTTTTTTCCTTGCATACAATATATTTAGTCATAATCATTTAAATTTGTACTGCTTTCACGTTACTCTAGAATTAGAATTGCCTGGAAGAGTGTGATGTTTAGTTAAGCATATTCTTGGGGATCAAAATTGTTTTCTATAAAGATTTAATACTCAGTGTTACAGTCAGCCTGAAGTGAAGTTGCATGATCTACTAAACTGAACTTCTTGATGATGTTAAACAGCAAGTGCAGACAACAAGATGAGGGGGTTTTGGTTGTAGTTGACTTGGTTTTTGGTTTTCTTTTGTGGTTGTGTGTGTTTTATGACAATGTCATTAATATAAGAAAAAAGGGTTTAAGGCAATGCTTTCTTTTTCTTACTTTCCTCAGTTTGGATCCAAATGATCAGAAGTCACTCGAAGGAATGCAGAAGATGGAAAAAGAGGAAAGTCCCACAGATGCAACCCAGGAAGAAGACGTGGATGACATGGAGGGCAGCGGGGAGGAGGGGGACCTGGAAGGCAGCGACAGCGAAGCGGCGCAGTGGGCAGACCAGGAGCAGTGGTTTGGCATGCAGTGACAGCCGTTCCTCCGGCTGCTTGTGTGGGCATTGGAACACACCACAGGGGCCGCTCTTCTTTGGAGAACATAAACTATGATTTTTGCAGTAACAAAGGTCTTTGTTGGTGTTCTTTTTTAAATAGACTTTGAAACCAAGGGCAAGGGTGCAGCTGAGCAATGGGAGAAGAGAGGGAAGAACATGATCTGGCCCAAGGCCTTGCAGTGCATGAGTGTTCCTGTTGTGGATGATATCTCTCCTGAAATCCTCTGACTAAAGCCTTTTACCAACTGTTCTTGCTCCTGCTGCCACCATCATTCCCTTGATGTGGTCCGGATTCCTATGAGTTATTTTTCGGGCTTCATTTCTCTTCCCATGTGCTCAGTATCAATGGGAACATGGTGGTTTCTGGGGCTAAGGGAGGAAGTGGGTGAAACGCTGCAGAGTGGCCCAGGTTGGAGTCGAGTTTTCATCTTTGCAACAAAGGCGAAAAAGAACCAACGACTTCAGCGTCTGCCAGGAAAGCTTGGGCTGCCGCCGCACGCGGCCACGCCCCCTCTGCACGCGGCCACGCCCCCTCTGCACGCGGCCTCGCCCCCTCTGCACGGGGCTTCGCCCCCTCTGCACGTGGCCTCGCCCCCTCTGCACGTGGCCTCGCCCCCTGGCATATGGCCTCGCCCCTAGAAGCGCCCGCCTGCCGCCTCGTAGCCCCGCCCCCAGAACGGAGCCCCGCCCTCCGCCATGGCCCCGCCCCTTCCGGCTGCTGTTCCGGCGCTCGGGCCGTTGTTGCGTTATTGTGTTGTTGCATTATTGCTTTTTTTTTTTAATTATTATTTTGGGTTGGAAAGCTGATTCGAAACGCTGTCTGCGGCTACAAAGATTTTTAGCCACTGGACATACATCAAAATGCTTGCTTATTTTTGCCGTACTTTTTAGAATGTGTTTTTAAAATATGTGTATATATCTCTTTTTATTTTTAATAAGTTTATCTGCCTTACATTTACTTTGCTTTCAGGGTATTTTAGGGGAGCCCCATTCATTAAACAGAGCCATACAATGTTAAGTGCTATAAATCACGTTGGAAGAAAGCTGGAGTATTTACCAAAGGTTTTTAATCTCAATACGTCTGGAAGATAATAGTGATGGACATAGAATCAAAGAATCGTTTTGGTTGGGAGAGACCCTGAGATCATCAAGTCCAACCATAACTTAAACCTAGTAGTAAACCATGGCTAAACCACAATTATTTTTGCAGATTTCAGCTCATTGCGTGTCTTTCATAAAAGAAGGAAAGAAATATACATGTAAAAGCAAATTCAAAGCATCTTTAAAAAAAACCAAACTGTTTTCTCCTCGCACTTGAGCATTGATCAGATTGTGTTCTGTGTCTGAAAGCCGGTGGCTCCATCACCTTTCTGCTTGTATTCAGACCTGTCATGGATGGAAAACAGGGGTTCTTGATGGTGTTAAAGAAAGGACTGCAGAAATACATGAGGTACGTGATGTATATTTTGTGAGCTGCTCAGCTATTCTAATAATTGCTTTAAATAGGTTGTTAATGGCAGATGGAAATCACTGAAACATTCACAGAGAGCAGGAAACCGGAGAACAGTTTCACTCAAACCGTCCTGTTGTGTGTTTGTAGATCATCTGATAATCTTTCCTTTTAGCACGGAGGGGAAACTGCCCCACGGTGAGCGTGTTGTAAAGAAAATGTCAGTGCACTTACGTGTGGCTTTAGCAAACCAGCCCCGGGACACCCCCGATCAACTTACGAGAGCTGCGAAACAGTTGTGTCCTCACCACTTTGTTTTGCTGAGAACTTGGCTCCTTATTGAAAGTGACAATTCAGTCAGATCCTGCAAATAAAACCTCTGTAAGTACCCGATGGGATATAACTCGTGTGTCCTCCTTGCTTATAGCCGTACCACGGGTGAGGTACTGTCCATGTCGAGTGCATTTGAGATTGTGCAGACAGGTGGATTTAGCACGAGCTCCAGTATTCTAGAGGGATTCTTCTTGCCTAATAATGGGTCTTCATTAGCGCTCTAATTTTAGAATGTGATCTCTGGTTTTGCAGAGATCTTGTGCTCTCAAATTGAGTTACTGGGATTCCAGTTCAGGGAATATCACAATTAGCCCCTAATGAGCGGCTGACCTCATTCCCTCAATCGTGTGCTGAGCTCCCTAGAAGAAAAGATTGTAAAGCAAAAAACTGGAGTTTAGGCTGTTTCAGACCCTCGGTGGAAGCTCCGCAAAGCGGAGCGGTTTGCAGGCAAGGAAAAAAAATCCATTTCCATCCCATTGTGTGGGAAAATTGCCCGTGTTTGTTTGAAATCCTTGGATTTGAATCACAGATGTCATTAGTTAAGTTTTAATTCTCTCCTACTTTGCAATAGGAAAGGCACAGAACCGATGCAAAGGGACAATTTCTTCAAACCTCGCAAAGACTTGGGTAAGGGCTAAAAGACTTAATATCCCAGAGTTTAGCAGCAAGCGATTTGCGCATTTCTGATAACACGCGACATCTCGGCTGTGTTTCTGATTCTGATTTGCAGATCTGGGGAATCCAAGAGTTGTGAAGCAGAGATGACAGAAGGAACTGAGGACTGCCGGCCAATGTCCACATTTTCTGTCTGAGGTGCCTTTTCTGTTACTGCTGATTACAGAGAGATTTTTGATTAACTAAGACTTTCCCCCCCACACTTTCAATAAGATTCTTCCTCATTAGGCCTGGCTTTGTGTGGTGCTTCTTCCCTCCTTGCTTTTCAGGAGCTCAGTGATGTGGAAACTGGTGCATCCAGGGCAGAACCCAGGAGTATTTCTTGTTCAGCAAACCTTATTTCCTCACTTAGACCTCGGCTCTAAGGGAATCTCAAAGGTTGCGTCTACCATTGTAATTTCAAGTTACACAAACATACCATAACCAAATATCTCTTGAAAGACCAGATCTAAATCAGCACAGTGGTCTTAAATTTAGTGGCCTTAGCTGGGCTTAAACTCAGTATAAACCTGATTTCAAAGTAAATAGCCTTAGGCAGGGCTTAAAGTAGCATAGTCCAGCTAACGTGTATTCAGTACTGCCCGTCAGTAAATTGATGCACCTGTATGCAGTACCCAGCAAAACTCAAGTATATTGCAGTTGATTTTGCTGTCGTTTCTTCATTGAAAGGATTCGGTTTGAGCCTGAAGGTCGCTCCCCGTGCAGCTGGAGGGGGAGCTCTTAATCCCATTAGGCTTTAAGATCAGAGCGGCAGCAGCTCCTTTTGGTGAAAGGCTGGATGTTGTTTGTCTTTCGGTACATCTGTTGGATAAAAGCCCTTCTGGTTCAGGCAGAGACCTCCCTAATGAGCACATGGAACCTGATTAAGGCGCAGGGAAGAGCTGAATGCTGAGCTGGTCCTACTGTTGCAGCTCTGAGTAGACGCAGAAAAGCAATTTCAGGAGTTAGAGCAATTTCCTAGAAGAGAGAAGCACCCTGGGAAGTCTGTGTGCGCCAGGGTCAGCATCAGCTTGAGAAAGGAACTCAGGATTTTGATTTTAGGTGCTTGAATTTCACTTCAACACCTTTATTCGCTCTATCCTTCAACCCAGACCAAGGGAACGAGCGCCCGGTCCCCGTGCGCAGCAGGGGCCGTTCTCTGGGTTAGTTCCACAAGCTGATGTCCATCTGGAGCCGTGCAGCGCCCACAGTTGTTCCCCAGGCTCTTTCGGGCACGTCACGTACAGCTTTTTGCCGTTTTACCGCAGAATCTGGTTGACGTAAAGCTGAGATGCGGGTAGAAGTGTCGGTGTTGCTCTTTGGGGAGGTTCTGTAATGCTGGGCGGCAGAGGACTTGTTAAAGCAAGTTCTGGGTGCTTTGGAAACTTGGCCTTGGTTTCTGACGGGCCACCTGTGGTTTGCGTGCCCCGTCTGACGGAGATTGAGTCGATGCTGTAGCAATCTCCTTCTGGTTCTCTTTTTGATCTACGAGAGGTTTGGGAGCTGTGAGCAGGAGCAGCGTGGGGGTTGGAAATCGGCCCGTGGTGGGTCCGTTTTCTCTGGTTGAGGCTGAAATTTCCAGCAGCTGACGGCTGGTTTGTGGGTGCAGGGGTGGCTGGGGCCTGGGTGCTGGCACTGTCAGCTCACTGAAGGTGTCGAGCCCCTCGGTGGGATGTCCTGAGAAGCTGACAGTGCCCACAAACCAGAGGCTTAGATTTTATAATGGTACAGGATTCAGTACCCGTAACTTATAGCCAAAGGTGAACTGTGGCCACTGCCAAACGGGACTGGGATTGCTGTTCGCAGCATGGTGAGCTGATGAATATTCCGCAGGAATCCCTGGAAAGCTGAAGAGCTCCACCAGGAATTGTTGTTGGGATGGCAGCCCCGGGTCAGCCTGGCTGTGGGCAGCGAGCTTGTTCTTCCAGGAAAGGAAAGGACAGACATTTACTGGTTTAAGGGGTGGTGGGAGCTTTCCTGCCCATGGTTTGCCTGGTGTGGGTCAAGCTCACGCCGAAACCAAAGGTCAGCATTAGTGCTTCAGTGACAGTGAAGGGCAGCGACAGGAGAAACTTCTCTTAAGTCCTGACGTATGCCCGGGGTGTCCTGCCCGGGTGCGAGATCAGAACACTGGGGTTTTGCAATCATGTTGCTCTGAGCTGCGGGACTCAGTTACGAAGGCAGGAGCTGGGTGCAGCTCGATTGTTTTTAGCCTCTGATGTTATCTCCCCCCTGCCTGCGTCGGTAGGAAAAATTGACTGCCACTTGCATAAATAGCAGGGGGTTCGTAACAGCCTGGGCTTATCAGATTTGGGGCTTGTGGTAGTGTTTCTGGACTTCATTTTGGTTCATTATGGCAGCTTCTCTGCCTCGGAGGGTGAACAGAACACACCAAGCGGCTCTTGGAGGCTGATGACTGTTCAGAGTTGATCTGGGGGACAGGGACGGTCCCTTGGGCTGAGCACATTGCGTACTGAACGCTCCTGCCTGAGCTGCTGAGGGTTCCTGAACCTACATGTGTAAAATCAGCCTAAAAGTCCTTTCCTTTGCCCTGCCCGAGGAGCCAGACTGGGGCATTTTACTTCTTAATGATGGTGATGGCAGCAAAATCCTGTGGCCGGATTATGTGCTAGCCGGCGCTGCCCCGAAGCGCTAATTCACAGGGAGGTGTCTGGGTGCTCCCAGCGCTCTGCACGTTCCCCACCAGCCGCTCCAGGAGTGGGGAGAGGATAATTCTTGCAGATTCAGTTATAAGGTGGTAATTCTTACGGATTCTGTTCCCACTGGCTCTATTGAAGCAAAAGGCAGCGACTTGACCTGATAAGGCAAAGAGCTGGAGCCTGCGAAACTGATGTCCAAAGGCTTCTCTGCGCTTCCACATGGTTAAATTGTTGGGGTGAAATATTTGAGAGCTCTCCAGGTGCTCCAGGCTCTGCGGAGGGTGGGTTGCTGCTCTGGCTTCTACTGTCCATGACTTTTGCTGGGGCTCTTTTCCCGGCTGAGGCCACAAAGTCTCCTTCCCCACGGGCTTTTCTTGTCTCTTGCCCACCCTCCTGAGAGTGGATGTGGGTTCTAATCACACAAACTCATCTCAGTGTAAAAACAGGGCTATTTCTGCCCTCTGTAATTAGAGTTTGATGGAATGTGTCTATAATCCATAATAGCTTGAGCTATGGGGAGCTGTTTCCTTCCTTTGTGGCTGTCAGTGGGTTCATCCATGCGATGCTTGAGGGTTTTGCAGTGAGGAGGAGGAGGGGGATGATGAAGCTGTTTGTCTCTGCATCTCTTACCGCGCACTCTTGCGCTCGAGTACCGAGCAACCCACTGAGCATCACGTTTTCTTTGCAGGGCTGTACTCCAGAGTGCTGCTTGCAGTTCATTTGGCTGACTAGTTATCAGTTAATCTTGCAGATCGTAATTTTAAAAGATGTTTAAAAATAAGTTCCGCGTTTGATCTCCACTTGCTCTGCAGTGAGGCGCTGTATGAATACGGAAACGCTGAAGCCATCCATGGAATGTGACTTGTCGTGACAGCGGCACAGGCTGGGAGCGAGAGCTGTTTTCTGAGTAGCGGCTTCGTATTGTCATTTCTTTACATTTGGTACCGGTGCTGCAACGAGAACTTCTGCAAGTTGAGAACAAAGGAGCAGCCGGGCAGCTGGAGTAGCTTTCCCGCAGAGGTGCAGGTACAACACACAGGGTGAGGGCCTGGGGAACGGGACTCGAGCCGCCTTCTGCTGAGAAAGAAGTGAGCTGAGTTTTTCCTCCCTTTGCTTCCTAATTAAAACAAGGCTGGAGGTGCTAATTGGGGCAGGTTCTTCCACTGTTCTGAACAAATGACATTAATTGTTCAACTCAGTTCTCTGTGAGGCACTAATGGGTGCACAGTGGGCCAGCTTGAGGGTTTGCTGGTGACATTGGTGCTGGCGTGTGCTGGACGGCTAAAAATACAGTGGGAAGAGCTGGAGATAACAGCTGAGCGCTGAGCTGGGCTCTGCCAGTCCCAGCCTGGGGGTTAGAGCAGAGCTCACAACACTACCATAGTAGGAAGCGGCCAGGAGCAGCTCAGCCCCATCTACTAGCGCATCCTCCGCTGTCTGCAGTTCAGCCTCACCACGGGAATTCAACCCTCGTATTTTTAAACCTCGCACTGTTGTGTTTGAAGGGTCTCAGACATGTCACCTCGTTCAGATAGCGCTGTTTGCGAGCAGCGTGCCGGTATCGGGGGCTGGAGGTGAAGAGGCACGACCTGGAATTTCAAACACATCGCTGGAGTTGGCAGACGCTGCAGAGACGCTCCCCTTCCCTCAGCTCCAAACAAAACTTAGTTGCTGGGTTTTGGAGCAGAGCATTAGAGGACACTTGGAAAATCCAGCTTTTACCCTTGGAATGCTTTAGTCTCACCCCAGGGTCCTGCTCCGGGAGCGGGTGGCAGAACAGCACCCGCTTTGGGGAATGAACAAGCCAGGGCGGCCGGCAGCTCCGCGGGTGGGTTGTAGCGACCACGTTTGGTTCATCTTCCTTCTGCCCAGGGAAGGGGGAAAACACCAGCAGCTACTTCAGGCTGGGGCAGTTTAGAAAACAAAAAAAAGGACAAAAAATAATAAAGATGAAGTTGGGATAGAAATGTTTATTTTAAGTTTCTCAGGGGACTTTTACAAACAATGGCGCATTAAAAAAAAAAAAGTGATCAAAGTACTTGACAGTGTCCCTTACACACACACACACGCACCCCTGGACAGAGGAAATCCCAGCAGCGAGGTCAGCGCTGCTGGAGAGCAGCCGGCGTCTGCATAGTTCTAGGAGGAAAGATTGCAAAGGTGTTGGTGCTAAGTGTCATCCTGGCATTAATGTAAGAGAGCGCTGAAGTGTGTACGCATGTACCTGCGGAAAACAAAGTGCATAAAATAACACACCGAGTATGTATTGTAGAATAAATTTATTTTACCTGATACAAATGAAACTAGAGGTGTGATGCTTCTTACTGTCAGCATGTAAATAGACAATTGATCTTATTTACAACTTCTAGAGGTCACACATGCAGTTGTGGGAACTGGCTATGCCGCTTGTTGCTTTTTAGATAAATGCACCACAATGTTTTGTATTGCACCAACATCTGTCTTACTGCCTTAGATTTAAATAAGTTACATTACAGTGCAAAAGAGGTTGATTTGCACGCATGATAAAAAAAAATCCGAAGTTATGAACTGGTGGCTTACGGTTTAACATTCATCTGTAATCTTGTCAATGAATTTTATAAATAGGATAGCATTGTACAGAAGCTGTTATAGAGTAGCTTGTTGGGATGATACAATACAGAGAAAGATTTGTCTACAACCAAAGGCATGCATTATTTTGATATTGTACATTGTATAAATTGACATTTTACATACAGAAAAATGGAAAACTGGCTGACAGCTCCGCGATTCTTGTTCAAGAATAAACAAACTCCTCCCCATGCAGCACAGAAACCAAACTTCTCTGGAGAGAGTTTCCGACTTGTAAGCTATATTGCACGTTTGTACATCTGTATAATGAAGTCCTACTGGTACCACACGTTTCTTGCACAGAGAACACAATGAGTTTTGTTTTAGGGAAAGCAAAGAATCTTTACACATGATACATGCAGAAGTTTTGGTAGATGTGTTGCTAAACACACATGCACGCAACAAAACAACCTTACATTTCTGCAAAATTGTTTAGGAAGCGATTACTCCAGTATTGCTGAAAAGGAAAGAAAGAAAAGGCATCAGTTAATGAAAGGATGAATGCTGAGTATCACTATACAAGCAAGACTAAGATCAACAGTGACAGAAGAAAGAATGTGAAGTTTGATAACTGGCTGCTCTGTCATCGAAGGGACACTCTCAGGTTACTTTGTTCTTAAAGCCCAGAACCCTCCAGATTCTGGCTCCGCTCTTCTGAACACAGCAGAGCTCCCTTTATCAGCACCGAAGTCAGCCCTTCCTACAGAAAACTGCAGTGAAAAAGAATTCAGATGTGTTTAGATGGCTTTTGCCTTTCTCTGCCTGACTAGTGGCAAAAAGACAAGTCTCACTTATTTGTGATTTTTACTTTCAAGTTCCATATTACTCGGTTTGAGTTCCAGTTAAGAACTTTAAGGGTGTTTTTCTAATCAAGGCCTTATATTGCAAGCTTGGCCCCGAAGTGACCCAACAATGTCCCTTTTCCAAGTTATGCAGCTTGTTCTGGGCAGCAGTAGGAAAGCTCTGAACAAGTCATTAAACTACAGATTAATGTGTAGGCAAAGGGCAGAGTACAACATAGCAAAGCTACTCCTGTACTTTACCCCTACACCACAGCCTTGAAGAGCCGGGTACTCTGGTTCTCTAGAACTTGATGGTGGCTCTTCAAAACACTGCTTCAACTCTATAAAATTTAGGCTCTCCTACTAAGATTTGAAAATGCATATTAATGTAATTAAGGATGTAATTAGCAGAGATTAGGGAAACAGTTAATGGTTAGAAGTGCAAAAAAGTAAACGAGACAGGTGCAAGAGACAGACAACTTTGTATCAGTTTTACCTCCCTTCATATCAGCAAATTCAACCGTCTTTAAGCTGTTTGCCATGGATATTCTGTGCATCAGCTGTGTTCTTGAACAGTGACAGGACTGCTGTACTGCATTTTATCATCAGATTAAAACCTCATTTCTTTACCATTAGCCTTCTCCAAAATGGTCTCCCTACAAACATAAGCTTCGTAGCATTACGACAGATTGGTATATATTTTTCTGCAGCCTCTTTCATACTTATTTATTTGCAAGAATACTTTGGGAAACCAAGTATGAACTATTTTTATTGCTTGGATGCCAGCAAAAAGGAGCAGCTTGTTGTGTAGCCGTACCTTGAATTGCTCGAGGCACTATGAAGAGCCCCGTCTAAATATCTGATGTCAAAGTGACCATCTTTGCTCTGATTTGGACCAGGGTACAGAACACTGAATTGAGGAGGAGCTGCTCTCATCCCAAACCCCACTGGTTGCCCAGGATAAGCTGATATCCTCTCTGGTGTTCCTAGCACAAGGCAGCATCAATCACAGGATTGACACGAGCTTTACACACACCCTTCACACTAGAAAATACATCGCAATAGCCGAGGACGCTAAGGAATCCAGAAAAGAGCAGAGATTAAAAAGCTCAGTGAGATGAGGGCAAAAAGAAAGAAGAAGTACAAAGTCATTTTCTAAAAATGGGGTGGGAGATAAAGCCTGGGTAACTTTGAGTTATTTCTGCTTAATTAAGTGCTTCTATTTAAATATTCACCGGGCTAACACATTAAAAGAGGAGGTACCTGTTTCTATCCCCAGATGACCCAAGTACAGTGGGGAGAGTTGGAGGGGAAAATACACGAGAAACCAAGAAATTGGGAGTTTCAACTTTGCGATGTCAGCAAGTCTATTCCAAACTGAAAAGCCCTCTCTTGCCTTCTCTAGACAAGAGGACTGACAGCTGGAGAACAGCAGGATCTATGCAATTAAGGACAAGCACTTTAGTTAGCCCATTTTCTTGCAGTGCATTGCACTGTATTGCACCTTGCACTGCCCACGAGGAAGCTCATCACAATAGGTCTTAACATTTGGCCAGTCCAGCCCACCCAAGGCTGGTATTGACCACGTAGCTGCAACAATCGGCAAACAAAAGTACTGAAAAACAAAGCAACAACTGCCGCTGAACCAAAGATAAATAAGTGCTGGTTTTAGGGAACCCTATTGCTCCGTTTCTACAGGGAAAACTGGACAGCAAGACTAGGGAGAAATAAAATAAAACCAACCCAGGGTATATTAAGATTGGTTGGGCTCTTCAGAAGCACTTTACAAAACCTGACCGTTCCATAACCTCAGGAGGCTGTAGGGACCGATGCCGCCCCATTCACCCACCAGCCAACGGCCAACTCCAAGGAACACAAGGCTTTAACACAAGTGCCCCCAGACATCCAATATGAACAAGCTCTCAGATGTCAGCACTGAAATCCACGACACAAGCAGTAAGATTCATCTTCAACATGGACAGAGACCCAACAGAGAAGTTGAAGACTGAATTCTACTTATTGACAGTCATTTTCCCCTTCAGCTTCTTAGAGACAGAGAGAAAGGGGGTGTATAGCAGGATTATTTGGCATAATAGACAGGAATTCATGGTGAGAGTAATATATGTTGCTTAAAAAAAGCCCAACACTGTGCTCTGGAGGTTCATATAGAACCAGCATTCAGAGATTCAGTGGCATTCCTGCCCCGGAAAATGTTTGTCAATAATGCTGTGAGCACAGAAAACTAACTTGCTGGTATTTGTTTCCAACAAATAACACGCTTTTGATCTCAAGGAATCGTAAATCATGACCTATTCGTTTCCTGTTTCAAGAAACAGGGACAAATCTCCTATTGCTCATTTATTATTGATACAGCAAATGGCTGGTGCTGGCCATTGGTTTTGTGGTATGCAAAAAATCTTGGTTTGGCAAAGACAGGTTCTTCCACACTAAAAAGGGTGTTCAACAGGACTTAAATGCTTACAGTTCAGCAACACACCTACTACATCATCAGGCTCCCCTACCCGAGTCACTTCAGCATCAACTTAACCAAGTCATAGTTTATATAAACAGCGAGTATTCACAACACAGTGGAATTTCAGACAGGGTCTGTGTATTTTGAGGTTAGCATCTATATTTGAAAGCTCAAAAACCTAGAGAATTATCTGTGCTCACTGGATTCCAGCTGGCACCAACAGAACATAGCTTTTAACTATCATTTTCCTCTCTGAGGAATCAAATCTGTTTGAATTTGGTTAGTAAAACAGAATAAGCCAGCAGAAGATTACCCAGCACCTGCTGCGCTACAAAGACATGGTGACCTCAGGACAATTTTCCAAGACTATCCTGTTAAGCTGTGACTGTTGTCTTTTCATATGACCACTGTACCGAGTGTTTCCACTCACTGGAAACAAGAGGTTGTTTTTGCAGAGAGCAGCACTGCAGACACCAGAGCCTGGGGAAGGGAGGGCAGCTCACAGGGGCAGCCCCTGTTGCAGAGCAGGAAAAAACTTTGGAGTAAACCAGCACCTGACCACAAGTACCAGAGTGCTTTGGACACTCAGCATTCATGTGAACAGCTGTTGCTGTCTTAAGTTACAGATTTGTCCAATTTATCTCAAACTTAAGACCAAAAGCTGCAAGATCTTGGGGCATTAAGGCCCCCGGGTGCTATCAAACAAGACCTAAAATACACTAAACCAAAAGCCAAGTGCTTTGCCTCTAGAATCAGTAATTTGAGCTTCAGACCACAAAACAAGAGTCTAAAGTGGTGATAATAATGTAGCACAGCAGAGTTTGACAAAACACAGCATGGGAATGAAGTAAATTACTATTTATTCTTCAACATGTATACAGCATATGCTATTTTACAGCAAGTCACCACTGGCATGGTGAAATGGAAGAGAAATACTCACTTTAGTCGATGGAAGTTGGAAGGCATTGGAGAAAAACACCACAGTTAGGACTGTTAATGACTTACACGTTGTTGATACAGGACTGAATTTGAAAACATGCTTTAACATTTACCGTAATAATGAAGGTGGTTAGTGCCACATTAAAATAAAAATAGTTCTATACAATATGTTCAATTTGGTCATGTGCTATTTACAGATTTTACAAAAAACACACACGAGCTTGTTACTTCAAGTCAGGCTAACAACGGGCCAGCAGAGTAACTCCATGTATACAACTGATCATTAGTGCCCTAAGTGGAGGAAATCCAATTTCTAGCTATGCAGTGCAAGGTATTTTTCCAGGTCTCATTACAATTTTGATCTTAAGGGGGTGGTAAGAAAAAAGAAAGGATCCAACACACGTAAATAAGGTATTAAAACCCAACTTAAACCCTCTTTTGAATTAAAACAGGTTTTCTTAAAAAGGCATTAGATTTAAGGAGACAGAAGTAGCCCTCCCTATCCCTGCATAATGGGCAACACTGGCAAACTAAGGTCTCTTACAATAAAATACAATAGACACTTAAATAAATAATCTTAAAAAAAACAACCCTATGTGTGTTGAGAGTATGGAAGAACCCCAGCAGGCTGCACCTGGAATGATATTTTCTGCACGAGCAAGATTAGGCAAACCTCATACAGAAACTGGTGTAAACAAGGACAGTTAAGAACCAAGAGTAGGAAGAGTGGAAACCGAGAAGAAATCCTGACCAAGGCAGCAGGACTCTCTACCCAGCGCAGAAAGTTCTGCTTATGAGTAAAACCTGACTTTATGACAAATTAAGTTTGGATGACCATGCAGAAGACAAACAGTTACATGCTTTTTTAGTTTTAGACGACACACATTCATTCCCTAAAATCTGCTGCCAATTTAGTTTGATAGTGTCCGCTGGCTCAAAAAAAGTTTACTTTTTTTACATGATGAATAGACTATTGAACAGAACACTGTACATGCTTTTCATCTACAAAAAAATATTTGCATAAAATAGTGTTAGTTCTCTGTACATGTCAATGGACACTTTAACTGTGTATAAAAGAGGAATATATTGCCCCCACTGAAGTCAGAAAAAGCAAAAAAACCAAAATCTAGATTATGAAACCTCCATCACCGGCAAATATGTTCATGTGAAAATTCAGCAGAAATAGACAGTTGCTCTAAACAATAAAAAAAAAAATTAAGTTAAACTTTTTCTTTGAATGTAAAACTTGTCACCATGTCAGTCAAGACCAGAACATATCACTAAAGTTAGTGTCTGTGCTGTAAAGCCAGATAACCAAGGGCATAGTAATGAACACAAACGGCCAGGAAACTCCTTCGGTGCATGCTGACAAAGAACACGGTTTGGTGGCAGGCCGCACACTATCTTTACCAGGTTCCAGGTAGTTACGGGCCACATATTTAAGTGTTTCATCCAGCAGAATGACAGGTAGTGAGATTTTCAATACCATCAGCCATTGCGTGACATTCAAAGGTGTGATCTGGAAGATAATCTGAAAGAAAAGCCAAACGTTACCTCTTTGCTCCCCCTCCACCCCTTGCCTTAAGCTCCAGACAAGTTTTTGCTCTATCTCCAAGTTGGGGACAGGTGTAGGACATGCGCACTTACTGGCAGTGGTTCCACGTAAAGGATGAGGAAGTGCAGTGACATGGACAGGCAAATCGCGCCCACCAGCCAGATGTTCTCCCACGGGGGCATCCTCATCAAGGACTGATTTTCTGATAGACTGCAGCAGAAACACAGTACATATTGTGTATGTAAATCACCAATAGGAAATTCAATATAGCAGAAAACTAGATGGAAGGAAAAGCAGCATGGCAAGTCACAATTATCTGTCATGAAGGAAAGATACCAAGATTTGGTCTATATACATGTTGCAACTTTAAACTACCTTGGAAGACTGCTCAGCAAAGCAGTCACAGGTCAACTTCACATTTAATTGTAAAAGCTTTTGTGTGTTCTGCTCATCCTTATCTAGCTGAGCTTTTTTTCACCAAGATCCTGCCATCCTCTCAACGGGACAGGTAAAGGAAAGACAGGCACAGCAACCTAAGGCAGAATCCTCCCCCGTCTACCGTGTGCCTGGGCACCCAGCGCAGCCGCTTCTTCGAGGTTCAAAGGCTGGTTGTGCGGAGGGTCAAGTACTTGCACCTTTTAAATGCTTGTTCTTTAATGCTGCTCTTCAGGTACAATCTGCATTTAGGCTGTGCTGTAGATGAGGCTGAGATCCAGAACATCAGATGCAAGCAATATTCTTACTATGTAGGACTACGGCCGTACACTTGAAGTTTATTTGTTTTTAAATTAACTGACCTCTAAGCTATTTGAAGAAAAATACCCTTGACATTGTGCTATCTAGTGGTTTCCATTTATAATCTAACATTAATTGGCTAAATCCACACTCCCTTAGGGCAGGAAAAACTATTTTCCATATCTTCAGCATTCTTATTTTAGTTCTCCTTGATATCACTTTATACCAACATAGGAGGGATTATCTGATTGATTAAGCTTAGATTAGAAATAATGGAAAATACTTCAGTTGCTCATGCTTAGTAAAATACCAGAGTGAATTGGCAGACTTAAAAATACACCTTGTGGTAATAGATCTCAAATGTTACCCAAGAGAGACATTTTATTTGCACTACCAGGATTCAGAAAGGAAATATGACTCATTCTTCATTAGTTGAGCTGTCTATATGCTAAGAAAGAAATTGCACAAAAAATAGGATTTTAGATAAGCTTTGCTTTCCTACTTGGACATACAAACCTGTTGAGGGCATTGCACATCTCTATGGTGACAAGGACAGAAAGAGCCATTGTCATTGGATATGGAGACTCAAAAACCACACAGTCAACACCGGAGAAGTCTGGGTTGTCCTCTTTGCACTGCAGAAAATGGCTCTAGAACAGAACAAAGTGAACTCACTTCCACAGCTTGTTAACTTCTAAAATGTAAAACAGGCAATTATGAAATAAGCAGCAAGTATTATGAAAACAAAACTGTCTGATATGACTCGTTGTTTTCAACTTTTGCCAGCTTTAGAAAAACCCCCATTAGTCTTTTACTTACGAGACAACAATCAGTCATTCAAATTGGTTAGAAGCTCAGGTATCCCAGCTTTGAGCTTTAGTTTTAAGACTAATTAATCATGATCAAGTTTTACATTAATGAAGTCTGAAAATATCTCATTATACAAACTTCATTAACCTACTGTTTTTCTACAGTCATTTTAAAAAACAAGTATAACAGAAGCAGCTACCTCCCCTCTCCCCCCAGGACATTAAAGTGAGCAAATACCAGCTGATAAAAGGTAACTCTTGGACCACCATCAGCAGCGATAAACCACCAGGCAGCAGCACCCACTGTGGCAGCACCAACGTAACCTTTAAGAAAACAAAAGTGTTATTTTCAGGGTTGTGAACAGTATGTAAGAGATCATCTCACTTGCCACACTTGAACTTCTACCTCAGGACCCCCAGTACTGGAAAGAAAACAGACTGTAATTCACCTCATACACAAAAAAAAATCTGTTCCACCAGTTGTAACTTAAATAATCGTTAAATATTGTACTGTTGGACAGATTCTAATATCTGCTTACGGAAGCTGACAGCTAGGACTGAAGGCAAACAAGGGTATCACTTGGAGAGCTCAACCTGCAATTTTTCTTTTTTCCCCTCAGAAATGTACTCACATTAACTAATACTGAGGTTTACTTTAAGATCTATGAAGTCAGTTTGGAAAACTAAGGTGACAGCTTCTGGCATGAAGACAGCGTGCATTAGTTAAGTATCCACATAGATACTTATTCTAGCTCTACAATACTACAGCTATATTATAAAGTTTAAATCCACATCCACTGATTTCACAAACTGATACTCCTTTACTGTCCCTAATTATAGTCAGGCCAGCAAACCTGTTGCATTCTTCTACTCAAGCACAAAAATATTAGTTTAGATACCACTGCCTGTAAACGTGCAAAACAAAGCATGAATCTCAAAACAAAGGAAGAACACCAGTTCCACAGAACATCTATTGCTAGCTCTCAAGATTTCAGCATATGAGAAAATTATACAAACTACTTTCAAGTGAAACTAAAAAAAAAAACCAAACCACAACAAAACCCCACGCTATTACTACTTACATCCAATAGCCAGGTAACGGAAGAAGAGCCATCCACTGATCAGTGGCTCTTTAGGGTTGCGTGGGGGCTTATTCATGATATCAAGATCGGGAGGATTAAAGCCCAGCGCAGTAGCAGGGAGACCGTCTGTCACGAGGTTTACCCACAACAGCTGGACAGGAATTAGAGCTTCAGGAAAGCCCAGCGCAGCCGTCAAGAATATACTATAAAAAAAAAGACCACCATAAGCTTATTCTTGTGCATGTTAATAAAGCCTTTTAACACTTAAACCTAAGCCTGCAGCATCACTTCTGTTCTCTCACACACCGTTATCCATTTATTATCACAAACAAATATTCACATTCAGAAAACTGAAAACATATCCAATAGCAAACACTTCTAACCACTGGCATATAAGTTCTGAAACATTATCATCTTCTGGTAACTTTGGGAATAGACGAGTTTCTACTCTAGGCTTACTTTTTTCCCCACTCTACTTGTCTGTATGGGTAAATACATACGTAACAGCTTGAAAGTCACTTTCTAAAAGACACAAACTTTTGCAGACATAACAGAATTTTAGCTCAAATGACTAAGCTTCATTTAGCCAGGTTACTACTAGTCCCTGCAAAAATTTAATGAGAATGTAGCTTTCATGGCTCCAAGCCTGTGTGAATAAACAGAAGAGATACAGGGGCTGCAGCAAGAGCCATAGGAAGGACAGCTTTAAAGTCTACAAGAAACAAGACAATTGGTGGTTTATATTTCACTCTGGGAGAAAATGCTTTGATATAAGCAACTGCTCAGAGGTCAATATTGACATTGTGTCACCAGAAGTACGTTCTGTGGCACTGGGTCACCATTCCTTCCAGAGACACAGAGACCACAATCTTCTGTAACTTGAGGTTAAACAAACATCTAAGTTATATCAGTGCCTAAGTTACCTGAAATACCAGATCTTGTAATGTTTTATTAGGGCTTTTATTTTCCTACTCTAGAAAATTACTCCAATCATAGAAATAATAGTAAAGCGTTTAGCCATCTACTGAGCTAGGATATTAATATGCAACACAATGTGACTTTTGTGGTATGCTAAACTTCTCCAGTAAAGACTAGAAGTATGCAGAGTTCTGCACAATCACAACCATCAATTACTCGGAGAACCTGTTTCTCTGGTTTTAGTGAGAAATACTGGAAGTAAATAAATAACTAAAGACTCCATTGTCACTATAGCTCAAAGAAAAAAAAAACACTCCAAACCTACCAAACAACTTCTCCAACATTGGAGGAGATCAAGTAACGGATGAACTGTTTCATGTTGTTATAAATTGCACGCCCTTCTTCCACAGCAGCTACAATAGTTGAGAAATTATCATCTGCTAAAACCATTTCAGAAGCAGTTTTAGCTACTGCAGTACCAGAACCCATAGCAATTCCAATTTCTGCTTTCTTCAATGCAGGGGCATCATTGACACCATCACCAGTCTAAAACAAGAATTTAAAGTTGAAAGAAAAATAAGGACAAGAAAGGAATTTTGTGCTGGGTGTGGTTTTGGATCTTTAAAAAAAAAAAATCACTTAAGTTCAGAAGAACACAGAAGAAGTGTTTTCCAGAATAAGGCACTAGTCCAACAAGGCATCATTTGGGTTTTAACACAGCATATATCTTTCAAACCAAGTAAAACTTATATTACTCACCATAGCTGTAATCTCATCAAAAGACTGAAGAAACTCAACAATTTTGGATTTGTGGGAAGGCTCTACACGAGCAAAGCAACGGGCATGGTGACAAGCGTCTCTTTGGGCAGCAAGTGAGAGTTCGTCAAATTCACGACCGGTAAAGGCTTTTGTAGAAACATCTTCATCTTCCACAAAGATACCGATGCGACGGCAAATGGCTACCGCTGTGCCTTTATTGTCACCAGTAATCATAATAACTCTAATACCAGCTTGTTTGCACAGCTTTATAGATGAAGCTACTTCAATTCTGGGGGGATCCAGCATTCCAACGCAGCCAACGAAGGTCAAGTTCGTCTGAAACAAGACAGCACCAAGTTTTAGTGCAAAACCCTCTAGACTTCTCATTTGACATCATTTCACTAATCATTTTGCTTGCACGCTAAACGTGTCTCAGTGTGGTGACGTTTGTTTTCATTTGTTTTGGAAGTTACAGAGTAGCCAACATGATAATTGCAAAACCCCCAAAGTAGTCTTTCAGCTGGGCAACAGCAAACTGAAAACCATTAAAGCTGAAACCACAAATCAATTTCTGGAATATTTTTCAGATTCAGTCTCTGAAAACAGGTTCAAGTGTTATGATCCTGTGGACCTTATATACATATATAAAAATACAATTTGCAGGTGACTGTTTAACTGGATTTCTTCTTATACTTTTATCCAAGCAGCAACATGTATAATAGCCACCAAGAACACAGAGAGTGGTGTGTGTTTGGTTGGTTTTTTTTAAAACCCAAAATAAACTGGGGAAATGAACTAGGAGTGACAGGTATCATAAACCACAGAATACTCCAAGTTTTATCTCTTAAGTTTCTCCAAAGAGACGTACAGTCTTCTTAATCTGAGCATTCCCTCCACTTGTGTGGCCAACTATTGCGTCTGACCTCAAAAATACTCAGAAAGAATAATTCTCAGATATCTTTCTCAGGGAAGAATCAAACATATGGAGTCACCATTCTCCAGTTTGGGAGAGAGATTAAGTGTTAAAAGGATATTTTACTAAACTTACTTCATAGTTAATGAAATTTGAGGAGTCCTCAAGATTCATTTCCTCTTTTCTGGGTGGATTGTCATGGGTTGCCAGAGCCAAGCAACGCAGTGTGTCTCTACCAGTCCCCCATTCCCTAATAACAGACATTATTTTCTGCTTAATTCCTGAGGTTAATGGTAGTTTAGCACTTCCAACACGCACGTGCGTACATCTGTCAATTACACCTTCAGGAGCACCCTGCAGAGGAAAAAAAATTAGCTTAATAAACTCCTTCTCACTACAATATTTAAAATATCTTGTGACATAATTTTTTAGCATTGTGCTACCTTTGTAGCCATTTCATAACTAAACTTTCTCAAGTGAGGAACTGACCTTAACGAACATCTTACTCATGGATGTGCGGCTTGGTTTGTTCGGTGTACAATAGACAGACATAGACTTTCTGTCTCTTGAGAATTCCAGAGTGAATTCTTTCTTCATGAGTTGTTTTATCACCTTATTAAAAAAAAAAAGCATAAAAATGCTTTTAGGTAATACATAGCACAAAATTCACTCCCCAATGAATTCCAGATAAAAGAGTACTGACCGAGTTGCAAGCATTTGCACGTTCAATTCTAGAAAGTCCTTTCAAGTCCGTGTCAAATACATTCATCTTTTCAACCAGACAGGTAAGTGCCGTTTCTGTGGCTTCACCAACTTTTTCGTATACTCCTTTAGCCTTTAGTTAACACAAAGCAAACACAAACACAGGGGTTTACTTTACACCTCACCTGCAACCTACCAGAAACAAAAGTTCAAGTTTCACAATGGGAAAAAAGCTTAACAAGACTTAATATGGCTTATGAAACAAGCAAAACTATTTTTAAAAAGCATCTTTCAAGAGTATGATTTGTAGGAAATGTCAAGCCTTTACTCCCAAGACCAGCAGAAAAAGATGTTGGCACTTTATCATAAAGTATTTAAGTCATTATGAGATGTAGCAACCCTACAAAGGCGAGGCAAAGCAAGAGAGCAGCAGTGCATTCTGCACACCAACAGATTCCCAAGTTCCATATTACACTTGCTGCCTGGCTTTAATCTTCTCAGTGTTCAACAAACAAGTCATTTCCAGAATGAACACTTCAGAAGACCTAAACACTCTCTTCCTTGACTTTCTAGTCAAGGGATTTACCACTGAAAGGTATTACATAGACATCGATCTCATTCTCACACTCTCCTCTGTTGCAGAACATGTACTTACTTCATTGTAATCCAAAGAGGAATCATTACAGAGCGCACAGATCGTTGCAAGTTCCACAAGGCCATCATACTGGCTACATTTAATAAGTTTGTCATCTTTATGCCTTTCCAAAGGAAGAAAGGTGGAAGATTTAAGTTAGTTATTTAGTATCAGCATCTCGCCTTTTCCCCCCTTCTTTAATCAATCCCTTTACTGTATTTCCATTTAGTACAATGTTATTAGTTATGGACTTGGGACTACAGAACCAGAAGTTGTTGAGAAAAGCAGGTTTGATAAAGGTGAGTTCTGAAGTTTAGGCCAGAGAGTCATGAACAGAATTACATTATTATCAATGAAATCACTACCTGAATGACAAAGCCTTATTTCCTCCAGTGATAGTCATACAGTTAAGGATAAAGCACTTCTTTTCTTAAAGTTTCAAGCTCAATTAGCTAAAGCTGCATTAACTTGAAGGTCGAATGCAATCTGCTAGCTTTTGCTGCAGTTCTCAGTAATTATCATTGTTTTCTTATTTATAATTTTAAATTCTGAATGCATCTTAGCGGAAAGTTGTATCAAATCCATTAAGAGTAAAGTCAAAAATTATTTATATATTGCAAAAATGCTTAATGGTTATGAAACAGAGTAGGCTGCCTACAGAGCTGTGGAAGACAACATTATCTGGAGTTAGAGTACAAAGAAACATCTGTGAGGAATGTTCGTATCTAGAGCAGGTCCTGCCTTGGGGCAGAGCAACGGACCCAACTGCCTCTTAGGGTCCTCAGACTTTATTTCTTCAGTGCCAGTTTACAATCCAAAGTGAAGTCCCCAATGTTAAAAAAAAAAAGCCATCCATAAATGCCAAAATAAATCAGCCCTCAAGGTTTGAGAACTCAGCTATTTGTTTCCTTATGCTCCTATAACAGTCTTTCTGTGGTAATTTCCCTTTCACAGAATGTTCTTTATGTACGTGAATGCAGCACAATTAACATGCTTATTCACATTTCCTCAATTCCAGCAAGTAAAAATAGAACATTAACATACATTGATGACTGTCTTATTATACTCGACATCTGTCACCACACTATATTTTATTATTTTGTTTATCTAGAGCTCTTGTGAGACTAGCTAAAGCATACTAGTCAGATGCCTTACAAGATCTAGAATGTCACCTTGCCTAAGTAAATGCCATCTCCTGAAGTGAAAGTATAAGCTTTTGATAGCAATTAGCTTTGAAACAAAAGAGAACTGGGGAATTAAGATTTCCAGCTGCTGAGAACACTGTGGTCTTAACTGCTACAAAAATTAAATAGAGAATGGTAAAGACTGGATGGAGCCAAAGGCACACATGGGAAGCTCCACAAGGTTGAGATGTTCACAGTATCTCAATCTTCATTTGACTTCATACATAGTAGAATTCTATTTGGCAAGTAAAACCAAAGTGATCACTCACTTTGAAGCACTGGGATAGCTAATCTTAGTCCAGTAAGATTTTACGACAATACATCCTCTCAGCCTACCCCTAATTTATTTTTAGGTTATCAAAGGAACACTGCAATATTGGAGATTGTATTAAGTAAGTGTAATTATGGTTTACTTATCTAGAATTTAACTTCCTTTTACTGTTAATTACGTCTCCCCCCAGCCCTTCAGTTTGCATTCTCACTGGTTGAGCTTTCATTTATTATCACTATTGAATATGACATGCATCACTTTTCAAGCCTAACATAACAGTCAATGCATAAACAGACAAACATTTAACTTCAACAAAACACTTACACTTCTCCCATGGGAGCATACGTTGAGCCAGTTACAGTAAATTCATTCAGAGAACAGCTATCTCCTTCTATTCTCTCCAGGATAAACATCTGAAATTAATAGTTAGAAGTGTTACTACCTTTGAACAATAATTAATGCAAGAGATGTAAACAGGCCTTAAGCAAGCAGGTATAAGAGGCAAGTTCAGGTTGAATAAACAAACTAAACAAAACCAGATAGAATACTTTGAACTTTGATCCCACATATGTTTGAACAGGTCCCTATGCTGAAGCACGAAGTACAGAAAACAGCACTTCTGCTTAACAAATCTCATTTGAAAATAGAATTGTGGCACAAATCTATAAAAGAGTTGAAAAACACAAACTATGTACACTTCATCCGCTTGACAATCATGACTGTACTTCAAGCTCTTCCTAAGATCCAGACTTGCGAAAACTGTTTCCTGTCCTGGTTTTTCAGTTATAAATCACTTTGCCATCCAGTACACTGGTAGTTCAGAAACATTCAAACAGCTCCACTGCCCTACTAGCACAGGCTGAAATGTTATTTTCAAATAAAGACAACACTTTGAAGGATGCAGTTGCACCCCATAAGACACCTGCATCTCAGTCCTTCCATTGTTTCCGTTTCCTTTCTAGCAGAGCCAGAGGCAGAACCAAATCACGGAAGATGGAGATTAAAACCATAGTGCTTGAAACTGTCATACTCTTACTATGACTTGCTGGAGTGGTAGTAGGGAAGAAAATAATTTCTCACTGATAATTTATCTTAATGGAACTTCTTACCCTTCGGTTAGGTAAGGGTATTTTGTCATATCACATTTTAGCAATGTCTTAATTTCCCCTCATTGTGCTGCCTTACGTTTTAGGAAAGCACCTTCACAGACTATGGCCTATTAGTTATTCTGCAATTGATATGCATCAGTGTCTGGAGATGCTATAATCTTCAAAGTGATTTTAAAAATCAAAAAGCTAGACAAGCTGATAAATTAAAAGCCCACAAAGCAGAGTAAGTGCATTCTCAGAGGGAGATACCACAGGAGGACATTAATACAATCCCTCAAGTCTCCTCCTAAAGCAGAATAATTTCTGACTGAAACACTTTCCTTTGGACGCTCCAGAGTTACTACTTAACATGGAAATCAAAACTACAAATGAAATTACTATTGTAAACCAGACTTCTTAAAAAGCTAAGCAACCTCTCTGCTTAGAGTGAAACAAGAATAAGCGTATTGTTTACAGGTATTAGGATTTTGCTGTGTTTCGCAAAATCTTGCAATTAAAGTTATTCTGTAGCTGTCAGAGCTTAACAAGGAACCAAGTAAGTTGCACTGCACAAGATCTAAAACATTTAGTCCTCTAAATATAAGGACTAAAGCATTTTGAGATTTTAAATAAACACAACTTAAATGATGAGTTAACCAGGAAGCCTTCTGCTTTTGGCATCTGCATGATGAAAAAAATGCCTGCAAAGGCTAGGGCAGTTATGCAACTCTACTGCAAGTAACCTCCTCTGGAATACTGATGAGCAGCTGCTTTGTGTCTCTTAGGTATAAATACTACAATACTTAAGGAAGTAGAACAAGTCAACCACCAATTAGAAAGAAAAATCCATCAATCACATGAGAATAAAGTGCTTAAGGCTTACAAACTTTTGCCAAAAAATACTGGTGTGTAGCGCTCAACATTTACACATTTGGAATTCTAAGCCAACGTAATGACTTTGAACATTTGGTGTCAGAGTTGCTATGCTACTGAACATCTACAACTACTAAACAGAAGAACTTAATGTTTTCTCCATAAAATTCCTACACAGAATACCAGGTATATGGGAAGCACAGAGAACTGGCAGCTGAACATGTGTTGTTACGTGACTAAAAGTCCCAAATTAATTAACACTAGAAAGAATATTGGGGGGGAAGGGAGGTGGGACACATAACTTAAGAGTCACCAAAAAATATGCCACAAATTGAAGACAACCCTGGCAATGCTGGTGACAGGGTCAACTGCACCTCCAATCTGCCAGATCAGTCACACAATATTGCACACTGAAAACACTACAGCGATCCACAGACCAGTAAGACCTCCTGAAGATAAGATCACCAAATAAAGGTAGAACTACGCAGTAGTGAAAATACCTAAAACCATCCAAGTTACTGTACTAACTCTACCTTTTTTTCCTCATCGCTAAGTTGCTCTACCCTTGTATCTTGCTGAATTAGAGGCCAGTGTTTTGCACTTACACATATCCAGCTTCTACAGCGTTAACTATCTTACCTTTCTGAAACGGGATAAATCATACTAAATATTTACCAGCAGACTGAATGGCTTGCAGACAAGTCAATGGGAAGCTGCTTGCAAACAACCTTCGCTCCCATCAAGTGCAGCTACAGCTATTTTTGGCCATGACTAAATAAGGGAAGAGATGAAAGCCTTAAACACTACATAGTGGAAAACTGAATTAAAAGTGGAAGCTTATCTTGGGAAAATACAGCAAGATTTTGACGATATGAGAACCAGAAGACTTGTGATCAAAAGAATTCAAGCAATTCTAACTATTCAGAATGGCTGAGAAGGAAAAGAAAAATAGAAGAAGCTAATTCAACATACCCTGCAGACTGACATCTGATTTGTGGTCAGAGTACCAGTCTTGTCAGAACAAATAACTGAGGTACAGCCCAAGGTTTCCACAGAGGGAAGACTTCTAACAATAGCATTCTTCTTGGCCATTCTCCGGGTTCCGAGAGCCAAGCAGGTGGTAATGACAGCCGGCAGACCCTCCGGAATAGCAGCAACAGCAAGAGCAACAGCAATTTTAAAGTAATAGATAGCACCTCGAATCCAGGAGCCACCATGAACCGGATCATTGAAGTGACCGATGTTTATTATCCAAACAGCGATGCAGATAAGAGAGATGACTTTAGACAGCTGCTCTCCAAACTCATCCAGTTTCTGTTGGAGCGGGGTCCTCTCTTGCTCAGTAGCCACCATCTCATCACGAATTTTGCCAATTTCTGTGTTTACTCCTGTTGCAATAACCACTCCCATAGCTTTACCAGCAGCAATATTAGTACCCTTGTGTAAATAAAGAAAAGGGAAGAGTTGTAGTCAATACACAAACATGTTTTGGTGGTGGTTTTTGGTTTTGTTTTGAATTTAACAAAAACCACCTCATACAAGCCCAGACTATGTTTCAGCTAGGACATGAAAAACATGAAAGGAAAAGAATGATACTCCCCCAGTATCTGTAACAGAACACTCCAGTGTAGAACTTCCGCTTACAGAATGGGCTCAAATAAATCAGTATTGATCTACTATAAGCAGCATAGTCACATGCAGCTGCTGAGTAAGCAGTATGTATTTCAACTGGAATCTTAAGTGGTTTTGTGTTTTTTTTTTTCTTTTGTATTAGGATTGTATTTTTCCAGATTTAATGGTATTTACTATGAGTAATAGATGCGTTCTGTGGAGCAGTGTGAACATACTTAACACGAGAAAGAACAGTTAGATTTTCCACAGCAGCCTACCAACAATAACAGAACTGTTATTTCATTATCTGAAAGGCATTCAGTGCTTCCTTTGAACGCATTTGAAGAAATCATTTAACTCCTATATAGAAATCTAATTCTCAATTTTAGCCGCACCATACCACAATTTATGTGGGCATTCAGTCTGAAGAACTATTATTTTAGAAAAGTAGTATAGAAACACTGTAAAAGTGTCTGTGCTCCAGTCTTGGAGACTTTATTGTGAATGACAAAGAAATCAGTTTCCTCATATAAACTGCTTTCAACAAGCACCTTCCCTGAGGACAGCTTTTAATAAAAGTTACTTCTAATTTTTAATTCAGTTCGATGTACATGGAGACATGCATACAGATGCGTATAGACAATACAGCAAAGCAGTCACACAGCTTTTGACTGAAGACCTGAAGTTCCACACATTTTTATCAGTTTCAGTGTTATAACAGTTGTTATTTTATGACAGTTTTGAAAATTTCAAAACAAATAACTCACAGAAAAAAGCATGTTCTTCTTGTCTTGGTTTACAGCACGAGGATCAGGCACAGGGTCAGTGTGCTTAATAACAGACACAGATTCACCTGAAATAGAGAGAACAGTCAAGATTTTACATGTATCGTCTTAAGTCCTGTAAGGAATCAAAAAGTTATAATCCTCAGGTCCTAACATTTTTTTAAGATGTCAAATGATTTTATTTAATTGCTTAAGTGAAACAGGATATATTTTAGCCAATGAAAAATATTGAATGCCTGGCTTTTCATGAAAATAAGTAAACATTCTATACAGTTAGAATTAACGAAGCATACACCATATCTTTTAAGGAAGAAGAAAAGTAAGCAGCTGGTACTCCACTCTTCCTTTTAATGTAGCGATATCTATTGCATGAATTATGTATTTTGTGTGCTTCTCATGCAGTAATGAGCATAAAAGGCAAGGAATTACTCCCTTTATATAGACTCCCAGTGAAGTTGTTCTACTTATTTCAGTTCTGATAGCTTGACAAACATGAAGTGCCTACATTTTCTTATGCTAAACATAAGTAAGCTTGATCAGTTCTGTACTATTCAGGATCTGTACTGACAAACTTTGGGGCCTGTTTCAAGACAGATTTGAGGATCAAAAATAGGTTTCTTAGGAATACATTACTGGTTTTAAATTCCAGGCTAGTTAACGTTAATTTNGAATCTTAAGTGGTTTTGTGTTTTTTTTTTTCTTTTGTATTAGGATTGTATTTTTCCAGATTTAATGGTATTTACTATGAGTAATAGATGCATTCTGTGGAGCAGTGTGAACATACTTAACACGAGAAAGAACAGTTAGATTTTCCACAGCAGCCTACCAACAATAACAGAACTGTTATTTCATTATCTGAAAGGCATTCAGTGCTTCCTTTGAACGCATTTGAAGAAATCATTTAACTCCTATATAGAAATCTAATTCTCAATTTTAGCCGCACCATACCACAATTTATGTGGGCATTCAGTCTGAAGAACTATTATTTTAGAAAAGTAGTATAGAAACACTGTAAAAGTGTCTGTGCTCCAGTCTTGGAGACTTTATTGTGAATGACAAAGAAATCAGTTTCCTCATATAAACTGCTTTCAACAAGCACCTTCCCTGAGGACAGCTTTTAATAAAAGTTACTTCTAATTTTTAATTCAGTTCGATGTACATGGAGACATGCATACAGATGCGTATAGACAATACAGCAAAGCAGTCACACAGCTTTTGACTGAAGACCTGAAGTTCCACACATTTTTATCAGTTTCAGTGTTATAACAGTTGTTATTTTATGACAGTTTTGAAAATTTCAAAACAAATAACTCACAGAAAAAAGCATGTTCTTCTTGTCTTGGTTTACAGCACGAGGATCAGGCACAGGGTCAGTGTGCTTAATAACAGACACAGATTCACCTGAAATAGAGAGAACAGTCAAGATTTTACATGTATCGTCTTAAGTCCTGTAAGGAATCAAAAAGTTATAATCCTCAGGTCCTAACATTTTTTTAAGATGTCAAATGATTTTATTTAATTGCTTAAGTGAAACAGGATATATTTTAGCCAATGAAAAATATTGAATGCCTGGCTTTTCATGAAAATAAGTAAACATTCTATACAGTTAGAATTAACGAAGCATACACCATATCTTTTAAGGAAGAAGAAAAGTAAGCAGCTGGTACTCCACTCTTCCTTTTAATGTAGCGATATCTATTGCATGAATTATGTATTTTGTGTGCTTCTCATGCAGTAATGAGCATAAAAGGCAAGGAATTACTCCCTTTATATAGACTCCCAGTGAAGTTGTTCTACTTATTTCAGTTCTGATAGCTTGACAAACATGAAGTGCCTACATTTTCTTATGCTAAACATAAGTAAGCTTGATCAGTTCTGTACTATTCAGGATCTGTACTGACAAACTTTGGGGCCTGTTTCAAGACAGATTTGAGGATCAAAAATAGGTTTCTTAGGAATACATTACTGGTTTTAAATTCCAGGCTAGTTAACGTTAATTTATGCTACCAAAACAGGCAGACAGATCTTCGTGTTCCAGCTGAAAGAAAACTGTTATAGCATGCTTGGTTGATTCCTAGCTTCTTTCCTATATTCAGAAGTACTGCTACTTTGTTTTGTTTTCAACAAATCTGAAAAGTGCTCTAAATATAGCTCCTGCACTCCAGAGCCAGCACCAGAAAACACATGAATGTGCATGCACAGAATTTCAGCAAATAAGGCCGTAGTGTACCAAGTCTTCAGTAACAGCCGTTTAAAAGCTGCCTGTATTTCCGAAGTTATTCTCTCTCGTGAGAGAAACTGTTACAGAAGATATTCAGTAAGATTTCCACACTTTCATATTTGAGCAGTGCCAAGATATTCAAACATAGAACACTGCATGAACTAGAATAAAAAGTCTTTTAGTTTCCCCACAAGTTACTAGTGTGTGTCTTGGGTGGGGTTCTCAGTAAGAATGTTCATCCCACTAAATTGAACATGTAAAGCCAATGATGTTAAGTCACTAGATCAGAAATTTACTGCACTTGAATGCGACGTAGTACTTGAACAGCAACAGGCTTGTTTCTAATGGATTGCTCTAAACAAACGGTGAAAGGGCACTTTCAATTATACACATAATTATCAACAATTCACAGAAAGTATACCTGTGAGGATTGACTGGTCTACCCTTAGAGTTGTAGATTTGATAGAAGTAATTCTAATATCAGCAGGAACCTTGTCTCCAACTACAAAGAAATGAACAAGACAGTTAGAATTTTGTTATTTGAGAGATTTCTAACCAAGCATACTATTAACTCTATCAGCCAGGAAAACCATTTTCCAGTAACTGTTCAGATGATGAAGATTACTAACAGGTTATTACTGCTTTTGTGGTTTGCAACACTCTATTATCCAATATACTTCGGCAATTTAGATTTGCCTTCAACATCTCATCCTCACCTAACCTCAAAGAAAGAAATGAGAAAAACAATCCAGTGATTTTCAGTCACATTAATACCACTTGAAAGTAAAGAGAAAACATTCAAGAGAAAGATATCAATTTCAGAATACATATTTATAAACAACTGTAGCTAAGGTGAATCAAGTTTCCTTTTCAGAAGGACTGGCCCTGGAAAGTCTTTTGGTTGTTTTCTCTCTGCCCAAAGTCAGTTCTCTGCTCTCCAAAGATCAGAATGTTATCCACACTTATTTATTTAGAAACTAAAAGAAGTTGTACTTTCCTTTTCTTTGGCACCGCTTGCGAGAATAACATGCTTCTGCAAATCTGCTCTTTTAATGTTATACTTTGAACGCTGCCAGATGTTTCAGAGTTGGAAGGTAATTTCAGATCATGCACTAGCTTTATTTTTCAGTAACGCTACTCTATTAAACATACCACAATCCATATCCCAGTTAAATTTTTTTGCAGAGCTCAATGCTACATTTATCTTGTCTTGCCATATATGGAGGGTGTTTCCAAAAGATGGACCCCATTTCAAAGCAGTACTGAAACTGAGTCCATCTTTTGGAAACACCCTGTATTTTTACTTTGCACAGACCAAAAAAAAAAAAAAAAATCCCACTAGCAAGTGTTTGAGGCACCAAAAAGTGTTTGAGACACCAAAACAGCAGATGAGACAAGAAGTTAACAGCACCCTCCTAAAGTCAGCAGAGAGTAACAAGTCAGCTGCCAGAACTGCATGGCCAGTTTAACTGCAACACCTCATATCATCCCAGAAATAATTATTGCACCTTCCTATAATACCTACCCTATATTTTCTGAGTTTTTAAGAAAAGAATTAAAGCTCCACCATTTTGTGACCACTGCAAATAAATGGCTGCACGCAAGTTAAGTTGCTAAAGCATATTAATGAGAGTCACATTTCTGACTCACATGGGGGCTTTCTACATTCTGCATGTCAATATTGCCAATGAATGCATAATCAAACATTCCTGATGTAATTTAGCACTGCAAGTATTCAAGTGTCAGCTTCCCTTTTATTATAAAATAATGCAAAGAAACAAAGGAGGAAGATTAGCTAGCTCAGTCCATCTACTGAGAAGATCAGCTCTTCTGAGTCCCTGCAGTAAAATTAAAACAAGCTGCAATTCCTGCAGGAACTGCTTACGCAACTAACAGCAATAATGCACATTAACAAATAATACCAAGAAAAACTCCGCGGTGGTGTTACAGCCTTAGAACATACAACCACTCACACAGGAACACTATGGAAAATGTTGAAGAGGAGAATTAAGTGCTACTTCAAATATTAAGCAAACTTGCACCATGTGACTTTTTGTAAGGTCAAAGAAACCTCATCCATTAATATCAGAAAAAGATTACGCAGTTTTGCTTGTAGACTTAGACGTGTGTTTTCATAAGCATATGTATACAAAGGGCTCCAATAAATAGCCACAAACCCCATTTTTGTGTCATTACAGCATGTGAAAACTAATTTAAGCCACAATGCCCTTGAGCAGCAAGAGAAAATAGCATTAGACAAACGGTGACCTACGCCAAAAATGGCAAAACTATTCAATATGCTCTCCTGATGTCGCGAGGAGCTTTATATGCAGACATATAGTAGCAGCTGTTTTTCAGATATCACGGAACAAGCGCATACCTCAGTGCAATGGTGTAACGCCTGTCAACCTGCATAAACATTTTCCAAGTGCTTAA
The DNA here is from genome assembly GCA_013399365.1 of Pampusana beccarii. NCBI lineage: Eukaryota > Metazoa > Chordata > Aves > Columbiformes > Columbidae > Pampusana > Pampusana beccarii. The sequence continues at coordinate 550,639 of VWYH01011280.1, read as the reverse complement.
AGCAGCTGGAAAACTACAGCCAACTCAAATAAGTCACCACATCTGCCACACTGTTAAAGACTTAATCACTCCATGATACAAAAAAAGAAGCTGTAAAAAAAAAAATAATCTTGAAACATTCAAGCAACTGGACAGAACATATGGCAAACTTTACAAGTGGTTTTCCAACCTCCTTCTCAACAGCTCTAAGTTGTTCAAGCTCATAATATTCACAGGTACTAGGAGAGACCCCTGCTCTAGTAGATTATTGATTAATATTAGAGCACCATTATTGCCATGAAAACTACTGTCACTAGCAATTGCCTGAATGACCCATAAGCGAATACAGATAAGAAACCATCCTATGATACATAGGAACCCACAAGAAACTTCTAGTGAGCAGTCTAGTGCAGATCTCATAAGCAGGCGGCTTTTTATTCCATATACTCTAACACTGGAAAGAAAGTGGGGTTTTTTTGTTGTTGTTGTTGGGGGGGCTTTTAAAATTCAATTACATTTCAGCCCACAGAACCAGTAAAAGTTATTACCTAAGGCTTGAAATACAAGGAATTAGAAGGTGAATATGTATTTGCGTTTTTTCATACAGAGCTCCTACAGTCTAAATGGATATAATCCCATAGTTTCATGTTTAAAATAATACAGCAGTTTCAGGAGTGTTTTCATCCATTATTTTAAATGAAGTTTTAAATCCTGGTCACTTGAGTTCTACAACAGCTCTGAAGAAATCAAGTAAGCTGCTTTCAAAACTTCCCAGATACATTTTCTTTAAGCATAGTTCAGCCAAATACTTAACTACTGATTTAAAAAGCCCTTCTAACTGTAAAATTAGCTGCTTCTTGGAAGAGCAAGAGCAGGATTTGGTTTGAATCATTATAGCTTTATTTATAGAATCCTTTTATTCATGCAGAATACTGTTTTAGAATTTCAGTATTGAACTTCAGCACACAATAAAGGAATCCAAAAATAACCTGTCCCATGTAAGTGGGTAAAAAAAAAAATTTAACTGTGCATTAGTCTATACCAAAACATACAATTTAGTTTCCAGTCCTTGATAGATATGAATTTAAAGTGCAATATTAACATGGTGCAGGCTGGACCAGCGTCTGGTGTCAGGATGATGGGCAGAAGCAATGGGGCACATGTTCCATGAACAATTAAGTTGGAGGGGAAAAAAAAAACCCAAATAAAGCCGTGTGGATTTCAGACTCTGTTATATTTTCAGCTACATCTGGGTATCAGCAAAGAACTTTAAAATGCAACAGCACTGTAGTTACCTTCCAAGTGTCAAATGATCTAGATCTTTTCATCAAAATTGTTGGTGACAGTAGGCTCAGGAAACAGTATTAACTTTACCCTCCAAAAGCCACGATGATATGCAAGAATCCTCAAAAGAAAACTACTTTAAATGTGTACTTTGAACACTCTTATCAGCTCTGCTAACTGCCTCTGATCCCTCCCAAAACTGAAGACTTGCTAAGAGGAGCTTTACAGGTAGGTACATGATAAAACAGTGAAAAGTTTTGCTTCCTTCTTATGTTAATGTAAGTGTTACAAGAACAATTATTCTTCTTCACAAAGAAAGGGATCATTTCACAAAAAGCCCATCTAAGTGATCAGAGTAAATGGAAAATTTTTTTCCTGTATAAGTCAGAAAGGTTCTTCATATACAAGATGTACCTAGCACTTTCTTATTTATGTTCATCATTAACCAAAGGCAGTGTCGACCTGTATCTGCTATCAGCGCGTCGGGGCTGGAACTGGACTTTCGCAACCAAGATTATCAGTACAGCTCTAACTACTCTGCCATTGTTGTCCAATTTTGTAACTTTTTTTAGGCAAGTTTCTGTTGGGGGACAGCAATACTTAAACCTTACACCTGAACAGAATGGACTGCTTCTATTTAGAAGTACAGCTGTTGCAGCACAATTGGTTTTTACATTAAACTCCCTTAACACAAGGCCAGCTTAGCTCCTCTTCCCCCCCTTGCCTGCATGCGATCCAGTCTTCCTGTTGTGTTTGATTTCCCTAGACCATCAGAAACCTAATTTTTCTTCCGTAGTAACAGGTTTTAAGTATTTAACACTTCCTGAACAGGGTATAATAAAACGTTACCAAAAATCAGAAGTGCTACAAAACAGGAAGATTGAGTCCATCTATGCTTTCAGACAAGGTCAAGAGCGTCAAATTGTCAAAATTAGAAAAGTGACTACGAAACGTATTTCAAGTCTGAGTTTCTACTCCAAGATTTATTTTCCAACAAGATTACAATAGCACTGGTCCACTCAGTTTTAACCATAGTAGTAAAACCGTACTGGCTTTTCTGCCAAGGTGACAGAACACCACATTTGAGTACATTGATTCTTTGCATTTATGATGCATGCTAAAGATGAGACAACACTAGCGAAACAGCAGTGTCTATAATATGCCATTCTGCATTCTGGACAGACAGAAAACATCCACCAAGCTTACTGTGCAGTGTATGCAGAAATGTCATTATCCCAAGAACTGTTACAGGCAGAGTGAAAAAATGTCAAGCAAAACACACATACTGCATTCTTATCAATGAAAACCAAGACGACAGAAAAAGCTTAGCTTTCTGGGAGCAAAATATTTTAAGGTTGGAGCTGAGAGTTGTATTGAGGAAAAAAATTATATACTATTTTAAACAGTACGTAAGACTTCTTTCCCTATTGAGAGACGGTCTCCGCAGTCTGCTTTGAGGCCAGGCTCCAGCAGGCCACCATTCTGGACTTAAGTCTTACACCATCCTTACACCATAGTGTTTGCTAGTACACCAGCAAAATGTTAGTGTAGGATTTACAGTGAATTTGTTAGCTACTTGGTAATTGCTTATCAAGTGTTCTGAAGTACCTATATGCTCACCGATCCCCAAGAGACATGCCAGACAGCAGGTTACCAACCACCTGAGGGATAATTTGATTCAGGTTACTCCATATTTACTGCAAGGTGACAATGCAGACCTGCAGTTTCCCCTTATTACTTCAAGTCAAACAAACCAGCATCTGTTTCCTGTGTTGACAGACCAATTAAAGAAAAAAAGCTTCCAGGAGCTTTATTTCAGAAGGCCATGAGCCAGACTGAATAGTCTATGTAACGAATGCAATTAAACACTGCAAACAGCCTAGTAAGTCAGAATAAAAAGTAATAGTATAAAACATTATTGCACTGTCTTTGGGCTACACAAAGCCAACCAGGTTATCTTCAATGGGTTCAAAACTACGTAAAACATAAAATTATTTTGGAAATGGTTCAATGAGACTTATTCTAAGGGAACTCTTCCAATGTAAAGAAGCAAATATCTTCTCCCACTTCCCCCAAACTGCAATACCAACCTAAAAATTCCTACAACGAAGTTCTTTCTCTGTCAGACTCACATATAGTTACTTCAAATTAACAAAGCTGCTATAGCACTAAATACAATTATTTTGTAACGGAAGACCTGTAGAAAGTTGTTCAAAATTAGATACCAGCATAGGGAAGAAACCTATCACCTGGTTATTTCTGCCACTTGGTTGAAAGATATTTGCCTGGACACACAAATGTCATTGGCACTTTGCCCAGAATTCCATACCCAGATATGTATCCCAGTATGAAGTGCTCTGTCACTTCCCTACATGGGCATCTTTTTGCAAACACCATGTCAAAGGCCATCGCAGGACTCTTGCGCTTGAGGCACAGGCATGCACACAGTCTCTCTCACCTCCAGGTCTTGACACCAACACTGGTACACCGCGTACGGCTCTTCTCTACTTGCTCAGTAGCTTTTCCGAGTTTGATTACAATTAAAATTTCATCATTGTCTATCTACAAGTTAGAATTTATTGGTTTAGTACCATATTACACTGAAGCACTTATTTCTGTATTCAACATCCACATGACTTACCCTTAACATTTGTTCAGTTAACTTCACTTGAAGCTGCAGTTAATTTTATTTGCCAATGTAAGAAAAATATGATAAGTGATTAAGACTAGCTTGGCACTGTTTGATCAAACAGTTTAACTGAGTATTTTAACCAGCATGAGCTTCTACAGTCTGTCAACAAGCTAAGACCACCTACCTTAAAGGACAGCATAGAAGCTGGATAAATTTTGTTTCTCTGCATGAGCATACTAGCTTTTAAAGTTTGTAATTAAAAAAAATCAGTTCTGTATGTGTTGGACTATCGGACACTATTCTACAAGCAGATTTTAAAATAACGCAGTAGTAACTATGAAAAACAGGATACCACGTTTGTTAAAGGCAGTCTAGTGTTACAGTTATACTAGTCAGCAGTATATTTCCAATTAATTTCTTTCCTTCAGACACAAGCCTTTTAAAGAGAAGTCTCAAGGCACAAGTCAGTATCAATAAAATCAATTACAATACACAGCCAAGTAAGTAAAAGCCCACACATCTTCCTGGTATTTCATATACAACTTTAGCTTTGTCTTTTTCTGCAAGATGAAAATGCAATCTCTACCTCTTCCAAAATAGCAAAGAATTAAGTGGAAAATTTTCTGTGCTCTCGACACCTGGCAGAGCAGCAAAATCCAGCATACTTCATTAGTGAGATAGCCCAAATGAGTACAAAATACAGAGTCATCAACTTGCAACTCTACCAACACGGCTTTAAAGTACCAAAAACCACAACGTCAATGTATTTCCATGACATAAACTGCTTCCAAAACTACCATTCTACTTCTGGCATTTAAAAATAGGATGAAGATCTGGACTAGACATCTACTGCAGAATATGTAATTTATATAGTTCTGTTTGCCTCAAAAGGATGCAGAAAACCTCAGCTGCTTAAACAAAGTCTCATTGCAGAACTCACAGATTTGACGGTACAGTGCAGAAATAGAGAGTCAAACCACCAAAGCGACAAGGTATCATAATTCACCCTTTATTTCAGCTATCAGCACTCTGTAATTGTACTTGCTCTTCCCCAACAGATGCTAAGAGGAAACTGGCTTGAGCCTTCATGAGACTCACCCTCACTCTCAATTACCCCAGCCAGGGCTGCTGTAGCTGAATCATCTTATGCACAAAACCAAGGTTTGAAACAGAGCTCAGCAAACATTAAATCTTCTCAAGGAATGAAAGCTGGGCAGACAGCCAACACCAACTTCATTTTGAGTGCAGACTCTCTTCTGTCTGCTAATTAATATCAGAGGAGAGTCAAGTTTGAGGTTATGTATTTATCTCCTCCTGAGACCGCTACCACCTCAAAAAGCAAAGTGACACTAGTGGAGACGTTTAATGTACACCCTAAATTGTTCTTAAAGGAAAAACCAAAAAAAAAACCCAAAAAACCCACACTCAGTTAACAGTTGATAATGACCTACAAAACATAAATACGCAATTATGCCTGACACTTAACAGAACCACCTAGTTTTATCTGGGAAGGAATTAGAAATATTAAAGACACTGACAAGTCCAGTTTAGAGAAAAAGTTATTGGTGTGGTATTGTCTACCAAAATGAAGGAGTTTTACAGATAAGTATACGATACTATTAATTTTGTATTCCTTCCAAATAAGGAGACATATTTTAGGGCAAACCTAAGTGATTAGAAAGCTTGATGAAAAAGTCTGATCTTTTAAGACAAGACACAGCACTTCAGATGCTTACTCTGGATAAATAGGAAGCTCTGTACAGTTATTTCTCTATTTGTGGTCTCCAGTACAGCAATGGGCAAAAGAAGCAATAAAGAGTTATGAAAGATGAGAAAACAATGATGTCACATGCCAGTCATACTAGCTGAGAGAACAGAGGAAGACATTTGTGAAGTTGAAGGGACTGCTGCTACATGTGTCAGAGTTGGAAAAAAACTTCAGACAAAATTATCTGTCCTTAGATACAGGACAGAGTGTGACTAAAAAAAAAAAATAGAGTATTTTGTGATAGAAAACAGACAAGTTATAAGACACGCTGAAACCAGACTTCAGAAAATAGAATTTTAGAGTCGTGACAAGTGTGAAAACCTGTACTCCAATTAGGATGCTTTGCTTTTAGACCTACCAATTAAACTAAGTGGCAATTTGAAAAACAATCCCCTCAGTGCAAATGCACATTTAAGGTAATTACAGATGAACAGAAGCAAGATTGTTTGTAAGCAAAGCATATACTTAGGCATCTTTGAAAACTCCCCCCAAGTGCCTCAAATCATTAAGACACGCCCCCCCAACAATTTTACAATAATACGCTAATACATGTATGTACTACATAAATGAGCCTTACCTGCCACTTCTACAATATCACCTGGGACAATGTCTCTTGCTTTAATCCTCTGTACACTTTTTCGGTCTTGTCGATATACTTTGCCCATTTCTGGTTCATATTCTTTAAGAGCTTCAATAGCATTTTCAGCATTTCTTTCCTAGGAGACAGCAAAAATGTGTGATTTTAAAAGCCTTCAAGGAAAAACACATATGTCAGATCTGATTTTTGAAATGTAGTATTATATGAATACTACTGACTCATCTATTCATATAGAAAATTATGTAACCCTTCCTCTTATGAGGTTGCTGACTGGAAATCATTACAACATAATTCAGATATTAGTGAACAGTTGCTTACTTCCCATCAAGAATATCCACTGTGTCTTGTTACAGAGAGGCCACACAAAGAGTTCTATGTAACATACAGATGCTCTTTGACATAACAAAAGCACTAAGCAGAATCAAGACTCACGGGTTTAGTCTTGTCTCAGCTGTACCTTACCAGCTGGAGCAGCTTAAACTCAGTCTGGAGTGGACTAACACTACTGAATTCCATTTACTGATAGAAATCAAAGGTCAAGCTAACACAAAGCTCAAACAGCGCATTATTAACCTTGTTGCAGCAAATCAAGTCACACTAAAGCAAAATTAAAGCATACAGCCTAGAAACTTTCCCAGAGTCTCTACCAGTTTATGAACTTAGATGAATCCCCACAGGACCACCTTTTTATTTCCACTAATGCCAGCACAACAGCTTTCCTATCTGAAGTGCAGTTCTCTCAGCTAAGCACTACCGGAGATTGGCATCAACATCATGATGCCACCTAGACAACAGCTTATCTGTCCTCCTTCTCTAGCTCTTGTAGGAGTAACTTCTTTTCCACTTCCCAGCCTATTGACAACTACAAACGTCACGTAGTCCTGATGATTAATACACAATGGTAAGGGTACACGTAATTTTTAGAATGTCTGCCCTTTAAATATATACCAGCCTTTCCAGATAATAAAAACTTCCTCCTGCATGTATAAAAGCAGAAACCTCATCTTCAGAAACCTAAAGGCTGAGGTACCAGGTACTTCTACATAACAATGCAGCTGAAAACCAGCATTACCAAAACTGCCCTGAAGGACTAATTTTTACATGGCACAGCTCAGTGCCACACAGTGCAGAGATACCAGCACAGACCCATAAAGCTGTAATTAACACTAGCCTCATATTCCACCAGGTAAATTAATACTTCTCCTCAGCACAATAACGCTGATATCATTTTTCTGTGAATTAACTATCAGTTAACATTAGGCAAAACCTTAGAGATATAAAAGAAAATATTGGTTGAACACAACCTCTCAATAAAGAGAAATAGGAAAGAATTGAACATGATTCAGCTAGGGCAGCCAGCTCAGTGTGTTAGGCTTTATCTTTTTGTTCCCTGTTTGCCTAAAGTGACCATAGTCAGACCATCTTGCCAACCACTGAAGTACAAGCAGACGGCACTTCGGGAACAGGGTACGTGAGAGGAAAGGTTGAGGAGGGCAGAGCTAACGCAAGGACTCAGTTGCTCACATCTAGTACCTGTAGAAACAGATACATTTATGGGTGGAGTCTATGTATTGTGACTTATTTTCCATGCCCATTTGAACAAGGGAATGAGTCATTTAATCTGCACAGCAGTTCAGTTTCAGAGTTAAGTTCACTGCATGTAGCTATATATATATATATACACACATATACATGTATTCTCTGCACATTATAATGTATGAAAAAATTGGTTATTTCCTACAACAGGGTATACAGCTACACAAGAAAATCCGCAAACTATACAGACAGCTTTACATTTCATACTTAAAATTACTACATGCAGAATTCTAACTCAAAGCTTCAAGTTAAAGATTAATTCTTGCACAATTGCTTTGTGAAGCTTTGAGTAGAAAATGACACTTAAGGGGGCAATACTCTCATCCCTTGATCGACATTACCTCTTATCTCCATATCAACTCCAGCAGTCTTGCAGCAAGCTCGGTACTGCAATAAACTGAATTTTGAGGGTCACTACTCAGCCAGTTTACTTGGGGTGGCACAAAGCAGAGCACAGGGATGCACAGCAATGCCACTGAATGCCACTTCTGGTGCCTTCCGGTGTGTATGCTCCTCTCTAACATGTTTTAACCTGTTAATAGGGCTCACCCTCTTAATTTTCGCTGTTATTTTGGACAAGTATTTTTAGCTTTGCAACATCTATTTTCTGAATTCAGGCCTTAATTCCAGACTGCTTAGTTCATGTGTTCAGGGTGCAGCCACACTGATGGGCACCTGGCTTTTTCTGCAATACTTCTGAAACTTTCATTTTACCTTTAAGACAACACTTTCTGTCCAGAAGTTTTATGCTATGTTGACTCTCAGGAATCTAAAGTTAGCAACACATATTACTTGCATCGTGTGAAGCACCTGACACTACACTGTACAGTCCTTCCTCTTGAACAAAAACAACCAACCCACCCCACATTTGTCATTTGATGTTGTAAAAATATCTGCATACCTGCCACACTCCCACAATTGCATTGGCTACTAATATAAGTAAGATTACAAAAGGCTCTACAAATGCTGTGATTGTTTCTTCACCTTCTTCAAACCAGGCCAGGACCTGTAAGAGAAACAGTTATTTAAATTACTGATTTACACAGACACCTTGCAAATGTAAGACCCAGTAAGTTTCAGCTTGAGGTGCAACTCCTTAGAATTGAGCAATTCTTGAAACCCCTCAGTCTTCCAGGGTGTAGTTTGCAGTTTATGAATGAGTTGGCAACATGCAATGGAAAAGGAGAAAAAAAATCTTTACTGAAGTAGTACAAAGTTCATTTCCAAGGCTGCTCTTCTTTTAAAGGAGCAAGCTATTTATTTGGGAAACGTATTACTACTTTTGCTTCACAAATGAAAGCAGAAGTTGTGACAACAGCTACGGCAGTGAAAAGTTTCAAAAAATATTTCATTAGTACCTAAACCAGGATGCCAATAGATTAGATGGACTACCTAGAACACTAAAACCTTGACAAAATCTGAATTTTAACCAAGTTAATTTTCTTTACCATAAACTTAGACACACAAATGAAACAGCTTTACAAGTTTTCAGCATCCACTTATATAAATACAGGCAGTGTCTTGTTGAAGCATCTAAGTGAATTGTATAGCTACACCTGAAGTTGAATTCTAAGCTGAATAGCTGATAAAACTCAATTTGAAATTGGATTTTTAGAAGTAAAAAAAAAAAAAACCTTGGACTTGCATAAAAGGTTCCACATAGATTTTATTTTCATTCATTCGTGTTAGAATTACACTCATTTTAGGCTTCTGTCATTCACTTGACTTGAACGGGCATTATGTCAGGGCCTCGGCAGAGTTCTGTAGTTACTGAAGAAAAGTCAAATTAACATGACCAGAGAGGAAGAGCTTTTTTGTCAACATGTTGAGCAACAGGAAGCCTGGAAAGTGACAGTAAATAGGAACAACGTGTTGAGATAATTAGGGCTGGTAGTCAGGCAACAGCACTCTGAATCACTAGAAGACAGTGGCGAGCAAACCGTTACTAAAGCAAGCACCATAATTCCACCAACACGCTGCTCAGAGCTATTGCTCAATTGTGAAACACTCTGGGACATTAAAAGGAAGGAGCAGCAGCATGAAAGCCTCAAGAGGAAAACAGACTGTCAAGCAAATCCAATGCAACAACAAATTTTTATTACAAAAGGATAAACATGTAAGATCCAGGTTATGATTAACAAGATAGAAACATCCCAACTGACAACACAACATTTTGAGGGTCTGTGTCATCCCTCTAGAGACGAGATTTAGTTAAAATCTCTTACGCTCTCTACATCTTGATGTTTCTTCCCTCCTCCCACACCATTAATCTCCAATCCCCAGTAACAGCTTCTGCCATTTGACCCACTAGAGCAGTTGCACAGTCTACATCACGGTCTTCATACACTCATTACTCCTTATATCCTGGACAGCTTTTAGTCTCCACTGGTGCTGCTGCTGCCACTGGAGCTACAGAAACAGCTAACGGGACATTGCCAGTTTTCTTAACATACACAAGGTCACACGCTGCCATCAGAAAAGCCTGTTTCTGCCCTCCCTTTCTTTATTGGAATTCTGTAGAGCCCATTTTTAATTTACTTCCTTTGTTGGAAGCAATCATTTTGTCATGTTCTTAACAGAGCAGACACCTACAAGGTTAACTGGAACAAAACATCTGCTTTACACAATGTTCAATCTGAAAAGATTATGGTTTAGAACCACATGTGTCATAAGATAATGAGAAAGCCTGCAACTTTAAGAGGATGGGGAAGTAGCTACAAGGACAGCAAAATGCAAGTATGTCAAGGAGAACCAAAACTAAGTTTTCAAGGAAACTTTTCCTTCAATAAACCATTATTTCAAAAAGAGCAGATGAATTCAGATTAGAGATCCTCACAGCACAGAACTGATGTTTTAGATCTTCACTGTTGTGGGGTTTTTTTGTTTGTGGTTTTTTTTTTTTTTTCCCTCCTCAAAATTACCAATCTGCAACCAGATTAAAATTAAGTATCTAGTGAATCCTGGAAGTCAGCAACACACATTTCTCCCCTAAGAAGTTAACTACTAATGGTGGAATGATCTAAGCCCTAGTTATAGAATGTTTTAGTAAACACACATTTATAAATAACAGAATGCGTTGCCAGTTCTTGGTTTTGCTATACGAGACTACAGCTACATTAACACTCCATTTAGGACACTTGTGATACGAAACACATACCGCTGTAACAGACCAGGTTTATTATCTGATAGTAGCCTGCAGTAAAAACAAGAACAGAGTTTAAAAAAAAAATAGAACAAGGGATACAAGTATTTAACTAAGTGTTTTTAGTAAAAACAGATCATACGCTGAAACCTGGTAGACACTAGACTATTCTTGTCCAAGGCATTGAGTCCTTGTCAAAAAGTTTCCACTGGCACACTTTTAAGACCCTGGAGAGGTTTACAACAAGAGATCTTTGACTACTATTCAAAAGGGCCCCACCATATTTCAGCCCTAATCACTTTAAGACTCACATGTAGAACGGCTTAATTTCCAGGTCATTGATCTCCAATGTACTGTTCTAGCAGTATGGTTCAATAAGTAAAGTTACCATGAATTTAAGAATCACAAAAGAGCATGGAGGAAGGCGGGGGGGAAAAAACAACCCTACAATAATTGCTTGAGAGAAATGCAAGTCTGAAAATAAGGGAAATTAATAGCAAGACATATAAGTCCTATATCAACGGCTGACGTAAGCAGCTTAAAGGACAACTTTCATTCAGCATATTTGCTTTAGGGCTGCTAGAGCTATGGCTTGCAGAAGCCTATTTTAATCACAGCCTAATGGAGCAGACCTGCAGGACATCAAGGCAAAAAATACACGATGACACACAAATAGCACTTAGTTTTCATGGTTATTTGTAAAAAGGGGGCAGAGGCACAACACCTAAGGCAGCGAGCAATGAGGTGACTTCTGATGAAAACAGCTAGAAGAAGTGTCCTTAGAGCTTTCTGCATTTCTACAAGTGAAATATACCTTATTGTCAGCTAAGTTACAGAGGCAAGTTGTCTCAGATGACAGTTTATGACTAAGTAACAAACACAAAATTAAATAATGGAAGTTTCAAGATAGAATCCTGTTGCCCAGCAAGCTGTACCTGCTTACCACTAACAGAGGAAAAGCAAACAGTTTGTTGTCAGCAACCTAACAAGGTTTTTTGTTTGGTTTTCATTCTGACAATGGAAACTTAGAAACAAGCTGGGAGAGTAAGATCTCATCCTATCAAAAAGAAGCCCTGGACTAATTAAAGCAGGTCATGTAAAACTGAACTGCTTTTAAGAGAGCTGTCTTCTCACAGGATACTGTGAATTAACATTCAGTATATTTTGGATGTTGTACCAGCTACTGCTCAGAAAACATGCGTTTAATGATTTCTCTTTTCCATACAGATTAGCTTAAAATTAAGTAGATGCAAACTATTTTAGTAGTCCTGATACTTGTTCCATGTCAGTTATACTGAACACCAGGAAATATTAAAGAAAAACCTCCCAATTTTAATTCAGTTATTCAGCAGATTTTTATTTGCTACCCAAGGAGAGAGGAGGAAAAAATCCCCACCACCAATGGATCTTGACCACAGATAAAAGTACAAAATTAAGAATTTTACTGGGTTAGCAGATTGTAAGCATCTATCAGATACGCCACTCCATGCATCTGAAAACAAACACATTTTTGTGTCAAATGTAGCAATAAGGAAAAAAGAGATACATAACATCCACAGTTTAATTTCTACAAGGTAAAATGGAACCACAATTAGTTCTCCCAGTTTTATCAGGCTTACCCATCAGTTGGTATCTGGGGTGCTATTGTGTAATGTGAGTTGAACTAAAAGCATGTGAGTGTCATGTTCTACAGCAACCCTTATCTTGTGCCACATGCTCACTGCTACTGACCTTAGCAGGTACCTTTTGGGGTGATTTCAGGGCAAAACCTGCAGCATTTTTACTGGCACGTGTTCCTCTAAGAATAGCTTTGCTCACCTTTTAATGCAGATTAGATTATACTCATGCTAATTTACAGGAATAAATCACAAGATATTGTTTTAGTCTAAACATGGATATCCGCTATTAGAAAACATTCACTTCTAAGTCACTTTAGGAATTAAAGAAATAATTGTGGGGGGGTATGCTCTTAGGATGCTGTATTAATACTTAAGATTTTGGTAGAGTTTATAGTCCATGCTGCATCCTGTAGAAGAAAATTCACTGTAAGCGCGATGCAAAGATAAGGTCGTGTGTTTAAGTATGCCTCACTGGTTAAAGTATATATACACATTACCAAAAATTTGTTCTACATCACATGCACAAGCAACATCTTGCAACTTGTCAAAGTCATTTATACAGCAAAGAAAGCTGTTCTTTTATGTAAATACTGCACATCTGAATACATGCTACACAAATAGCAAGAATTAAAAGCTATAGTTCATGGAAAATTAAACATCTTTTTACTTGCACCTAGAAAGTCAGGCTATGAAAGCCTTTGAAATGCTGAGATACACTCTACAGGCTTATTTCTGCGTAGGCTTCACAGGTTGGACAAAACACCAAGACAAGGTCCAAGCCTCTCTGTGAATCTGTTTACTCACCACCAGAAACCATTTCTCTTCAAAAGCCACACTTAAGGCCTAAATACTGAAGTAACAATGGCTTAAGAATTTAAAGTCTTACTAAGTAGGCACATCTGTAACAGCAGTTCCGACTTGGAATGTAGGACAGAGTATCTACAGCCAACAAACTGGCAGCATATGACCCCCGTAATCAGCCAGGGTGACACAGATTCAGCTGTTCGTCTGATCTATTTTACTGACACATACCTGACAGGGGCTGTGGCAGTAGAGGACACAAAAGGCACTTTGAATGCAGAAGTTTGTATTGTATGTGAGAGGAGATGTTTCTGCACAAAAGTCTAATGCAGATCTCAGTGTTTCAGATGGCTGTTTCTGTGCAGCCAGTCCTAATGGTAAGAATCTAGTATGATACATGCTCACACCACAGCCACTACAAAAGCTTCCACGACACAAAACAATAACCTATATACCTTGAGATCCTCTTGCTCATACCTGAATCTTCAGCTCTTTAAATTGACAACATACAGCTGAAGAACACTGCTACATTCACTGCCCTAGAAGCACCTGTGCCTTTCTTGAAAGCACATTGTTTGTCCTACAGCACAAAGTACATACTCTGTTTGATTGCCAGAAAAAAACAAAATCAAATCAGAATAAGTTCTCAGTGTCACACTGAAAAAACACACCCTTAAAAAAAAATAAGTCGGCGCTATATATTTGTGACCAATTCCAACACTCAGTCTCCACACTAGTAACTCCAAAGACTTGGGGGCTCTGCGGGTGATTTGAAGTCTTTCATAAGCCACCTTTTCCTATCCCTTGTCATTAAAAGGGAATTCCTATTTAAGCATCTTGATGAAAATTCCCTTTTGGACATACACCAGACCTACAAGCCTTCAGTAGAAAGTTATTTCAAACAGGAGCCATTATCCAACCTTACTTCTGTCGGTACACTGTATGATGTCCTACTTTCTACTCAAGTGCTACAGTTTAGGGTCTATCAAACAATAAATCATAGTAAAAAGCAGTCACTAAATGAGAATGAGCACTCCACTAAGTTTTACAGCACAATTCTGCAGGATTTGAGACTGCCTCCAAGAAAGCCAGAAGTCTTGACTCATTAAAGAGCAGCTCTCAACAGTATTACTCAACAGCCAAAACCAACGCAAATGTAACTGACTCCATTTTAAGTCTGATTATCCATTTCAAGATCTCTAAGGTACTGGGAGTTTTACATGCCTTGCAACAGCACAAATGGAAAAATTGAATTTCTAAGCCTTGTAAAAGATAGTCTAATAAACACACCGAAGTTAAGCTCTAGCATTAAGTTGTTCTATTAGAAGAATGACTTGGCATAATTTGTAATTTCAGCATTATGTACAATTCCAGTTTTTAATGTAACATTTGCAAGTGTCCTCATGGAACAATTACTGTCCACAAGCCTAACACAGCTACGTATTCAAACATTTTCAGGAACACCAGAATTTAGGTGATATTAATTACACGCAATTCTTGCAGCAGCACAGTCTTTATATCAACATGCTCAGTAGTTCTTTACAGCTACTACAGAAGTCTCCAACATGCTTTCATCAAGAAAATGTTAAAACATAAGAAAATGAGACAACAGATGATCATCTTCCAGTGCTTGGAAAAAGCCAGAAACAAATACAAAGGGGAAGTACTTTTAAAAAAACAAAATTTCAATATATCTAGATTTTTCTTTTACATTTCATTAAGAGAAAAAATCTTTACTATTAACATAAATGTATGGTAGATATCCATAACTCCTAAATAGGAGGCAGAAAAGAGAGCAGTAGCCCAAGGTCATACACCACACCAGTTGTACAGAAGCAAAGAACCCAGATCTACCTCACAATCCATTAGACTACAGTCTCCTCTTAATTAGACAGGAAAATTAAGCATACTGAAAAAAAAAAAAGCTGAATCTAGTTCCTAATCAAGTTTTCAAAGAGGGCTTGGCAGTCTACGTTACATGACCTCTGTCAGTCTGGTACCATACTTGCTCAGATTCAGCAACGAAAGCCTCAAGTTTGGCATATCTGATTTTTCCACTTACTTGGTTATAATAAAAACAGTGTACCTCGGCACGAAAAGCTAACAAATTTCTGTCGTTCACCTCATAGGTTAGAGAAACACTCCTGATTTTTCAGGAACAAAAACACATCCCCTGCTCATCCTCCAGGAGGGAACAAGGGGAAAAATAGCTTTTGAATGACCTGTTTATTCAATTTTCTATAGCCAGCCTGATTTCCTCCCAGGAAACAAGTCTAAGTAAGGCACATTTGTCTCCCTGGTCAAGATCAATGCCACCAACCATTGCTCAGCTGGTAACGGTGTATGCACACCAAAACCCAAAGCACTTTGCAAGCCTCTCCTGGTGGAGGATCAGCACACAGTATGTGCTGCAGCAGCCACAACAGGGCAACCCTTCCCCCATCAGCTTCAGAGCACATTCTTCTCTGCCCATCCTAATTAGCTGGCCCTTAGCTAAAGAGTCACCACAATTTCCACTCCCCCCAAGAGCTGCAGCTCTTTAAAGCAGTTAATTGCAACTCCAGGGCAAAGTCTACTGTAAACTTTTACCTAAACAATTTAATATTCTGCACACTTTGTTTCTGCTGTCCGGCTCTCCGAGACATATAGCTTTCATCTTTCTCACATACTCAGCCTTTGCTCAGTTTTCCAGATTTTCAGCACATACCCTTTACACAATATGTGAAAAGATTGCCTAAACATGCTTTTAAAAAAATAAAAAGTGCTGTTGTTCATCTAATCCTGTATGCAAAGCAAGACGACCATTTAATGACTAGATCATTCAAAGGTCAGTTACCAAATTTGGTCAACAATGGTGCCATCACCGCTGTCATCATTCCTGTCACTGTCAAAAGCAACAACTGTCACCTTGCTATTATCAGGAAGGGAAGGCAACTGGAATATTCGCCATGTAGATTCTATTTACAGTCTGCATTGCATCCAAAAATGTCTTCCAATGATTATACATTGAGCTTGATAACGATTAACTCAAAGGCAAGAAGAATGTCCAGTTAAACACTTACTCAAGGTTAGTCTTCAAAGCCAACAAAAGCATTGGGAAATCCCACCTCAAATAAGCAAACTGGATTGAATGAGAAACACTTTTTAAAATACCTGTCTAGTGTTGTTACGCACTTATGACTCATGCAATGAAAGATTGCCTGAATTTTTTTTTTCTAGCATAACGAAATCTCTTCACAGGGCAACTGATTTAAGAGGTAGCAACTTACTTTGCATCTTATACTTCTGCCTTTTGAGTAAGAGTATAACTTCAGCATGTACAGTTTCTATACAATGGAACATAGGTCATTCTGTGATATAGAAGCCTATGAAATAAAAAAATTATACTTACAAAAGATATGCAAGCTGCCAGCAACAAAATTCTTACTAGTAGGTCTTCAAATTGTTCAATCACAAGCTCAAGTAAGGTTTTTCCTGCAATATTTAACAAAGCCATTTAGTTAGGCACATTTAAAAAAAAACCTGATGAATTACCAAAAAGAATTAGTGGAAGATTTCATGAACATGCTTACCTTCCTCAGCTGGTAACTCTTGTCAGTGGAAGGTTTTTCCAGGAAGCATGTAAAAGAAAGTAAGTCATTGAAGAAACACATTAGAGCATTATAATAAGGCATCCACCAGATATTGTTCCTGAATTGCACATCCAACTGGGTTGGATTTGACAGACATACTAAAGAGCCCCATTAAGGTGGCTCTTTTCATTAGGACATCTCAACAGGCCCAATAGTTTTGCATTTTAAGACACATACAGGTTAACTCGCAGAATGTGCTGAGGGTTATAATTCAGCCAAGTCATCACTCCAGCCAGCTGTGGGACTTGTGCCGTTGCTGCACACAAAGGGTCAAAGGCTCAAAATGCTTTCCCGACAAAGGTTTTCCTCCACATTCACTTCAAAAAAAACCCCAAACCACCAAACTTGGCTCAACATATTTCAAATTCTTTCCTCCATTTTAAGGGTATTTTCTTATTTCTGCTCACCCTTTTTAATTCTCGGCAATAAGATTTAGTAATTCAAGAGGCTCAAAAGCAGTATTAAAGCTAAAATAACCCCACCGTATAATCTTCTCATAGCTCTTCATTTTTCCACAACGTGCAAAAGGGACTAGGAAGGCCAAGCAGTAGGAATAAAAAGAGACATCAGCTGAATTCTGTGCCTCGACTCGAGAGAAGAATGTAAAGGAACAGAAAACACTGAAAAGCAGGGAAAAATGAAGGTCAGGACGGACAAAAAAAAAAAAAAAAGAACACCCCACAGCGTTTCATTTCGGAACGGAGGATTTCCCAGCGTTAAGATGAAAGGAAAGGGAGGTGACAGTTCCAACAGCCTCCTTCCCAGAGCAGCCCTGCGAGCCCGGGCTATGAAAGAACCCACGAGGTGGAGTTCAGTCAGCCATCTTCTCTCCCTCGCTCCTATTCCGGGTCCTGTAAGAGATGCCGGCTTCGCACAGACACACGCGTTAGGCCTCGAAACAGGGGCCCCGAGAGCATAAAAAAGAGAAAGGGGTGGAAAAGGGAGCAGGAGGAGGGAGAAAAACGACGAGTGGTAGCGACAGCATCCCCGCGGCGGAGGGAGGCGAGCGGCGCGGGGCCGTTTCACCTACCGTTGGAGCCCCATTTCTCCTTCAGCTTCTTGACTTGCTCCAGGCTGAGCCCGGTGCTTTCGTTGACGCCGAAATAAGCCAAAACTTCCTCCACAGTCTTTGTGTGCGCGTTCTCCATGGCTGGGGCAGGGAGCAGCAAATGGTGCCTCGCTTCTTCCTCCTCAGCGGCGGCGGGCGCGGCGAGCCCCCTCCTCAGCCCCTCGCTCTCTCCCCCACCGCCCCCGTGCTATCACCATAGACCCCCTCCCGAAACAGAGAGGAGCCCCCGAGCCCGCCTCAGCGCCTCACTCTTCCCGAAAGAGGCGGGAGGGGGAGGCAAAAAAAAATTAAGAAAAAAAAAAGGGAAAGCCGTCGATTAAAAAGCCCCCGCCCCCCTCCCACCCCACACGCCCTCCGAGGGAGCCGAGCCGCCTCTCCGGCGGGGATGAGCGGGGCTTCAGGCGGCCCCGGGCGGACTGCTGAGAAGAGGCGCGGGCCCCGCAGCCGCTGTCGCCTCAGGGGCGCGGGAGGGCGTGCGGGGGGCTCGGCGGGTGCGTGCGCGGGGATGGGCCGCGTCCAGGTGGCCAAGCGGCCTCTCCGTTCGCCTGCCCAGGCTCCGAGCCGCCCCCGCGCAGGGCGATAACGGCTCGGCTCAGCTCGCTCGCCTCCAGAGGCGGGGGAAGAAAAACGAGCGGTTGCCCCGCTGCCCGCCTCGCCTCTGCCGGGAAGGGTCAGAATCGACCCCCGGCTCTACCAGCCCGATCCTCCCCTCGCCGGCCCAGGCGGCTGTCGCCGTCACGGCTTGGGCTCGCTCGCCTGCTCGCTCACTCGCCCGCCCCCCGCGCCCGGCCTCGCCGCTGGCTCCCGCTCGCTCCAGTCGCGCACCGGCGGCGGTTGCTCTAATGTAACTTATGGGAGCTGGGCCGCCCGGGCCCCTCTCGCCGCCGCGGCATGTGGACGCCGCTCATTGGCGGGGCGCGCGGCGCGGGGCGGGGGAAGGCGCGGCCCCGCCCGCGGCGCTGAGGCGGTGGCAGCGGCGCCTGGCGGGGCTCTGCGCAGCGCGGCCGCCCGTCCTCGGCGGGGAGGAGGCGGAGGCGGGTGATGCAGGCCTCATGCGGCGGCGGGAGCGCTTCCGCTCCGCGGTGGGAGAGGCCCGCAGGTGGGGTGGCCACTTTCCCGCCCCCCTGCCCTGGCGTGAACCGGCGCGGCCGCTCTCTGTCCCGGCCTCAACCCGCGCCGGGTGGCTGAGGGGGCGCGTGGCTGGGCGGCAGCGCGCGCGCCGGCTGAGGGGAGCCGCCCGCCTCGCGGCGTGCGCGCTGTCGCGACAGGCGCTTCAGCGGGGAAGGCTGGTGCACATCGTGACAGTAGCGTCAGCCTGCCCGTGTCGTGACAGGAGCCTCATCCCGCCATGAGTGCGCCAGAGGTGAGAGAAGCGGGGCTGCGCGCCTCCCGTGAGGAGGTTCGTTCCCCAGAGGTCCTGCCCCGGCTCTGACGAGGCCTGTGCTGACACAGCGCTGTCCTTTGCACAACTTCCCAATTCCTGTGCCAGCCCTCGCACGCTGCCCCGCCAGCATAACAGTGACACGCACACTCAGCCCCGCCTCGCACAGAGATAACGTGAAGAGGTATAACTGCACAGAGTGATTTCAGCAGCGAGCGTGGTGTGAGATACCGGCTCTCCGCAGTGTAGGGTCTCGATAACTGACACAGTCACAAACCAATATAGAATACAGAAAATGGACTGATTTAGCCACCCCACCCAGTAATTCACAGAAACTTCAATGACTGCGATTCAAACTGAGAGAAATCGGCACTGACATTAATGACACCTGCGATACATACACAACCCACAGCAAACAACTCAGTACACAGTATAAATACTTTCCCTTAAAAACACTTGGTGCCAAGCGATGTTCTTGTATATGTGTGTGCAAATATAAAAGCTGATCTCAACATGCGTGCTGACTTACATAAATGCAGAACCTACATACAATCTGCATATCCATCACTGTTACGAACCACCCACAGCACCATGCTATAAGAAACTCTGATCTGGAAGGAAAATATCTTGGCCTTACTTCTCTATTAGCAAAAGGAGTAAAGAGGGGAGGACAGCCAATATAAAATTACAGTGTTCCAAGGTGTGTGTGGCCCTATATCCTTTCTAGAAAAAGTACAACTGCCCTAAAAGAGCCAGTGTCCAGATAAGGGTCACTTGACAGCATGCCTGCACTTCACAGGACAGCTTTGAATGGAAATTGATCAGTTAGATCTGATGACCTAGTTCAGGTATGGGAATTACTTATTCCACTCTTTGCCCATATTCATTTTAGCTTGCTTATCAGCATGATCCCACCATCCCTGAAACGTAGCTGAAGCCACAAGGTACACGGGCGTCTGAAATTAATACTCTTACAAAACAAAATGTCTTTGAAAATATGCACTCGATGCCAAGGAAGCCACTGATCAGCGCCTGTCACAGGCCCACTAAGCTACACCTGCATTTTCAGTGCCACCTGACACATAAGTATGTACATGTGCACCTGTACCTTCAGATACCTCTGCATGACAGACTCCATGTTATTTGCATACACAACTTTAAAAAATACATAACATCCACAATCATCATATATACAATAACCCCAGCTACTTGAATTAACATATTTCACTGATCAACAGCACAGTACATCTATATGAGTAGTTTTGTACCTTCTACCACATTAACACAGCCTGCATTATGTGTAAGCTTTTTGTAAAAATGCATTTACCGCAGCAATGTCTTTACACACGAGCATATTTTACTAGCCTTCATATACAGAAGCACCTGCAAAGGACCTGAAAGTCCTGCATTTCATTTTCTTACTATTTTTAAATGTTATAAAAGATGATACAATTAAGCATTAGTAACTATTTTCAAAACAAAATGACATTAGAAAGAAACCCAGGTCGTATTTCATAGTTATTTCACCTTGCAATATACTTTGTATGTCATTATTGGTTTCCTTTTTGTGTGCGTTTCCAAAAAGGCTTATGGAAAATTATTTTAAGCATACAAGAATCATGGCATGTGCATTTTAGAATTGTGAATTGAAACTAGTGTTATGCAAGGATCCGTACAGTTTGCTATGAAGTTTGTATCTTAAAGAAGATGGACATCTTGACCCCAATCGGAATGATGGTACCTCAACTCTGCATCGTGCAGCACAATCCCATGAAAGCTCCCAGGTGATTAATACTTAGAGCAGGTGCAGACAGCTTTGCATCCTCCATCTTTATGGAAGAAGAAAACCAATCTATTTTGCTGCTGCAAACTGAATTTGCAGTTTGTTTTTGGAGTGGAACCCCTTACAGGGATACCTTGGAAAGAGACACGACAGAACGGGCCAGCTTTGGCCTTGATGAAATTCCACTCACATAATGGAAGTACACCATTCACACATTTGGCCTACTACCTTTTTTCGCTGTAATATATTAGAAGAAGCAGCCAACACATCAGGCAGCAGCATTAAAATGGTTCCTGTAATGCTTACTAATTGAAGTAAATGGGAATTTGGCTTGAGAGAGGACTGCAGGACGCTTTCCTTCAAATGACAATAACATTAAGTCACCCCTGTTGCTGCAAAGCAGATTCACAGCAGTTACTGGTCATAATGTGAATTGTCTCTTGCTGTACACAAAAACATGTGTTTTGTAGCTCAGTTTTCAAAGATGATTAATAGTTTTTAGTGGAGCTAAATGCAGCACAGAAGGGCACTACACAAAATTCCAGTGGGTTGAGCCAATGCACCTGAATGCTGACCTGCAATAGCCTTCCTATTTCAGGCCTGGATCTCTTTCTGTGGTCATAGACAAAGTTACATATTCTGCTTTAACTGTGCCAAATTATGTAATGATTTTTGCAGGTTGGCTAATTGCCTAATGAGGCTTAGGTTGAGACCACCAAACTCATTGCTCTGATTAGCCCAGCTGATTTCAAATACAAGTCTTCATAAGTGACATGTGGGGGCATTGTTTTTTCCTCCTATGGTACTATTTTATTCCCCCTAAATTACGGTTATTATACTGTTTCAGCCACTTGAAATCTTCTAAGACATACTAAAATACTGCAAAAGTGCTGTATCAAAGTGGAAAGGTTTTAAAACTGCAGTTTTGTCATAGGATAACGCAGTTTAAATATAGTAACAGTTTTTTCCAGTCAGCTTGCTCTTTGATTTCATGGTATTATGTCAAGGTTTTTTTTTTTTCCCTTTAAGCAGCTTATAACTTAAACAGCAAAAGGCAAAAAATACTGAGATGAAACAACTATGCAAACCCGGTAGAAAAATCAGTGCTAAAATATTTGTTTGAATGTTGATAATGAAGATAATCTGAGTTTGTTCTCAATCATTTTTATTCCTAGGCAATGTGTGTTCCTGTATCAGCAGCAGGTAGAATTTGACTTCCACTGAGATGGAGAGAGTGTGAGTACAAAGGACAGTGTTGCTGCTGGGAGATTTCTAGAACCGGATCACTGCTCCTGCACAAAGCAGCTGCTTGCTGCCTTGGTAGTGTAAAAGAGACAGCAAGACATTCTGATCACAGTAACTGTGAGAGACCACAGCTTGGCTTGATAGATTTCTTCTCACTTGGTTTGTCACTGAAGACTCCGTTAGAGTATTTGCCACAATAATCTCCATTTCCCTCTTTGGAAAAATCTTTCTGTCTATCCCATGCTGATGTCAATAGGAGATCCAGAAGTATGGGAGAGAGCAACAGTATATCAGAACCAAGATCCATCATGCATATCTGAAAAAATAATTTATCCTTATTTGTGGCCAAGTCGTTTCTCTTAAAGGGAAATCAGCTTGACTGCTATCTTAAAAACGCACAACAACTTTAGAGATAAAGCACTGCTCAGTGCCCACGAGATCTGAATTCTTATCTCATCCTGACCTGAATTTTCCATCTAATTAAGGTCTAATTCTGATTAATTTGGCAGCTAGCTGCCATTCTTTCCTCTGTAAATATCCCTTGTGTGCTTCTGGATCTCAGTTTTGCTGTCTGTAGAAGGGGCTAGGGATACTACCAAGCTTGTAGGGGGCTGTGTTGCCAGGCACAATATTTATAAAATGGCAGAGTTCGTTGTTTGTAAGGTGTTATAAAATTGCCCTACATTTTATATCTGTAACAAGTTGATGGCTAATTGGGATGTCGTAGCTGTGATCATACTAGTACTTACCTGTAGCACTTAATAGCGCAGTGAAGGTTGAATTACTTTGCTACAGGACATGGGTCACCACTTCCTGAGCAAAGAGCTTGGAAGCTGTCGGTTTGTGGTCTCTGGCATTCAGGAGAACGGTACCAACTCCAAGCTGGACACATAAACACACAATGCAGCCTCGTTTCTTACAGTGTTAAAACTTCAGTTAGTTATTTCAGATGGTTTGGTTTTGTGATTCTTGAGTGTGTTAGAAACAGAAATGCTAACATGGAATTTAGAGTTTACCTTGCACCTCTTCAACATGTAATGCATGCTGGTTTATGTTAGTCAGGTTCAAGTGAGCTAACCTGGTACTTAACAGGCTAATGGCAAGTTCTAGAAACTACCAGCTGCAAGGTAGGGCAATAATTGCTGTAGATTAATAGTACCATTGTATCCCTCTCTAAGGGCTGTATAAATTCAAATTCCTTTCCTGATTCATAGAAATTTATGGGGATAGAACCAAAGTCTTGTTCACTGAAAGCAAAAGAGTGAATTGTACTCATCCACAGTGCTTTGCATGATCCTGGCTGTGATGGGATGGATGAAACTTGTCCAAGGAAAGTCCACAAAGAGCCACACTTTTCATGTTTGTATTAGACTGTACATATCGATGTGTATCTGAGAGCAGCACTGACAAGCAGAATGCAGCTCAGTGATGCCAGTTCTTTATCTCTTCACCTTCTATTTCCACAGGCTTTGTATAGTAAGATTCTTTGGTTAAAGTAAGCCATCTTAGTTACTTGTTCTTAAAACTTTTAATATTTGTTTTCATCTCTTAACTCTATCTGAGGCTGTAATCAAGGTGCTGTAAACAATATTTCCTATTTTTCAGTGTTACAGGACTGTACCATGAACAGTTCAACCATGCAACAGGTGTTTGTCATTTCGTCTACTCACTGAATCACAATGAAAAGTCACACTCTCCCTGACTTTTCAAGATAGAAAGGGAGACATCCAGATGCACCCCAGGCAGGTAAGTTACAATAATGCAAGATTGAAAAGCTTTTCTTAGTAATGGAGATTACTTCATTTTCAGCCATTGTTTGGGACTCATGGGACATGACTACCACTTTTCTTTGACTTGTCACATCTTGTGATATGACACAAGCTGAAGTGACTTTCTGTGTTTCTTGTGGAGGATTTACTCCAAACTCACAGAAAGTTGTTAGTAACATAGTGAAGTAACACACTTCAGTTTTCAGACATTGATAAAATTATCATATACCATCAAATAAGCTCTTTTATTGGTCATGTGGTATATTAAATAGAATTTCCAAAATTCTATCCAATATAAAATTATTTTATGTTAAATTTTTTTTTCTCTCATGAAATAAGACAAAATGAGGGATTGAAACCAAATGCTCTGTTTGGTTTACCAGGTAAATTCTTCCAGTCTGAACCATCAGAAATCTGTTTAACCCACGGTCCACATGGATTTTGTTTTTTAAAAGGCAATATTTCTGTGGTAAGATTAATGGGTGTAATTAGACTGTGTCTATCACCTTCCCCTACCTGTCTTAAGGTCTTCACACCTGCTTCCTAACACGGGCTGTTCAGGAGGAAAAGAGAAACTGCTGGACGGCCTTTATTCTCTACTAATGTGACTCTAAACAAATCTGAGCACATTTTTCTTTAGTGGAATAAATGCTATATTGATCTTCTATGTTTCCACTTCCTCAGCTCATTTCTACCATTCAATACAATTTCTATAGGTATTTCACAAAAATGATAGATTTTCGAAGGGACTTTAACCTCCCAAATTACCCATGGTAGTTTTTGGTCACTCGCAGAACAAAAATTCTTACAATTAATCTGTCAGAGCTCAATGTAAGAGACCTGTTTTTCTTTGTTATTTATGTATAGATTTCTTATATGTCAATGGTGGTGCATGTGAACTCAAATTATCCTGACCTACAATACTTGTTCTATTTCAAGGTTCTGTGTTTCTAAAAGATTGTTTAACTCCTGGGTGGGTTTTTTTTTTCCCCAGTTCTGTTAGAAAAAGAAAACCTCCCCTGAGTCATATTTTAAAAATACTTTTAAGCTCTTAAGGCTGCTTCTGCTCTTATGTCACAAAGCATTTTGAAGAGATATTAATTTTTACCACCTACAATTGCTCAGATGGAGAACTTTAAGAATTCTTATCCACTCCCATGTTGAAACTATGCTGGCAGCATTCTTGTTCCTAGAAGTGAGCTACGATGATCTTCCTGTTATGTGCAGCTTGGGCTTCTTATGAGAACAACGCTATTGAGCTTATTATTCAATATTAATAACATTATTATTGTCTGGAGTTTTTCTGTTTTGTTGGTTTTTGTTTTGTTTTGTTTTTTTAGTGATACTGTGATTACTGTTACTTGATTAATAATTTGCATTTGCAACTTCTTCTAATCAAGAATCTCAAGCATTTTGTAAACCTTAATGAAAATTATATTATACAATATCCCTGAGAGAATAGTAAGTATTATCATCCCCATTTCACAAAAATGGGAACTGAGGTTCAAAGTCATAGTCACACAGTCTATGGCAGAACTAGAAATAGAAAAAGTCTCCTGGCTCCCAGTCCTGTTTCTTCTCCAGTCACCTTAAATAGTTTCTAGTGTAGTTTTGTAAGACATTTATCACATGATTTTTAAAAATCTTGTCCTCTTTGTTAAAGAAAACTAGAAAGTAAAAAAAGAAAAAAAGAAAAAGTGATAATAAAGGAGACTACCTAATTTTTGAATGAGGTTGCTGAAATGATTCTAGCGGTTTCATGGGCAATGCCACCCGCACTTCATGAGTTAATCCTGACCCTAAGTACACCTAAAATAGATATTTTTGCCTCCAGCTAATCAACAGCCTTACTAGATTGCCTAAATAATTTATGTATAACCAACTAATGGAAACTAGATTTTCTGTGATTTCCCTAGATAGATATTCTGCATGTAGCATGTATATCCTTGCCTATTTCTGATATTCATTTGAAATTCAGTTGGGACATTGCAGAACACTTTTGTACTCCAGCTGTGTAGCTCTAAGTAAAAGCCAGCTGGAGACATAATGCAGTATCTTTGAACTGGGCAAAATAATGTTTTAAATCCAAGTGCGTAGTAGACGAATTTTCTGTTAATGAACAGTGAATTAGAATTAAAACCCCCACAGTTCTAACTCTAAGACTGGCCCATGTGGAAAAGCATTTTGTCTTTCTATGCCTTATTTGTACAATAAAAATTATGGCATTTTGCAGCAACATTCAAAGAAAACATAGTGAGATGCAAAGAGATAAATATGAGGTGTGAGAGGACTATTAAATAAAATGAAAAATGAACTAATCTAATTTTCTTGTTCATAGCACAGAAAATGTGAAAAACATACAGCACCAAATTGTACTTTTTAGACACATTTGTGTAATGTTACCTTCAATGGAGTAGTGAAATGAAGCTTGGATTAAAACTTGTTCCACTGTGGAGAAAACAGATTTTCCTTGCCAGTGTCTGCAAACAGAAAGCAAAAGCATTAGCAGACATTGTCCTACCTTGTTCTGACTGCAAATTTAAGAATCTATTTCACATCTGTAGCTGAAATGGAAGGCACAGTGCACACTATCTGGAGTTCATAACTTCTATCTAGAATTCTTTACTGGAAAATATATTCTCTCTTTTTGGATAGCCACTGCTAAAAGATAATTCTTGCTCGCATCTGCTCCACTGTGCCAGGAACGCTTGGGACTGTTTGCTGTGCTTGTTGAGACTAGCTGCAAAATTAGGGCCAGGTTGTCGTTTCCATCAGCCATGCAGGAGGTGGAGGAGGAGCACCAGGTACTCCAGGAATAATTTAGGTGTGGCAGTCAGAAATTTTGCAGCAGTCACTGAAAGAACACAGCAAGTATTGTTGCTGCCCCATGTTGGCTCAGCTGTACTGGTTGGTGCTGCCTTCATCTGGGGAGTTTACGGCAGCGCTGAACTAGAACAATGCTTGTGTAGCTCTTTCTACCTGTGCAAAAGGAGTGTGAAACACTATCGTTCCAAATCATATCATTTTACATGCACCTCTACCTCCTCATGCTATTTTTATCAATCCAATAATGCCCATCTATTCTTACAGTTAGCAACGTCACCATGTTCCTCGTATTTCTGTCTTCACATATTCCATCTCTGCACAGTTGAAATTCCTTCAGGCCTGAGCCTCAGGGCAGTATGTTGAGTTCATGTACCATTCCCAAATGTGAACTTGATTACCTTGCACATACAAGAGTTTTCTCATTTCAAATGTCACAGAAAAGGCCAAGAAGAAAGGTGAATTAAAATCTCATTGAGAATGGTAAAGACATGAATTGTTCCTGGCCTGTTTTCATGTAGCACCTGCTTATGACAACTGTAGGAAGGGATCAGCGGATTTGCAATTCGTGTTTGCTGTGCAGAACTCCATGCTGCTCTGCAAAGCCGGGAGATCTCCGCTGCTTACACTGGCCTTTAAAGGCAAGTACCACTGTTTTCAAAGTGTCCACGCTCAGCGAGCCGTGGTAATCTGGCAGGTATTCTGTCAAAGCCCGTGAATGCTCATTGTCCATAAGAAAACTTGGAGCATTCAATATCCTTGTATGTTGAGACAAGTTTAGGGTGGTTCTACATTATGACACCCATGTAGGCCTCAGAATATTAAAATTGGGCGGTTTTTAGCCATTTTGTGCTGAAAATGATGTGCTGGAGTCATTAGCAACTATTGCTTCTATGTTTCTTCTTTCCGTACAGACATATTGGCTGATGGGGAAGAGAAAGATCTATATCTTTCCATGCGGCTAGGGATATATACAACTCTACTGTCACTAAACGCTTTGTCTGACTTTTTTGATTAAATCCCTTATCTCCTATACATTTACAATTTTTGCTTGAAAAGCTGTGGTTGTCCCCCAAAACTGTGATTTTCCAGTTAATCCTTTTGTTTGATCCTGGCTGACACAAGATTGTTGTTTGGTACTGTTTCTGTACATTTTTATTCCTTCTGAATCACCCAAAAAAGACACATGAAGACTACGGTAAACCAAGCAGTACCAGTAGTTTACTTTTTTAGTGTTTTGGTTCAAAAAAGAATCAATTCAATTATCCTGATTAGGAAAGAGGCTCAGTTAAATTCATTCTCACTTCAGTTTGGTGAGAGGACATTCTCCCTTCCCTGAGTATGATGAAATAAAAAGCAGACACTGAAGTTTGTTTGTTTTAGTTTGGTTTGTTGTTTTTTGTTCATTTGTTTCTGTTTTTTAGTGAAGGAAATATAAAAATCTTAGGCTATAAATTTACCCTGACAGCAGAAATATGTGTCAGATTTTTTCACGGGTTGGCTTTGTGCCAGTCAGCAGTCTTTATGCTTGATCCTGTGTTGTCTACGTGAACCCTTTTTAATTTATGCTACTATAATCTTTATGTATCTGTCCTCTTAAGAGCTGAATAAATGTCATATAGTACATTCTGTCCCATTTGTCACAAGTGCTATTGTGTGTCCACCCTGGATCCATATTGGATTAGTACTGATGAGAGATCCCAGGTACTTTATACAAGGAGAATATCAAAGAGGATATATAGAAAATACAGACAGGAAAACAAGTGCTCACTTTTGGAAGGAGCTGCATTAAAACAGTCTGCTGAAACATGTTTTGGAAGGTCATTCCCTTATTTCAGAGATGTTTGGGAGAGGTTTGACGTTTTTATTAGTAATTGTTTATTCTTTGAGGTGTAAACCAGCTGTTGTGGCTTTCACATGACTAACTATGTAAGTAGCTGAGATAAAACTGATAAGTAATATACTTTCAGAAACTTCTAGAAAAAGCCATACTATACATAGAAATACCGCAATCTCAGATCCTTCCAGACCAAAAAGTGATACCTAACTGGCAAGACAGGAATCCTCCTTTTCTGAAGGCATAAAGTTTCCCCTTTTAGCTCTGGAGTTTCATGGCCTTCCACCTGCCACGGAGCCAGAGTGCTGACCATTTGTTGCTTTGCAGGGCTGTGTCATTTCAGAAAGAAATTCCACTTGAAATGGAGAAAGTGAACGTTTTTGTGAGCTATATATTCAGTTATGTACATGACAGCTGTGTGAAGAAAGAAGCCAAGCACCTACAAGAATGATTTTAAACAGGCAGAAATTCTCAACAAGCCATTCAGCTTTCTTTTAACTGGGTTCATACAGAAACAGCAAATAATTAATTTGGGCCAAAATACACGGCATACTGAGTTTGCATTAGCCAGAGGGTTTGGAAATAATTAAGGGCAAAACTGTTAATACTCCATTTAAATAGCTGCTGCCTATCTGTCCACTCTGAAAGCCCAATCTGTTGTATTCAATCAGCTTTCAGCTGCCACTTGCCAGCAGCCTAATTCCCCAGTCTTGTCTCTGTGCTGTGCTTGTGCATTCCAGTACCTGCTAAGTTAAACCCCGCTGTCCTGGTTCTGCGTGGAGATTTCTTGTGCTATTCCAACTATCTGACTGGTTCAGAATACAGCCCCCAAACCTGTACCCACACAAACACGCCTGGTTTCAGTGGAACTCTGCAGGGGTGAAAAGGGGGGGTCATCAGCTGTGTCGTTTAGCTCGCAGGATTAGGACTGTGTTCATTGATACCATTTTCTGTGCATTTATGCAGTTTTGACAAGCTGTTAACTTGCAATATTTCCACCTTATTTCTTCTTTTTTTGAAGTGAGGCAACTGACAATGCAGAATATGTTGCTCATCCGAACTGTCACACTTCAGATGACAGCATGTCTCAGTTTTCCTAAATATTTTTGCATTTTTGTTTCAGGATCAGTGCATTGGCTAATCATTTGTATTGCAAGTGGATTCAAAAATCAGTAATTGAACTCCTTACATGCTTGGCTTTTGCAAGGTTCTGTGCAAACTGTGACTGAACAAGACAGGGAAGTCTGTGCTTGGGTCTGACAGTTGTAAAGGTGAATGGGTAGTGTTGGAAATACATTGCCGTGAAAGGTGTTTTCAGGTTGGGAGGCATTCTAAACCTCAAACCTGTACCACCAGTTCTTTGCTGAGAAATCTGTATTAAAAATGGCAAAGTTCACTGCACAGGCATTTGGAAGGAACTGAAGAGTAATTCATTGACCTTTGCAGATTAAGTAATGCATATTGTCTTAAGGAAGTGATATTTGAGTATCAAACAGCAAATGTACACAATTATCTTTCCTTAACCTCGCAATGGAAGCGATCAGGATTTCCTGATCCTAACACGTTTAGTGTTCTTGGTGTCTTAAATATATGTTTTCTGTGGTCTATGGACACCGTTCTCTAAGCATGTTGGAGAATGCTTAGTGCATTGCCTGCCTTTTTTTTATTCTTTCTTTTTTTTTTTCCTGAATGTGTACGTATGCAGGAAAGAAGGAAGAAGGTGAAGGAAGGGGTGTGCAGGTGGGATCCCGAGGGCTCTGTGCTCTGCTCTCAGACTTCACAGAAGTCTCAGTGCCTGGCTCTGTGCCTCAGTTTTCACTGACTTAAACGGGCCTGAAGTGTTCGTGTAATACTCAAAAAAACTTAGTTCCACTTAAAGGGCTTTGAGATGATGAACAGTAACAGAGCAACAAGGAGCAGTTTTGCTGCATTTGCAGAACATCTATATTACAGAAAGAGGACATGAATGAAAATGAATTGTGTATAATTCAATATTTCAATGCAATAAAAGTTAAACATGTTCATTTTCTTTTATAATTTATTAACTCAAAGGATATTTTGCTAATTTATGGGAAAAAAATTATAGGAAACTTTTTATTTTTCTTCCTTCCGGAGAATAAAATAGTCTGTTCAAGTACAAGTGAATACATCCTAATCTTATATGATTTACAACAAGATGAATTAGTGGATCTCCCTCTCCAGTCTTTCTTCCACTTTCTAATTCTACATGAAGTTTATTTTCAGATTCACTGTGTTGGTATTTTTTTATGTGGCTTGTTGCGCAGTGAAATGCGTAGGCCATGCGCAAGCAACATTTTAAAGTAATTTATTTCATTTAGAAATTCTTCATACAGTGTTACATGTTTTAAAAAATTAGTGAAATAGAGAAGATTTTTTTGTTGATCAATCTTAAAGCTTGAGCTCATAATTGTGTGGCAGATGAAGAAAAAAAATTAAAATGGACAAATCCAGAGCCCCTGGACAAGAGAATCACTTTACCTCAGGACATTAAGATAATTTATGTGAGTGGCTTAGAAAACATGCTAGATAAGACTGGAGTTTGGAGAGGCTGAACATGTCCAGGCTCAGCCTTTGGATTATCCAGCAACTGGCATCTGAATATGTTAATGCTGTAGATTCTAGCATGGAAACAGGAATCTGTATTTATGAGGCAAAAAATGTATCAGAGATGAATTCAGTTCTATATATATATTATATACATTTTACATATACAAAATCTTTGCCAAAATATGAATAATTTGCAAGCACGCTGAAGTTAGAAAATGCCAGAATAAAGGTTGCCTTTCCATGTATATGCCCTAAAGTAATCTTTAATTACATGATTCGCAGCTTCTTTTTCTAACCAAGAAATTTTCTGATTTCAGTGCTTGCTTGATTTTGCAGTCTTAATACTTTGTCTTTTAAATAAAGACTTTTGCGGTTTATTTCCCCAGGTTTTCAAAAAAGCATTTGAAAATTATGATGTTCCATCCTACTAATATCCAGGTGGGTCATCATCAGATTGTAACCTTTATCTGTCATCCTAGGGGACTCCTGAGTGGCTGTAACTGATGTCGGTGGGATGTTCAAGTCTGAGAAATGATGCCGTGGGTCTTCTGGCATGTGACATAAAGCTATAGGTGTCAGACAAGAGGACTGTAAGGTAAGGGAACAGAGATTTAAATAAGTTACTTCTTATTGTTCTCTCTCATCCTTTTCTATTCATTAATACTCTATATTGTGCAACCAATAACAAACTTGCTTTGACAACAGTCACGTAAACTTCATCGACTTGATTCTCTAGTGCCTTGTACCATATGTGTGATCATTTCTACTCATGCAAAATGAATGTAAAATGTTGATTTCTGGTGTGCTAACATTGTAAAACTACTTTGCACTTCATTCATGCAGCTGTGAACAATAGCACATAGTGCTACAGCGTGCAGATCCAGGGCCCATATGCTGAGGAGGGTTACACTTTAAGCTGATTTGTTCACCACAGTTGTAGGTCAGAGTAGTCACACTGACAGCACAGAACTTGGCTCCAGTGCGCTAAATCATTATTCCTGGTCTGCTTCTTTCCATTGTGAGCTGAAGAGTTTTGCTTGTTAGTGGCAGCATGCAAAGCCTCATAAAAATTGTTAATTTCCTACAATCTATTTCCATGCATAGGCATTTAGTCTTTTGTATTGATAACTGAGAGGGCAATATTTCAGATACGTCTCTTCACACAACAGAAATGCTCCAGAATGGGTATTCACCTCTACGGCACTGAAAAGGCCGTGCAGCCCCAAATTCTAAGTTGTCAGAGAGGAAGAGCTTTCAGGACTCGGAAACCTAACTCTGATAAGCTAGCTTAGAGGTAGAAAAAGATCCTACCTGTGAATTAAGGCAGGGTGTGAGAGGGTTAAGTACTTATTGTATGTTATTTTTTAGTTGATTAATTTAAGCCAGGACTATGCAACTGGTACTGAAACTGCAAACTGAAACTTCTCTGTAAGATCTGGAAACAGCAACAGGCTGGCTTCCATAAATAATACTGAAAGTTAAACAGTGATTTCACAAGGTCCAGGACACAGTATAAATAAGAAAGCAGAAACATTCAGGAAATCCTTAGTTAACAAATGTTTTGTTTTAAAGACTATATGCTTTTCTTTATGTCTGAGAATCATCTTCACAGTAGACACTAAACTGAGGGAAGTAAAAAAAAAATTCCTCTGACTCGAGTGAGATATTTTGACATACTGAAAGCATAGATTGTTCTCAAGCTTTTCAGAGTTAGTCCAAAAGCTCGTAGACCTGGCAAAAGGTGAGAAACCAATGAAACACACTAATTACAAGACACCAAGCTTGTGTCAAAAAATGTATAATGCCACATGCCGACACCAAACATTACAGCATTTGGCAACTGCAGGAAATTGGATGTTCTAGGCATGTTGAGCCAAATTCAACCAGGAGGTAACTGTATCGATTTTACTGGATTTATACCCGGAGGAATTTGGTCCTTTTTATTGTGGCCAAAACGCAATGCTCACATTTAAATAGAGCAGCTGTACAGAAGTTGTGACTTCTTTTTCAACTAAATAATTTTTAAAGTCATTCAGTTATTTCAGCTAAACACAGGTTCTGTTTCAGATAATCAATTCTTCTGTGTTCATCTTCATCTTCTAGAGCAAACTGCATAGCCCAAAAGTGAAAAGGAGGGAAATTGGAGCAATTTTGAGAAAGCTTTTGCACTTGTAGTGTACATTGATACTCGCTGTTTCTGCAGCTTGATTATCCTCAGTCCACCCCATGCTAGATTCAGGGCCTGTTTAGGTCACAAGTGTTCTCGTTCTGTCTAAAGCATCATCTCTGTCTGGTATTTATTGCATAGTCCCGTGGACTGAGCGACCTGTGAGCGGGCCAAATGCCAGAGGAAAACATGCACAGGCTGGAGGCAGCCAGAAAACTACTGGACAGTCATTGAGAAGCTATGAGGGGTTTTGTCCGGTTTTGTTTTGTTTATGGTTTTTTTTGTATCTATGTGGTTTTTAAAAACTGCAAACTCTAGTCTGGAAAATACATATTTTGGCTTTGTACAGCTTTCTATATTCCACTCAGCCCACTTGGTAGTATATTAACTTTTGTCATATGATTTGTTTTTTCTCTTACTGTCTCCATGGGAAAAAAGTGTTTGAACTGTAGTCCATGTTGTGTGGTGTTTAGGTTTATTATTTCTATGTTTGCATTACACACAAATCAGGAATTGCATCTTCCTTTGGAGGGAAAGGCAACCCATCAGTTCTTGAGCAAGTTCAGGAAACCTGGTGCTTGTGTAGAGCTCACGGAAGAAGTGTGGTGGTGGGTAACCATTCTGTATGAAAGGGAAGGATTTTCCTTGCCCTGCCTCAGAGCAGTAGGGAGGCATTTCAGCAGCCATTACAATAATTTCTGTATCTCGGGAGGCTCGGTGTTGCTGTAGCAACCTTTTGCTAGATAGGAATTTGGCTGGTGAAGCCCCACAGGAATCTGCTCCCACTCTCGACTAACCTCTCACATCACCGGTCCCAGCTGCCAGGGAGATACCCCAGCTGCAAACCAGGCAGGGTGAGGGACCTCTTTCCACAGGTTCCTCACAAAACCTTCCCCTAATTACCAGCATCAGATGCTTTTTGGCAGTTTTCCATGGAGATAGAGCTTCGCTATGTGTACAGAGTTCTCTGCCTGAACCCAAATGGTAAAAATGGTCACAGTAAATTTTGTGCATACAAACAAGACTTTATTCATGCACTTGCAGATACAGAAAGTGAACATGCAAAAGGAGGGAGTGCAGTTCTAGAGACCAGCATGGCAAGTTTGACTGGGAGGCAGCAGTAGTTCTGGTGACACAAAAGAAGTATTATAAAGTCACTGAGGGGATCAGGCAGATGGGAACAGACTTGAGTAGGAAGGAACACACACAAGGTCCCCAAAGCCTGTTACTTAGATTTGGTAAAAAACAAAGTGTGAAGTTGGTCAGAGCATGAGGGGATGCATCACTGCTCAACCACTTCCTTCCAAAGTGTGAAGTAGTTTCTAGACAGGTTTTTGGCCTTCCAAGCTGCTGTATGGTTAAGAATAATATTTGGAAGATTTTATTTATAGATAATATTGCCCAATGTTTATGAAGAAAATATAGGTTTTTTTGAGTCTTGGCTTTTATTTCTGATTCTACAGGTGACTGGCGTTGTCAAACCACAGGACTCTGTATGTAAAGCCTAGAAAACAGTAATATGATAAATAAAATAAGACTTTGACATAACACATAGTTCAAACAGAAATCTGGTGCTGTGTGCTGCCTTCTGTTGTACTTCCGTTGGAGGAGGAAGAGGAGACAGCGTAACTATTGTTTTCTTTTAAGTATTGTTTAGTATTGCTTTGGAATTGGGACACATGGGGCCAGTTCCTTCCCTGGTTTCCAGTTCCTACTCCCAGGTCTCCTTCTGTAATTCATGAGTAGTCTGCTTAGACTAAAATATCAAAGAGTCGTGGAGCAGGTACCAATATCAGTGGTTTGAATTAGTATGCCGAGCTGGAGAACTAGGTGGCTGAGTAGCCAGCCCACACTCAGTTTTGCCAACTGTGTTGCAGGGCAGCTGCTTCTGGCAAGCAGACAACTTGGGAACTGAAATTTAAAATTGTCCAGCAAGGATTACCAAAGCCAGCCTGGTAGCTCTCTGAGGCTCATTCTGTACAAGAGATGTACCAGCTCAACAAAATGGATCGTGAGTCTATGAGGTTAAACCAGGTTGAATCCTTAATGCTAATGCAAGATTTAACTCTTGCAGATATTATTTTAAGTTGTACAAACAGGTCACTAAATACAACAAACTGTGAAAATATAGTTAAAGAAATTTTAATTTGTGTATGTAATGGTTTTCACTGATTTAAAGTGCAGGTAAAGCAGGGTGAATACCAGAAGAAGACAATCTCCGTGTTTTGTTTTTAAACCAAATACCTTGGAGTCTGAAGCACTTTTTAATCACGCAAGGACGAAAAAAAAATCTCTACTGACAAGTTTCTTATTCTGCAGACAGATGTTAGGCCCACACAGAAAGTGGGCCCATGTATGGTTATAGTCAGCTAAGTGTGTTGCTGAGTGGCAGTGGGACAGGCGAGTGGGCTCTGGAAAGCTGACTGATCGCTGTGCACTAGCAAAGGCATCAGAACTGAATCTGGACTGTGCCCTAGTTAGACTTATTCTAACTATTCAAAGCTGTGTGTCATTTCATGCAATTTGGGATACAACTTGGGCTCCGTTGGCGGGGGGAAGGGGGGGAGCGGTGTGTGTTTTTTATTGTATATTTTTAAAAAGCGCACCCAGTTCTGAGGAATCTATTCCCAGCTAAAGCACACAAGCTCTGGAAAGGTCAGAGAGAGGCATCTCTAGCTTTGGTAAATAAACAAATCTCTTCTCTGTGGCTGGGATGTTGTATTAATAGCAGTAGATTTGGTTTCGCATTGTGGAGCTCCTCCTGTTTCATTGCTATTGAAGATAAGAGAACACAAAATGTTCTGTCACCCTCCCCATGAGAAAACAAGCCAACAGGCAGAGACTATTATGTTTAAAGATAGTGAGGCAAAGACTTGGAGAACGCAAACATACAGGTTTATATTCAGTAGCTGGCACACCAGTAACTCAACATTATTTAATGTTTTACATGGAAGAGTTTGCAAGACAAAATCTCCACAGTAGAAATAACCTAAAAATAAGGGTTGAGCCTTAAGCAGATGGAAGTTGATTTTTCCCTTTTGCATTTTTCTTAGTGAGTCAGTTGCAGCAAAAAGTAATAGGTCTTTTCTGCTTCTTAACCTATTCACCAGTCTGCTACAATCTGGTTTACTTCAGTTTGCAACCTGGAGCTAATCAGACCTTCATTTCATGATACTAGGATTGGAAAAGTTTCTCCAAACAGTTCCTGAAAGGACAGGATTTCTTGTGAAATTGTAAAGCCCTCTAACTTGGCAGTAAGCATGTGTAAAATAAATTGACTGAGCTGTATCCTAGACCTTCTCTGCACAAAGTTCTTTGTGAATAATTAATTCTAAAATTCCATATGTGGAATAGCTTGGTTTGGAATACGTACTCCTGTGTGTAAGGCAGACTTAACCTATGTTAGTTAGTGGATAAGAAACATGCTGGGAAGAAATGAAGAATTTATCCTTAACTAGTTAACATATATGACACATACCATTGCCTTTACAACAATAGACACCTACTATATTATATTACGTTAGCTAATAGATGCTTAAGTCATACCTCTTGTCCTTAGTGGCACATTTTCTCCAGATTGGGCGTAAGTCCAAAAGGAGACAGTCTTCTCTTCTGCAAATAAGCATCTTCTGTTGGAGAGCAGATTGCTAGATGTAAGTAAAAATAAACACAAACCAAATCAGATAATTCTCCTCTGAACAGTTGTTTTTCTTGCCCTTGAAATGTCATCAGCTACAAATTTATTTCCTTCCCTGATGCTCAGGTAGAGAATCGGTTCAGAGGAGAGTTCTTCCTGCTTGCAGAAAGCATTTTGTAAAAGTACACCTCTACATAGGATACATAAACAAAGCAAATGACTCAACCGAAAAAAAAGAGTTACATGCAGTGAGATCTTTTCCTCTACGGATATTTTTACCGTGAGAAATAAAAATATTGGCACAAGACAAAGACACTGAAATCACCAAAATTGTTCTCTCCCCAGTCTGAGTCTGATCGGTCAGAAATTTAGGGTTTGGATGTGGTGCCTGATCTGGCCCTAAGGCAGCATCCACCTTTCTATCTGTCGTGGGCAAGAGTCTCAGCTGAGGTTAAGATGCTGCTTACATGTAGGTGTTTGTAAGTGAATATCACTTCCCATCTGCTGTACTCATTGCATTTTACAAAAAAAGCTTAATTATTTCTTCTAGATCAGTACATATGGAAGTTCCTCTAAAAAAGTCGTAAGAAATTCTGGGCAGAGACAATGGACTTATTTGACAGCTACTGATGACTCTTCAAGATTATACAAATGTTCAGAGAAAGTAACAGTCTTTGTAGTTAGGAGCACCAAAAAAAAGGTAATTGTTCCATATTGTAGCTTCCTTACCATTTGAGAACAACCCCAAATTTAATTCTGCCATCACGGGAATTTTGGCTGAGTTAAATGTGAGAAAATATTTCAATTTTGAGCATGAAATTTCTTTTAACTGTGATTTCTGATGCCACATATGCCATAGAAATGTGGAGAAAAACCTTGCAGTTAGTGTGAGAGCCTTCCGATCTTTCGGAAGGATGCTACGTGCTTCGGTGTGTTAATGCTTGAAAGGATCCAATATAGGTGCTTTTGGAAAGGCATCTGTATTATTTGTCCCTGATACCAATAAGGTTTTATTTTTCAAACAGATCTAATAGTCATCAGAGCTGTGCTGTGAATAAGATATTCTAAATAAAAGTAAATTTTTTGTGCATAACATTTTAATTCAATTACATCATAAGCTACTAAAATTGAAATATTTATTTTTGCTTTAAGATATATCATTATGAAATTTCAAAGCCATATGTAACCCACTACATTTATGTACTGACCCCAGGAAAAGTAGCGCTAGAAACAGCGTGTACCAGTTTGAATTATTCCAAGAATATCATGTTCTTAAAAGGCAATAGACATAAAATACCCAACACATGAGAATAATATGGAAATTCATGCTTTTATAACTTCAGTCTGATCCAGTTTTTTGGCTTTCTAAAAATGAATTTATGTAAAGAATATCTTTGCAGCTGAACTTTTGTGTAGTGATTTTGGCAGATTGAACCTGATATTAAGAATTTAAAGCTATTTGAACAGCACCTGAATTTCCCTGCAAAGTATAATAAAAGGCAGCAAGCAGACCCCCAATTACATACACAATAATATAATTGCTGTTCTGCTTGACGAGGTCATAATCTGATTTCTGATTATATATGAAGATCAACCAATTAAGGTGCTTCCAAGAAGATGGATATCCAACATCGTTTTAGTATTCCATGTGGCTTTTAAAAAATTTCTCTTTTCCTTCAAGAATGAAGTCTGTTGTCTGAGTTGCAGCTGGAGAATGAGGGCAGCTCAGGCCACCCCGAATCCCCCGAGATCAACGCCGTTAGCAGCTGATGATCTAATTCTGGATTATTTGGGTCGGACTCTTTTCTCCTAGCTAGGTGTGACTCGATTGACTTAAAAGAGGTTAGTTCATTCAGTTCACAGGGGTTATAGCATCAGTGAATCATTCCCCTAATAATTGCCATTTGAGTAAGGAGGAGAGACTAACGATTCCTATAAACAGACATTCTGGGTTTATAAGACATTTTTATGGATAAATTAAGGATACTGCATGAAGTTCTGGCAGTTATGTGTGTTATTACATTTGTATTAGTTATGTATGTTTTTATTAAAGCTCAGGAAGAAAGCATTTGTTCAGAAAAATATGAATGTTATAAATGTTTCCTTTGCAACATCTCTTAATTTTGCAAAGCCATTTATCAAAACCAGGCTGTCATAGTGCGCAATCATTCATGTGTTCATACCTTAAGCTGACCATATACAAGATGCATGATGGTGTAGGGTTTATGACATATTTTAAATTCTCATTGCTTAAGAGACTGAAAAATGTTATCTACTTGAGTTACATAATAACCCATAACTGGATTCCGTTATTT
This sequence comes from Pampusana beccarii, assembly GCA_013399365.1. NCBI lineage: Eukaryota > Metazoa > Chordata > Aves > Columbiformes > Columbidae > Pampusana > Pampusana beccarii. Next base: position 510,994 of record VWYH01011280.1, on the reverse strand, counting down.
TGGAGTTTTCCACAGTTTCTTGCATGAGCATCTCTATAATCTCCCTGTTGTTGTGTTTGACCTCGTATTAACTACCAGCCTTACAGAACATGTGCATTGTGTCTGGGAATTAATATAGCACTCAATAAAACTCAGTAAGTCCTGCCTTATAAGAAGCAAGGCTCAATGTAAATGATAGGGTACACTAACTAGGGCAGGCTGTTTTCTTTTTGTTTCTTCCAAAATTCTGTTCAGAAAATCAGACGGAATCTGTCCAAGACAGTGATTTAGGCTGATTTATACCATAATTTAGGCAGACAGATTTCCAGAACTTTATGTTCTAGTTTAACAGATGCATACGTTCTGTGAGGGGAGGACAATGAGTTTAGGGAGGGAAAAGCATTCCCTGGAAAATCAAAAGCCGAGGTGATCATTCTGCATCTTTCATTTTCTGAGAATCACACGAAAGAGAGGAGCATGAGACCTCGAGCAAAGCTCATCACAAGTTATGAGTATTAATTTCCTGCCTTCCAACACTGATCGCCTGGTAAGCATTTCTTGAATGACAAATGTTTCTGTCTTGTTTTTTCTTATTTAATTCTGAGCCCGCTCAACATCCTGTTACGTGAGTAGGTTTTGATGAAGGAGAGATTTCACCTTGGCTTATGAGCTTTTTAATAAAACAGTTGTTATTTTTTAAGTTTGTCTTCAGATGGTCTTGAGCTGATGGCTGCAGCACATCGAGGACAACAGGAGTTGCATTGTGCTCAGGGACCAAGTGTAGGATGTGCAGTAAGAGGGCAGGCTTAATCTGTGCTTGCTTACTGAGTGCTTTGTCTCTGGCCCATAATCACCCCCAACTTCATTAGCTAATGTTCTGTTTAGGTATTCAATATTTATGCCTCAGTGAAGGAATAACATTGCAAACCACTCTATTTGTTGAATGCCCTTGTATAAAAACTGGATGTACCCACATGGATTGTTTCAAAGAAAGATAAATTGCACCAGCGCTATGTATTTGCAGGTAACGTTGGCTCTGATGCAGCTGCTATATCAAAGAAAAATCCCCTTATTATGAAACTCCAGTATCCGTGCCTTTCCGTGGAGAATAGAACAGTGTAAGCGTTGCTGAGTCTGCTGGGAAGAGTTCATCTGATTCTAATGAACACACAGTAACAGGCTGTACATCTTGTAAGGAGAACATTTCCATCAAAGGTATTTGAGTTGTTTTTATTTTTTATTCTGTTGACTAAAAAACATTTTCTTTGGCCTATTTTTCAAAAAGTCTAAGTTTTCTTTTGAAAATTTTAGCTTTGCACTAAAACTTTGTGGACTTTTAAAAGCATGATCAATTTTTCAGTTTTTTTCAAGAAATAGTACAAACATTTAATTTTTTGTTCTGCTGAGACTGGAATTTGCCATGGGGAAAGTGGTTTTACTCCCCTGTGGTATACGCTTGTATCAACAAAAGCTCAGTTTTAGTTTAAGGCCCAGCTTATCAAAATAAATAGGAGCTATCACCATTGACTGGGTTATTAATTGAGGTTACCCTGGATTTGTTCTCACATATAAAACCAAAATGTAGTGCTCCAGTGATCAGCCTTTGTTTGAGGTCTAATTCCATGCAATTCCAGCACGCAAGGAGGACACCAGACCGGCAGAAGCAGCAGCTTTGACCGCAGCCACCTGGGCAATAAACCTGGAGCACAAACTCTCTTATCCATCACCATGTTCTACACCAGCCACTTTTTCTCTTGTAGGGCTTTGACATTCATGCATCTTTACATTTTTTGAAGACAACAATGAATAATATTCAAAATCTCTTCATTTCCTCTAGATGTTTAAGAAAAAAATTAATTTTCCTGTTCTTTGTGTGCTAGGTTGTATAGTCAACGTGTCTCAGCTACAGCACAAAGTAGATGCTTGTGAAAAATGGAGAATGTACACGGGACAGGCACAGCAATAAAAGGTTGGCCCTGAGTGCTGTATATGGGTTTTGCACGCATGCATGCACATGCACACACGGGGTTTCTATTTAGGACTGCTTCTCCTGATATTTATCTCTCTGGGATTACAAAAAGATCTCAGGGTAAGAGAAAATCTCACATTTAGTTTTGGTGACTCCATGACCTCAATGAAGGGTAGTTGTGATGTTTTTTATGCCTTGAAATTCCATGTTACAATTTAATTAAAAACTCCTTCAGGAAATGGCTTTACGTTTGTCTGTATCGTATTTGTTTATCTGTATCTGTGATGACCTTCCCGTTAGACATTTCAATGAATTATCACCTTGGAAATGTATAGATATTTTACTTCGGAACTACTTTTTAGGGAGTGGCAGGGGTCAGATGAGGACACTCAAAGCTGGGACGCTGACTACAGCACTGGGAAATTTTGTGACGTTTGCTGTATCGTTCCTTTATGTTCAAATAAACCAGACCTCGGGCTAGGATGGGACTGGGGGTCTGAACAACAGCGCTCAGGACAAGACTTGGGAGGTTTTTCAGGGAGAGGATCAGGTTGGGAACCCTGGCCATGCCCTGAGGCCACAGCCCAGAGACAAGGATGAGAGTCCCAGTTTTGCTTCTGTTTTGTTCCATACGGTGGTTTGTTCATCTAAAAATAATATGAATAACAGCACCTTGTTTATCTGGCTACATGGTCAACAGACTTTTACCAAGAGTTGTTAGTCAATTATTTTGAAATTCTGTGATGGAAGTTGCTATAGCAAATGGTTCATTTTAACCCAATTTGTGCATGTGCTGATGTACTCATGCTCACACACAGGTTCACAGGATCAGAGTCGCTTCTCTCAAGCTGGCCACAACTACTTCACATGCCATAAAATCAGGGAACTGGATATTCTAGAGTTAGAACCTGAACCGTCAGTCACAGTAAGTATATAATTGTATCTGATCATTAGGTAACACCAGACAACATTATTATTGAAAAGAGTAAATATAAATGACAAGAGCACTGTACTCTGTCAATTCTATTTTTATTCACAGCAGTGAAACTGCATTATCATTGCAACAAATTAATTCCATTTTGTTACAGAGTGCTGTATGCCTGTAACAGAGAGTAATACAAATGAATTAAAATATATTGATTATATAGAAAATTAAGTGCAAACTATTTAAAGCATCTTAAGTGATTAGATGTAATCAAATTTTACAGATACAATTGCACAGCTGACCAAAGTCAGAAGAAAACAATCACCCCACTCGAGATGCACAGAGAACCTGGCTTCTAACCTTGGCTTTTAAACTTGAGGCTTGACAAACAATATTTCTGCTGTGATCCGGACAGGTGGCCGTCCCATCAGCGAGCGCTCGCCAGCGTGACCGCTCTCCTCATTTAGACTTTACATCAAGTCTGTGTGAACTCTGGCTCGAGATCAGATTCTTCACGTCTATAAGCAAAGACAAAGGCTAACGCTTATTTATTAATACTGGTTCTAAAGCAGCAAAGGGATTACATAAAGAAGCGCTGTTCATTTAGGTTACACAATATTTTTAAAGGACATGTGATGTATTGGAGGACTATTTATATGTACATTTGAAAGTAACTTGATTACTTAAAATAATTCTTATCCTAAAAAAGATAGACACTGCATAGAAGGTACAGAAAAACAATTCTACAATAGCGTAAAACTGTCTCAGTTGTGGGTACGCAAAAGGATTAAAGAGTATAATTTTACTCTCTTAGACCAAATGAAGTCCTAAATTGGAAAAGCAGCTCCATCCAAGGTCGCCTCTGTTGTTTCCAAAAATATCTTGAAACAAACGCAAGAGGGGCACTTTGTTGGGTGTTATCTAGACATATATAGTTTCAATCAAATTCTTCAAGAAGTGTCAGAATAAAAGTCGAACATTTGTTTGACACTGCCAAGTCACTAGCAAGTGAATCCCTTCAAAGGCTGAAAATAACTTTGATAACAGAATTAAGAATTACGGGATGTTTTCTTTACCTTAAAAAAACCCCACATTAATTTGGGATGGAATTGTAAACACTTTTTAGACATATCATAAAAGGATTGTATAATTCTTTCCACTACAGGGGGTGAAGTGTTACAAGGTTTCGTTAATGATCCCAGGAAAATATTTATAGTGCTTTTTCCAGTCTATGAGTTCTCTCTTTCCCTCTCATCATGTTTTACGATCAACCTTCACTTCATTCCATTAAATCAACAAGCAGAAAAGAACCTTCAGTGTGTATAGAGTTTGAAGTGATGCATTTCACATTACAAATGGTTGAAGTACAGTGTAGTAAATAAAAAATACAAAAGGAATAGTAAGCACAACAGTAAAATCCCCTATGAAATATGCCACACTCCACCTTTTTGTTAGAAATCGGATTGCTTTCTAGTTACTAGCTGTGGGAGATTTATTCCTACGGAGACTTAATTTTGAGAAGATGTTGTCATTGCCCATGAAATAATAAATTCCAGTTTTTGTTCCAGTTCTCTGAACATTAACCAGATCTCTTACTCCTGCAGTTACCTGAGCTGTCTCATCAGCCTACGGAAAATGAAAATGAAGAAGAGAAATCCTTTAGGACAAAAGATGCAACACAAATGTAAATATTAGTGGAACAGGTTGTCTGTGGGTGACTTTCAGTGTTCTGATACCATTCTGTTTTCAATATTCTATAAAAATAAGGCAAGCCTTAAAGCACAGAATAAGGGAGATGGGTACAATATTTTATAAACACTTAAAAAAAATTCCAAGTTTTTGCATGCTGCAGTCCACAGAATGCAGTCTTGGAGCAATGCATAATTTAAATAGCAGATGATAAGCAAAATGCATCATTTTCCTGTGATTTTTAATTTTTGATTTTTCAATTTTTAGAATCCCAAATTAATCAGCCCTTTTTGCTTTTAGTAATTCTTTGCTAATGGCTCTGAGATTTCTGTGATAACTGCAAAGAAACGCCTAAACACTAGTTTACTTGCCAGAAAATGCTGCAGTAGTGTAAACCAAGCAAACTACTGAATTATTCATATTTTACAACCTTAGAGTTTCAACTGCTATTTAAGAAACAGTACCCCAGTAAAAAGAAAAAAAAAAAGCAGCAAGCATTAAAAACCTCTGAATTTTAATTGCAGAAAATCTTAAGAATTTTGTGGGGTTTTTTTGCAGTATGAACCAGTTGTAAAATTCATAAAGAAGAAACTGTGAGATTAATTCTTTCATTATTTCCCTTACATGGGTATTATTTGTACGTGATATGTGCCTTTATGGTTTTGTTGTTGTTACTCCCTAAGTGCCAGGCATATTTTCTATTCCATTCCGGGGAAAAGGCGTAAGGAGAGAAAAAGGAATTCATCTTTTCAAACTGGTAAGATCCCATTTTCCATTCTCCTATCAACTGCATTTTCCCTGGTATTAGCAAAATGTGCCAGATTTGGCTTTATCCTGTTTCAAGAGTAGAGGTAATTAAGTGCTTATTGTATAAATGAGCGGTTTTAAAACATGAGCAGTTGCTATAAAATTTAGAAGCTTAAAAATGACATTATTCTCTATGACAGACTGAACTGAAACAGTAGAATAGACATTGGCTTGAGTAGATCCATTTGCAGGAAAAGAGCTCTAGTTCTTGCCATTCAGCAAGCGGTAGTTGTATCAATCCTCATTTGCAAAAACAAGACTTTTTTCAAAACTAGGAGGAATGGGTATACCAAAAAAAGCTAAGAATATACTTAAAAAAAAAATAAATAGAAATGATGCCTTTAGATACAAGGTAGTGCATAAAATGGTATTTTAATGAGAAACACTATAAATACTCTAGAGCTAGATTTGTGCAAGATAGCCTCTTATAGATGTCAAATAACAATCAAACCATCTTGCTAAGGACTTGTGTATTTTGATTGCTTGCACTGAGAAAATCTTCCACAGACATTTTTGTTATAAATTAGACTGTGTCTAACGGAACATTGATTTGTGTTGGATAAAAACTGTTATTTTAGATAATTACAGTTGCTTTTTATTCTCTGTGTCTTATAAATCTGATGCTGGCCCTTTAATTCCTGCTTGTTCTGTCAGGAGGAAGAATACAGAGCTAAATCCAGCAGACCTTATTTTGGCGAAACTCCCACTGAAGTCAGTGAGGGTTTTGTGAAAGTAAGGACAGCTACGTTTGTCTCACAGTTCCTGCTGATTTTTTGGAATATGTTTGCTCCCCCCTCAAACACCAGAGCTCCTCACCGAGTTTGACATAACCATGGTGCAGTGGCTTACAGCGTTTTTTTTGTCTGTAAACTAGAATAATGAGAATCAGTGCCATGCAATTGTGAAAAATACCCTTTTCACCCAATGGCCTTGGGATAAAATGGACTGTCTTGGGAGTTCGGAGACTGTACCGTGGAACTAACGCTACAGACACAGAGACGCTGAGAATTTGGAGGACCCATTTTAAATTCATGCTGAGGGTTCAAAGAACACTTAAACAAGCTGGAAATAGGTCAAATTCTGATTGTTAGAAAACAACCACCCAATTGGGTGTTACCCAGACAGGTGGTACCTTGCGATAAAGTTGTTGATTTGTGTAATACTTCCTCACTGGAACACGGCATGGCCATGAAAATGTCAGCTCTGTTCCCATTACAAGTTGCAATAAAGGCAGCTGAAGAGTTAACAGTGTTCCTTTGGCAGGAAACCTACTGCTACGAACGATAACACAGGGCACACGTTCAGATTAAATTCTTTATTTTTTTCACTTAAGTCTGAGCAAATACAGGGCCAACGAGAGAAACCAGCTCTGCAAGCGTCGGTGCTCTCCTCATCCACGGACAAGCTGACGGAGTAACAGCTCCCCCCACTCCGCTGTGTCAATGTGTCACGACCTTTCTCCCCAGGGGACACCTTTCGGGTGACACCACTTCAGTCTCCGTGGTTTTTCCGTCATACATCTGTCTGCCTTCCTGCAGCAGCTGGCTCCGGGCTCGCCAAACACAGCCGGAGCGGGGAGGTAGGAATCGGACGGATGCTGCCGAACGGCTCTGCACAGATCCCGTGCTGGGGGCAGCCTCCAGGTAGTTACTCAGCAGTGACTCGGGCACTGCTCGTCTGAGTCAGACACGAATTAGTGGTGTAGGGAGAAGCAGCTCTGTACTTTATTTCCAGTTCCAGAACCAGCAAGTCACTGGGAGAACAGATTTTCTCCTGCTTGTTGGCTACTGTGCTATCCGTGCTTATTAATCCTCCTTGTGAGGACATTTTCTAGGCACTGAGCTATTGCTAAATAATTCTGCTCTATCGACTTTTGAAATGAGCAGCATCATACTGTAGGAAAGTCTTGTCAAGAAAGCTCTGGAAATCACTATATTTAAACATAATAAATACACTAGCAGGGCCTAACTTCTGTGATTGTGGGCAACTGCATACATATGACTTCATTAGTAGCAAGATCCACGTGAGTAAATGTACACAATTAGGTAATGCTAGATTTGAGTTACTTAAGGAAGTCTAAGAACATTTATTTTACTTACAGTTAAAATGGAAGTCAAATGGTACCACTGATATAAACAAAGTAATCTGATACCCGATGGTAAAATGGCTGGTCGTATAGCTCGGTAGATGAACTGTTTTGTCGTGCTATTTCTGATGCCTGTAACTATTTAACCTCTTAGGTCCATGCGGAACTTGCCTGCAGCTCTAAGGACAGCTGAAGTCAACACGACTCAATAACACAAAGCTGCAGAATGCAGCCATAGTTTTATAGCTAAAATACTTCCTCACCCAGGCCTGGGTGAAGATAAGGAGAAGCCGTTTGAACCAAAGTGAGCTGCTGCTCGAGGGACCGCCTGGATTAGTGTTCCAACTGGAAGAAATGTGGGAAGTGCTGGAGCCTCAAATTTAGCTATGCACATTTTTGATTTATTTGGACCTTCACAAGGGAAGGGCAGGTATTTCTCCGTATGGTATGTTTAATCTTATTAGTTAGCAAGCTAGGCTATTAATAATAACAAAGGAAAAAAAATAGAAGTAAGCTTTTTGTTGCAAGTTAGGAAGTAACGCTAAAACTGAAATTCAGAGATTTTTCAATGCTCCTATCAAATAATGAACTAGGTGGAAAAGCCAGTGAACAGAATCCATTAAAGCTGCATTTACTAAATGTCCACTTGTATAAAAAGCTAAAAAACAGCATTTGAGTTTTTCCAATTTTCTTTTCATAACAGTTATTATGATTTTCTGCTTCATCTCAGAAAGTAATTTTGCTGCTGCTGTGGTGTATCATCTGTGTGCCCTTTCTTGGTGCAGCACAAACGACAGAACACTAATCAGATCAGAACAACAATCACGTCATCTTCGAGTAAGTAGCAATAAACTGTTTTTACAAGGAAGAAAGATGAACTATTTTTAGGGTAACTCTGAACAGAAAAACAGAAAAATTATTATACTCAATCATACTCTACATCAGTGCTTTTTCCAGGGCAGCAGGCTAATGCTTGTAATCCATCTTTGCATAAGTGGTCTAGTCAAATAGGTTTTCTAGGGTTTTGTTAAAAGTTTTGACTTGGAGAATATGAAATCACCTCGTCTGGTGACTCTGAACCATAGTCTGCTTCCTAAATGTGCCCATTTTTGGTGATTATCCCATGTTTTCAGCATGTCTCATATCTAGTTGTCTGTGTTATTTAACTATTGCTGACAAGCATTCAGCAAATCCCTTCTTTAGGAGTCCAGGTACGTAAGAACCGTAACTTTTTTCAGCTCAACAGGCCCTACAGTGCAACATTGGTGACATGTGCTACCCACAGGACAAGGCTAGCAGGGAGAAAACGCAGAGCTCTCACACTGTATAGTCTGCATGCGTCCTTTTCCTGAGCTTCTCCCTTCCCGATCGACACGGCCTGTTCTCTCCCACCCCGGCCAAATCCACCTGTGCTCGTGTCCTACACCACGGCTTTCCTTCCACGCTCACTGAAATCCTGCGTAGGGGAAAACCTGCCGCTTCACCTCATCCCGGGGAAGATTAGCGTGCAGCTGCTGAGAAAGACTATCTCCAGCTATTCGGCAGCGTGGGAGGACTTACATGAGGATGTCCTGGGAATCTACGGATCTGAGACCCACTCCTTACACATGCTCTGCAGTTTTCAACTTCGGAGGGCATCTGAAATAAATTTCATTAAATGATGCATTCAAACCTCTTCTTCCTGTGGCCCAGCAAGCTACTTGTCACTAACAATTTACCTTCTTTCACCTAGTTAATGTAAAAAAAAGAATACCATACTGTTAAAATGTAGACATCAGATTTTATTTTAGGTCTGTTAACAAATACATTTAATGCAAAGGCAAACTAGAAACTATGTAATTACCATACTCTCTGTTAATACAGAAAACAGCAGGAGAGCTCTCTTAGGTATCAAAGAAAGCAAAATTATTTTTTATGTCCTGAGAATACATTCTACTTCAGGCAGGAAAAACTAAAAAAAACCCCAACTATCTAGAAATTCAGTAATCTAAGAGACAATAAGAACAGCAAGAGCTCTGGTCCCACAGACTTATCTCTGTGCTTCTGATTGTGACAGTGGCTCAGCGGCGCTCATCTGAAATGACGAGGCGCAAGGGACAGTTTCAAGCTTCACCTACATTCCTCTTACTCCGGGTCAGCCGTGGGTCTCTTGACGTGATTTTAAGGGTGGTGACAGTTGCCGGTGGCTCACGGGTCGCAGCCAGGGGCAGCCTTTGCCCATCTACCTGTTTTTCTACCCTAACGCACGCAAGGGTCACTGGGCCGTATTTATATCCATCAGTAACCCTCTGTCCCTGTGATGACTCTCTGTGGGTAGTGTAATCGCGTTGGATCCATGCTGCACAGATAGCACAACGTGTCCTTTAGTCAACCACTGTTTGCACTTTCACGTGAGCAAATCAGAACAATTAGAAGGTTGTGTATGTGCAACAAAAAAATATATGTGTTAAAAACAACAAAAGATAATGGAAAAAGCTCAGAATCCAAATAATTCTTCTAAGAACCTACTCCTGACGCTGTAGCGATGAACTGTCTCCTGGAAAAACAATCGGTTGAATTCAACCGTGCAAGGAAAGTACAACTGGGAGCGTGTGGCAAGGTCTGTGCCGCTCGGGCAAAAACGGCTCCGCTCCTGCCAGTCATGCTGGCTGAATAAAGACAATAGGGCAGGAGAGGGCCAAGCCAGGAGGGCCACAATTATACAATATCAAGTCCCAGGCCTTGCAAAAAGGTAACCTTAGTGATACAGAAGAAGGAGCAGAGCAATTACGCAAGTTTTCTGTGACCCTGGAGAAGGTTTTCTTTCCCTTTGATCTCCCTGCAGTTGCATGCCGTTCCCAGCCTCATAAACCAGAGATTTACAGTGAGGTTCACCCCAGTGCAGCTCTCATAACCGATCTTCCCAACCACGTTACGTTGTCACTTAAACAATGGAGGAAAAGCTTCGCAGAGCGGTTCGTTTCTCTCTTTGTTTATCCACCAAAACCAAATAATGTACAACTAATTTATGTAGAAATGATGAAAGCAACAATATTTAGTAAGAGTTTACCTTTCAGAAGCCAACGCACTGTCTTCCTACTTTACCTTGCTATCAAGAGGCAGAATTCATAATACAAGTCTGTCTTTACCTCCTTCCTGAATGACTTGACCAATGGCTGTTTGATTTTGTTGTTTCAGAAAACATTCTCTCTTACATTCCATTAACTGCTCAAAATCCTGCCACATTTTCATTTGCTTCATATTTGGCCCGTGACTCTCCCGCACAACTTTCTGCTTCTCTCGTAATTTCTGTTAAAAAATATGAACATATTAGATTTTTGGAACAGTTCTACGCCACAAAAATTGCTTACATAAGCAGCTTGAAATGACAAAGATTTTTATATGCTACTGAAATACCATTTTGTTCAAGTTGATAATACTCCCTCAAGTGATAAATGCATTAACACCTAGGACTTAGATCTTTGTATGGATTGACAATTATTTCAATGTTTTTAAACTGTCTAAATAATAATGTTATCTATTTGAGAAGTTATGCTAAAAATCTGAGTTCATTTCCATGCAGAACTCTTGCAGTATCGAGTTGCAATCTGCAGTTGATTCATATGATATTATAAACATGAAATTAATGTTTTACCATGAAACCTGCCACTATTAATAGTGGCAGCCCAAACGTGTAAAAATCACTCACAGACTCACTCATTAAAAGGAAACTAATTCAAGAAAGATGTTTAGTGTGAATTGGTAAACCTAACCTTGTCCATGCTGATCTGAGCTTCATACAAGATTAAAAATGGACAAGTGCTTTTAACACCGCTGTGCTGCTGATCCCCTGGCCTTTAATAACAGTGCAAAGGCTGACAGGCTCCAAATTTATTGTCTTCAACAGGTTGCTTTATATACAACATAAAATTTGAGCTGGCACAGTTTGTTATGCCTGTGTTTCAGTCTCTTCTCCAAATGGTTTTCGGGGAATGTGCTGTCATGTTAAGCTGTTTGACTATCTTTTACAGGCGGCTCATGGTTACTCTGCAGGAAATCAAGCCCTGAAGAGCAAGCATGATCTCTTCTCAGGGTATTAGTTACCAATGCCAGCAGTAATGGAATTTTCTTTGTAGGCTGCAATTTGCTTTTTATAAAAGACTAACCACAGCATTTGGTAATAAGCCCCACAAAAATACGAACCGTACAAAGTTTTTACAAGGTAAAAACTTCATTCTTACCTTCCCAAGGTTTTCTTGTTCGAGGATCATCCGTGTATACTGTTCGCTAAAGGAAATACAAAATACTTTTATCACTATTTTATTTGGTTCTATGTAGTAGGACAGAATAATGATGCAAACTGGAGAATTATGGAAGTATTGGGAGGTTTATAAATGAGAGAGAAATGGAAGCATGAAGAAACGTTTTTGTCATTGCACAACACATCCCTTGACAGCAAAGCTCAGTTCTCTCTAATTCTCTCAGCTGGGAGAAGTGACAGTAGATAAGATCTCTTACATTTTTGAAGCAGGCATGATTACAGCACCTTCCAGCTTGAGGACAACATCAAGATCTTTTAAGATAAGACATACTAGATCCCTTTTTAATAATGTGTTTATCCTGGTGACATTCTGAGGTTGGCCACAGTGACCTCATTTGCCAGAGTTTACAAATCCACAGCCCTTCATTGCTGCGAATGTAGCGTTACAATGAGTGGGACAATATAGGAATGAAGGGGAATAGTGTTTTCCCCCAGGTTTGACAAATGCAGTGACTGCAATGGAACCGCTGTGTGTTCCTCACTTCCAGAAAACAGCCGTCACATTGAGGTGCCTAAATATAGGCTTAGAAGCATAACTCTTGACATTCATGATTAAAAATCTTGGCTGTACACCTTTGTCTGTAACAAGTGGCTGGATCGCTTTCTGACATACGCAAACTTGATAAATGAAACCTGACTATATAATCTGCAAACCATAACAGCACAATTCAGATACATTACTATGGACTTATTTTTAAATCTTCACTGATTCACTTGAAAAAAAAAAATCAATTATCTTTTGTCTGTTACAGGTATGCTTAGAGGTTGAGAGTTTGAGAGTACAAAATAACCTGGCCTATGTAAAGAACTTTCCAAATTGCTCAGGGTAGAAGACCTTTACATAGAGAAATCCAAGTTTCCAGAAAGAAATATCAGCCTTCACGATACCAGAGCGCGCGGGTTTGCTCAAGCGGCCACGTAGAACCAACGCATCGTGTTTCTTATCTTCCTTCCACTTCTTCTAAGTTCTTCAGGCTTCCAACCGGAGCCCTTGGGCCCCTGGTCCTGCCGGCCACATCGCCACGGATCGGCCGGGCCAGGAATGAAACTGGATCATTTTCTGGTCTCTCCCTCTGGGACAGTTCTGGCCAGAACAAACCTGAGGCTGCTCCAAGTGCTGCACGGCTGATCACAGCCCTCACCAAATGGAGGAGAAGGAAAGCCACGCTGAATCCCCTGCTTTCCACTGGCACACAGCATATGTTCACACACATTTGGCCTCAAGAGAATACTTTTTTTTTTTTTTAAGTAGTTTTGAACGTAATCATCAGGAGATTAGATGTCTTTCCTAGTAAGTTTTTCTTTACTATTTATAATGATGACTGGAAAGAATGCAACTTAATAACTTCATTAAAAATCCCACAACTTTCTATTTTTAGGGAAGAAAATTAACTTTTCACATTCCTAAGAAGTGACTTCACAGAACAGACAGTTTATATTCAATAAGGAGGGTTGGAATTAAGACATTTTTGTTCAATATGTTGTTAGGAAAGTGCTGTTCTATTTATGGTTCATTTTTACTCCGTTTACATTCCAGTGCTTGCTGAAAAATACATTCGCATTCTAAAAGAATGTCTAGAAAAAAAAATTATCATCTCACTTTGCATTTTGCAAAGATCTCTACGTTGAACTTTGTTGTAATTCATTTAAATGCGATGGGTCTGCGACCTCTTACAGAAGGTCAAAAATGTGTGTGGTCACTGTGGGAGGATAATTTCCCTGTGTGCCCACAGTTAGCAAGTGAAACGGGGACAGCGGGGAGCGCGGTAACGCTGCGCTCACATTCTCCTCACCATACCTGGAATGACATGGCTGGACTCACGCTTCATTCCAGCGTTTGGCTTTCATGGTTTGTCTGTGTGACTGCTCACACTGTGGATCTTCATTTCACAAGCATTTCAGCTGGAGCATTTTTTGCTTTGCATCTGTGAATAAACCCAGATCCTCCCCTTCCCCGCGAGGCCATAAATGGGCAGTGCTGGCTGTTGGACCCGCGTTTCCTCTCAGCTGCTTGGCAGAGCTGTCTTGCCTTTCATCCTGATGAATATTCACATCATCACTAAGATTTTTCTCACAGCCACTTCTCTTTTTATCCTTCTGCTTAATTTTGCTGTTTCATCATCTTGCATTAGATAAATCTTTCATTTCCTACAACCTTCCATTATTTTGTGAGATGGAATAAGAGGCTTTTTCGCCTCCACTCTATACGACATGGTAACGCTTAGACCCCTTAGCACAGATAATTAATCCAAAATATCTCACGCTCAGAAATACCTCATTCTCATTTCAATCTTTGGCAGGACTGCGTAATTGAAAATGGAAAACAACACCAAAAAAAAAAAATCATCAGCTCAATTCACAACCTTTTGTGCTGCTCTCCCTACCAGGCAAAGGCTGGGGGACAAAGATGCAGGTTAGTGTGACGGTGCAGAACAGTATCATTCCACCTCCAGTAAGAACTGCATATAGGAGCAAACCCCAATCCATTTAGGATGAGCAGATGCAGTCCTCCAGCCCTGTACCAGTGACGGTGGCAGCTCCTGGACCTGGAAGAACAGCAAATCTGCGAGAAACAGCCAGAAGCGGAGGGCAGCACCCGGTTGCTCTCAGACCTTCTCCTCCTGCCTCAGGCTCAGGGGACACTTGGCAGAGGCGCAATGTCTGGTAGAGCCCCAGCTCCTGCAGGACCGAGCCGACATGCAGCTTCTCTGAGCCCGTGCCAACAGGGGCTGCAAGTTAAAACCGCTCTCTGGGGCCCATAATCTCCAGCAGGAAGGGAAAATCTGTTGGTATGTCTGAGAGAACTCGTAGGTTTGCAGCAGTATATACTGGAATTCAATATGCTTATTTTTAGATCATTATAGTGTTTCTAAATTTATCAGGTGAACTCCTCCAGTTCAAATGCCAGTGAGAAAATTCCTAACTTCAACCTTAGTTGATGAATATCCTTCAAAGGAAACACATTAACATACGCACCGAATTGCCTTTCGTCTCTTCTGTGGGTCTGGGGAGACATATGCCTTCATTTCTTCTTTAGCACGCTCCAGCTGTATTTCTAGATTCTATAAAGAAATACATAATTAAAAAAAAAATAATTGCTATTTCATTGCACAATGAACAATCTGGTCCCTCTTGTGATCTTACCCTTTTCATGCAGTTAATGTAACGGTAGTTGCTTTCTTCCTGAGCACACTCCTCAAGAAGTCCTTTGACTTCCTGTAGTAAAGAACAAAATTTCAAAGGACATCATAACTCAAAGTCCCCAGGAGACGCCCTGTTTTGCGATATAAACCATGAGAAACAGCCATAATACTGAACTGATAATTTCTTAAATATTTATAAACTTCTGGCTTTAGAGAAGTCTCTTTTAAAGTGAAAGACAATTGATTGTTTTAGATTCGCAGTTTCAGTCACTGGGATGTCAAATGGTTGTTAATTGGTGTTTATTAAGATGACTGACTTGTAACAGACACTTCACAAGTGCTGCCAAGACTCTTGTTCCTAAGCACATCTTAAGTGCTAAATACAGTTGTGAACAAGCATTTCCTGGAACGCATCTGCAAAATGTATGTTAGAAGCTACAGACCTGCTAATAGCATGTTAATTAGCAATCAAAAATTATGTTGAGGAGTACGGATTGGTGGGTTAGTCCCATTTCTAAATGCTCCATACCAAAACCCCTAATAATCCAAATGGAATTTGCGTCTCTGGTCGCACAGCAGCTGTCAGCTCCAAAGCTCAGTCACCGGCTGATTTTTCAGACCATCCGCTGGAAAACTGAACGCTACGGTTCAACTGCAAGAGTTTGCTGAAGTCACGTCCAGTTTAATCAGTGGATGTGATTGTCACCTTGCGTTAGAAAATGACTAAGATTTGTCTGCCAAGAAAAAAGCCTTGATTGCTACTGTAAAATAGCTGTTATAGAAGGTCTACTTCATAGGAGGTTCATCTATGGATTCTTTTTTTTGCCTGGATTAAGCAATACAAAGGTACTTTTAGTGCAGGAAAATCCACCCACGCTTTAAATGNCAGGGGCTGCAAGTTAAAACCGCTCTCTGGGGCCCATAATCTCCAGCAGGAAGGGAAAATCTGTTGGTATGTCTGAGAGAACTCGTAGGTTTGCAGCAGTATATACTGGAATTCAATATGCTTATTTTTAGATCATTATAGTGTTTCTAAATTTATCAGGTGAACTCCTCCAGTTCAAATGCCAGTGAGAAAATTCCTAACTTCAACCTTAGTTGATGAATATCCTTCAAAGGAAACACATTAACATACGCACCGAATTGCCTTTCGTCTCTTCTGTGGGTCTGGGGAGACATATGCCTTCATTTCTTCTTTAGCACGCTCCAGCTGTATTTCTAGATTCTATAAAGAAATACATAATTAAAAAAAAAATAATTGCTATTTCATTGCACAATGAACAATCTGGTCCCTCTTGTGATCTTACCCTTTTCATGCAGTTAATGTAACGGTAGTTGCTTTCTTCCTGAGCACACTCCTCAAGAAGTCCTTTGACTTCCTGTAGTAAAGAACAAAATTTCAAAGGACATCATAACTCAAAGTCCCCAGGAGACTCTAGTGGTATAAATGGATCAAATCTACCTTTGTGAATGCCTCTAGGCCTTCAGGCTGTTCTTTAAACTCAGCATTTCCTGCTGTTTGATGTATATTGTCCATGCTTGAAAACTTTGAAACATNCACATCTTAAGTGCTAAATACAGTTGTGAACAAGCATTTCCTGGAACGCATCTGCAAAATGTATGTTAGAAGCTACAGACCTGCTAATAGCATGTTAATTAGCAATCAAAAATTATGTTGAGGAGTACGGATTGGTGGGTTAGTCCCATTTCTAAATGCTCCATACCAAAACCCCTAATAATCCAAATGGAATTTGCGTCTCTGGTCGCACAGCAGCTGTCAGCTCCAAAGCTCAGTCACCGGCTGATTTTTCAGACCATCCGCTGGAAAACTGAACGCTACGGTTCAACTGCAAGAGTTTGCTGAAGTCACGTCCAGTTTAATCAGTGGATGTGATTGTCACCTTGCGTTAGAAAATGACTAAGATTTGTCTGCCAAGAAAAAAGCCTTGATTGCTACTGTAAAATAGCTGTTATAGAAGGTCTACTTCATAGGAGGTTCATCTATGGATTCTTTTTTTTGCCTGGATTAAGCAATACAAAGGTACTTTTAGTGCAGGAAAATCCACCCACGCTTTAAATGTACGCCTTTTTATTTTGAAATATATCCCTTGTGTGGGCAAGCCCTTGAAAAATCAATTTCAGAAGAAAATGACAGGAGCTGATTTAGTGAGATAAAGCAGATTCCTATAAACATATTAACACTGGTATGTCTGTCCCTACCTTAAAGAATTGCGCTGGTTTAAGTACCTCCCTTCCTAAAAGTGCTATAGTTCAAGTAATGCATAAGATACATAAACGCAAGGTCTTAGTTATACCTATATGGTTGTATTTTTAAAAAACTGTTGTATGCAAGAATACAAGACAGTCATATTTAAGGAAGTGTCCTTGCCATCCATTTCAGTGCATTAATTATCCATTGGATTGGTTGCTAATTTAAGGAATCTGCTAGCGCACGTAAAGATTTGTCTTGATAAATTAAGCCTTATTTTATGGTCAAATTCTTTCCTAACAGATACTATCTAGGTCAGCAGGATTTCTGGCAGACGCATCTTGTTTTACGATATTCTTGCTAATCACAGCTGGGTGCTGGTGGAAGGACTGATGTGCTACCGAGTTCATTTGGCGCTATTTCGAACAGATGTGCGCGATCGTAGCCGGTTCACCGCAGCTTCAGGTATGATTTGCAGAGCTGTGAATCACCATCGACACATTTCCACCTGCAGTGGATTTGCACTTTTCTGTATCCAGAGGGCAGGGAAAATATTGTACCACGGTGAATAACGTGTTGCACGATGTTTATTAATGCGCGCGAACAAGCCACCGTCTTACCTGTTCCAGCGTGGAGCGGTTGCTCTCTAACCCCGCTGCACAGCTGTCGTATTGGATTTTTTTTTCATCACGTTCTTGAGTTAATTCCTTATGTAAAAAGGGCAACAGGGTACGTAAATGAACTATTCAATGGACTGACATGTGACATTCAGGCCGACCGTGTCCTTGTCGGTCTCACCCATCAGCCGCAGCTCCGGGACGCCCGCAGACACTCACACAACCCTCCGCACACACAGGTTTTGTTACACACGGGGAAGCCTCCACAACCCAGCACCCAAACTTCCTCCTCACAGCCACATCCAGAGCTTTGACGTGTTAATTTAATAGGGCAGCATTTGCCAGAAGAAAGGAAAAATAATTATTAAAACAGGGAATACTTGCTACCTAGGAAAAGTCAGCTTTCTAGTGTGCACAACAAAAGCTTTAGCTGGATTTCATTTGCTGACACTTTTAATAGAACCATTAAAAGTAACTTTTCTGGAAATTTGGTTGATAAATGAGTAGCTCTATTTACTTCTGTGGCAATGAGCCAACTTAGAGCAGCTGTGAACCTGAATGACTTTTTTTTTCAGCTCTCTATAAAATTTTGAAAACAAATAGATAAATCTGTCCTTTCTACAGACCAATACAGGACTTAGATCAATGTATTCAACTACTTGGATGAGGTATTATTTGCAATCCCTCTAAAAAGAAGAGCATTAGTTGAGATCATTAGTGCTGAAATGCAGAAAAAGCTTCGAAATCAATTTGGAAACTAACTTTGCTATGGTTTTGAACCATGATTTTTTACATTTTCCCCTGGTGCAGTAGTTTTTTAAAGGACAAAATTTTCAGCCTGATTTTTTGCCTGCACTATCAGCTTTTGAGAATTCCAGTCTTTCACATGTGGCCTGTCGCAAATCAATGTTGGCCCATTCTGCTATTTCCACCTTTCCTTCAGAATTGATTATGCCCTTGTACAGCACTACCTCTGTAGTGGAAATTAAACTTACTTGTGGTCCTGACTTTCTTTACATAGAGTGAGGGAAATGTTTCCACTAACCTGGCACGTTTGACGCAACTGTCTCAGTTCTTTGATAACAGGAGCCAGGCTTGCCTTCTTCTCTGCCACCATAGCATTCAGTTTTTTTACCTTATAGAGGGACAAAATAATCTATGTTAACGCTACGATACTAATAGTACATTTATATAATTAGGAACATGAAAAGAAAGAGAAGAAGGCATGTTAAGTATTTTTTTGGCAAATGCTTAACACCACAGATTTACAAACATTTTAGAAAAATATTCTGTTACAGATTCAAACCATTCATCTCTTCCAAATAATGTGCAAATATGAAATAATTTCTGAAATCACAAAGTCAAAACCCAAAGACGACAAGACTTGATACCCCTAATGTTTCTGAAGGACAGGAAAGTAGGGGTTTTTTTTAAATAATTCTAAATTTCTTCTTCATACATTAAAAGATATGCACATTTTAATAAACATTTTCAAGATGACCTTTGTAGATATATACTCTTTGAAAATATATTTATATGTATAAAAACATAGATTAAAATAAAATTTAAAACCCAAACAAAATTATAAAAATTGGATTTATATGCTGCAGAACCAAACAGTCAACTTGAGGAAATAGAGTAGTGTAAGACAAAACTCACCATTTCGGACATGTCATCGAGTGTCCGGCCTTTCATCTCATCCATTTCGCTCTTTACTGCAGATACCCTTTCCAGCTCCTCCTGGGTATAACTATATCCAGAAATACCTTTCTTGTCTTCAATAGCTTGCTGTAGACACAAAAAATAAATGCTGTGTGTGAGTCCAATAATCAAGTAACATAGCAAATTCCTTCATAAGGCGAAATATTGTAAGAAAGACATAAAGGTAAGTACTGTAATCAATTTATTTTACAATTGATTAATACTCTAGCTGCCACAACAACTAATTTTTTATCTAGTGCTTGGATAGTGGGATAATACCATCTTTCTGTGAATACACTATTCGGTCAGCCAGAGCCCAATGGAATGGGCAGGAAGCTTCCACAAAATCAGGTGGGCTTTAGGTCAGGCTCTGAGAATATGGAAAATCCAGGTGCTTAATCTGAACTGTCAAGCAAAACTAAATGAGTCCTGTATTCACTATAGGAATACTCATACCTTACCAAACCATAGCATTACATTACATAAACTTTACATTTAATTATCTGTTGATGTAACGGTCTTTAGCAACATTTGCTCATTATGTAAGGAGGGTATTTTCTGTAATTTGAAAGCCGAGTCTTGATTAACGCACCCACAACTTGTTAAAAAGCAAAACATCCATTCCTAAAAGTGCCGTATTATCTATGAACTCCAAGTCCGTTATCTTCAAAAACCTTCTACAACCATATGTTTAAGAAAAGATGTGTCTCTCCTAATAGCTCCTGCTGCCACGGCGGGAGCATTTTGCAGACTCGAGGAGCAGCGTGTGTGACAGGGTGTTATGCCCAGGGCTAGAAAAAACATATTTGGTTCTACAAGGAAACAGCGTGCACCAGTCAGCTGGCGGTAAGAACGTGAAGTCGAAGCTGTGCAGTTTCACTACAAGGTAGTTTAGAAAAGCTCAGACTTGAATGGGAATGTACTGCTGACAATGTGCAGCCACTTCACAGAAAAACTTGCAGCGCTTTGTCTCTGCTGTGATTTTCCTGGGAGACGACTTGAGTACGTTCGTTATCCTGCTGTAAATAAACACTTCACCAGTGAAAAGACACATGCACACACCTCTCTTCTAGCTGAGTAGCAATGACGAGTAAAAAGCTCTGCTCCTGGTGCTTCTTTCCACCCAGGTAGCAGTTCTGGTTTTATTTTAATTCAACAATGAATGTCCTACAACAGCATGACATCAGCCACTGCATCCATGTGAGGATCGTTCCAAAGTCTGTCTCATGTATTTGCACACTTTCCATTTTCTTTTCATAAGGCAAATAATTTTATGTTTAAAAATGCAAAATATGTACATATAACAGAACAGATATAAGGTAAATAAAACCAAAAATACCACAGCAGTAGCTTTTTGTGAACTAAAAAGGGCAATTCCTTGCATTTGGGATGTGTGTATATTCCTTGAATCCTTACAGTTGTGCATAACAGAAATCCTTCTGCTCTTCTGGCTTAGAAAAAGCACTCAGCCAGTTTTACATCTTTCACTTATTGTGAAACAAATTTGTTTCTAAATATTCTGGGGTTAGAATGTTTCCTTCCTGCCTGCTCTTTTTTTGGGAATACTTTTCCTGTATATTTTGCAGCAGTAACTTGAAGCCTGGTTGCCGTTGATAATTTTCAAAGCCCTTACTATGCATGCGGATACCAAAAACTAATTTAAGAATCCAGCCTTGCTCTAACTGGAGTTAGTGAAGATTTACCATTGACTTTAAAAAGCAGGGTCAAGCCCCTCAGTCTAAAAAGAAACTGCAGAACAGTCATGACAGCCTGTAAGAAGCAGATGCTGAACATAAAGTACAGCAGCTCCGCATAGTCACAGACAAAAATAAATTTTATACCCTAATGACTCTCTTGCTAATGACAGCGGGAGAGCCGAGGATGATACGCGTTAGAATGTAACAAAACAACATCCATCTTGTTCTAGAGCCGTTAGCAGGGAAGGGTGATGGGCTGGGGGAGCAGCGAGCGCTTGTTTTACCAACTGCTGCTGGATGGCCTCGTGGCGCTGTTTGAGAAGTTCTTCCGTCCTCTGGAGGATCCCATACTCAGCCGTAATTTCTGCTATTTCCAGGCGCTTCTTTTTATAAAATGTGTTCTTGCTCCGGAGCTTATTAACATAGTGTTTCAACTGGGAAGAGAGAGAACAGAAATATCATTTAACTTAAAGCAAAAAAAGGCCTTATCACAGACTGCTGCTATATAAAATGTAATTATCTTATTTGGACTGCATATCGAAGATTAAGTGTTTAGAACAGAGGACTGGAATTCAGGATTCCCAGGGTCTAATTATTTTCAGCTCTGCATTTGTTCACCGAGCGATATCAAGAGAAGCAGCTCTATTGCTATTGCTTTCCGTCCCCGCTCACCCATTTGTAATAGTGAGATCACCGGTTCCTCTCACCACCATTTGACAGTTGCAAAAGTAATTACTCTTTGCAAAATGTTGTGAGAATAATGGATAATAAAAAAGTTAATATAATATTAATTTGCACTTGTACCAGAGCAGCAGGTCAGCAGTGTGTAGCCCCAGAGCCCTGCAGCCCAAGAAACATGATAAGAAAGTACAGAAAAATTGGAAGAGGGCATGAGAAAGAGAGTCTCTTTTGAAAAAATGCTGTTTCTCAATAGTTCAAATATGTTGCTCTCTTTCCTTGACTCTTGCAGACCTAAATGATATCACTGGCTCAGTTTTTAAAAACAGGAAAATAAGAGAGTCCTTGCATAGAAGCAGAGAAATGCAATATATACTTCACTCAAAATCTAAAGTAATAGGAAATTTATATTTTTTATTAAAGACTAAGTAAAATAATGCATATCCTTACAGATCGACAGCCTTTGCTAATTTACATCTGAATCTGTGTGTGCTCAACTTGTAACACATACGAAATATCAGGTGTTGAAAAAAACATGTAATATTTTCCTTTACCTTATTGTTTTCCATCTGTTAAACACGCTTTGCTCTTATTCTTGTATTTTACATGAGAGCTCAAAGGCAAATGCCAGTCACAGCTCAAAAATGCCTCCAGATGCAGAGATGGAAAGCAAAGCCCGTTTGTTAGAGTTAATGATGTAAGAACGGGCTTCAGAAGGTTCCTTGCTGAGGAGGGGTCCAGCGGGTGCCGTGACCACAAACCAGGCAGCCCTGAGGAGGAAACCCGAGCCCCGCGACCGCTCAGACAAGTTTAAAACTCAAACAGAACAGAACTTCAGCTTTTGAACTTCACATGGATTTTTCTTTTTGCAAAATTCTGCCTCTCCCTTCTGAAGAATAAATCCAAAACCCCAATGTGACCACAGCCTAAGAACCCCCAGAGTAACTGTATGTTCTATAAAAAGCGTCCTGGGCAAAATGCCCAAAATGAAATCAACCCTGTTCATCTGCCATCCTGAGCAATATCTAGGCCAAAGCTGCTTCTCTCTTGCTATGCTCCAGAACTATTTTTAAAGCCAAAAGCTATAAACGTTTTTGGTGAAAGAACAAACCCACAAATTACTCAATGTGCTCTATGCAGATTGGCCTCTGCGTGGCTTTGGAACACGGTTTTACATTGTGCCGCTACCTAGGACAAGGACAGACGAGGTCACCGAGCACAGCGCTGCGGAGCCACTGCCCTCAGGTCCAGCCCTCTGGGTTGGATTATTGGCACACTCCAGACAGTCTTGCCAGAATTAATTCTTTTTCATAGCCAATTCAAGTATATCCTCTTAGTTAATACAAAAGACTTCGTGGCTTAAACAATACCAAGTTTTCTGTGATTTTCCGAGATTATAAAAGTATAAATACCATCTTTAAGGGGAACAGACCTGTCTGTCTTGATGGAATAGTTCCGGAGATATTTCATTTGACCAGTGGAATATACTAAAGAACGGTATAAATTATGAAATTTACTTTGTATGTGACCACATACTGCTCTCAAATCTTAACAATTTTCTGTCAGTTTATCCCAAGATGAAAAGCAAATTATTCTTCTCTTCACTTCTATAACTACTTTTAAGATCTCAAAAATAGCTCGAGTGGGAGGTAGAGTATTTGCATATTCAATATTCAAAGCATAATGTATTTTACAATGGAAGTCAAAGGATCTTGTTGATTAAAGAACCGATTCCAACAATGTTCTATTAATAGTTGAGTGAGTTAGGACTATATAATAAAAATTTCATCCCAAATGAACTACAAGTTGCTCACATTGACAAGTGGAACCTATTCTTTCTAGCAGATGGATGGCTGTTGATCATCATAATCTCTGGCTTTTTAAAAACTTAACCTTTCACAGAGCTTTTCTTGCAGCAAACAATGTAAAACGAGATACAAACAATGGTAGCAAAATGATAATACCTGTGCAAAATCAATCAACAGTTGGGCAGAATTTTCAAATGACTTCGTCTACTGCAAACGTAGCACAGATTAGTCCCTCACAATCCCACTACCTCAAGGTTTCTGGAGACCCAGGGCCAAATTCAGAGCCAGAGTTATTAGATATGACTTCACTTAAATCAGCAGCTTGTAGGGATCTTATGGCAAAATCAGGTTTCTTCAGCCTAAAAGCCGAGAATCATTCAGTAGGTTTGCAGAAATTATAATAATATTAATAAATAAGCTTCTTGTATGTGCTTTCATTTGTGTGAGCATTACTTGTGAAGCTTTATATATCTTATGCTCACATTTGTATGTAGATGAGAAATCAAGCCCTTAAAATGCTATAAAACATCGTATTTTACTGCGGCAAAAGGTCTTTTAAATAATTTGCATAGTTCATCAAAGAATAACATTGTCGAACCGGATCACATGAAAGTGAACTAAGCAAAAGGAATCCATGTGTGAGCAGCAGCATTTTCCCATAGACCGGGTCAAGCGCTCCTGGACAGAAACGCAGCGACACAACCTCCGGAACTCCCGCAGCGATGGGACGGGACGGGACGGCCGGGCCGCGGCCGCTACCGAGCGCTTCTTTCTCAAGCAACTTCGCACAAATAGTTATTTAAGCTTCAAAGATTAAATGACTGGACAAGAACCAAATGCTGGCACCGAGTGAGCAGTTTAAACAAGCCCGGAGAGCCGTGTTTGCTGGCCAAGGCAGAGCCCCCTGAGATATCAAAACTGCGGCAATGGAGGCAAGGAAAGATCGTGCTTTTGCGCTTGGCTGTTTTGATGGGTGACTGTCACATACCGAGCGTGGAATCTACATTATGAAATAAGAGTGAATGAAAACAGGACTTTGATCTCTCACGCAACACAGGTATCTCTAATAGCATCCCTGAGCAGATTTCCTGTATTACGTTCCGTTTTTATTGCGATAATCCAACACCACCAGTACTTTACGCTTCTCCACTTATTACAATCTGAAAGTGATTGCTATCACCAGATTGAGTTTTACTGTGCTTTTGTGGAATAATTAAGTATTACACCAATTCTAAATACGATAAAACTGAACCACAGCTACTGAAACGGCTTCTCCAGGACCAGAGTCTGGCAGGCCACCCCCCTCTGGAGAACGTCTGTTGACCACACACTTCAGCGCTTTGCTGAACCGGGATCAAAGCCCAGCTCCTCTAAGGCTTAGTCTTATGCTTTCACCATAAAGCCATCATTTCATCTCCTTAAAACTAACATTTGTGCCATGGGAAGTCTTCACAAGGTTCTTACTCCTAGATTATCATTAAAGGAGAAAATGGATAAGCTTGTTTTCAGAAAAGAACAAATCCCAGATTAATCCCTCACTTTAGAGTCAAATCTTTTAAAATAGTATTTTCTGGATTACTGTATCAATTTGTGTTATAGTGATAAAAACATTCTTCATACTAAAGTACTACAGAAAATAAAGTATTAATTGTAAAAAAAAATATTCTGAAATGTATAATCTAAACAGGTCCCAAATAAATAGATTTGTTAATAAAAAGTTTTGCATAAGCACAATAATTGCAGAAAATCTTAGCTGACTATCTCTATTTTTATTAAGAATTGAGGAACAGATGTTTTGATTTTCTAGCGAGACTAATTAACAGGATACAGACTGTCCAAAGTACTAAAATTCCATTAGGAAAAGTTTGTGATCATGACATATTTCCAGAATTTTTTCCTAAAACACTCTAAATTTAAAGCTAGGACAGCCACTGTTAGATATAGTTAATAACTCATACATAGAAGGATGAACTCCTAAAAGATACGAGCAGTATTACCCCAATCTATTAAAATGAAAGTATCCTACAGGCTGCTCATTGGACACATCAATCAGGAAGATTCTTCATTATGTCTCTTCTAGGCGTGCTTGCTTCTGGTCAGGGAAGACATATTAAAGTACCCATTACCAATAATTTGGATCAATCAGAATCTTTATAATGAAAACCCATTTTGTTATCACTGGAAATGCACAGATCAATAAAACCGATGATTTATTCACGCCAGTGGGTGCTGAAAGCGCAGTCAGTTCAGTTCAGATCTGGCTGAATCACCGCATACATTTGGCATAAATGGTGGGTAACTTCTTACAGCAAAAAGCTTCTGGCTTCTGAAAGAATCCGACAGATCTGCCACTTTTGTTCTCCCAACTTGACTACCAGCTACTCTCCTATTTTCATGCGTAAGGAGCCTTTGACAGACAGGAATGTAACTGTACCCAGAGAAAAGTTAAGAGAGAGACAGCAAACAGATGGGGTAATACATCCTGGATCACAGCTTAAAGCGTTTAATGCTCAGGTTGTGAGATCCTTTACAGATCCTCTCTTAAAAATCCCTCCACTTAGTCTGGACGTAGAAAACCGTTCCTGGTGGATTCAGATGGACCCGACAGTTTTAGAGGAAAAGTGACAAGATCAATGGGCCAAGATTGACTATTTTCTCTGTTTGCAAATCGGAACTTTTTTTCATATTACTTTAGCAGGGGGCAGGTAGGCAAGGATGAACACTTGTATGAAAATAATTAAACTCCTTATGTAAACGAAGATGCAAACCTCGCATACCTGTTCAGAAACCAACAGGGCTTTCTGTGCCACCTTCTCAAAACCATATTCATTTCAAGCGCTGCAGCTAAGCACAGCGATGATTCTGCTCTATTCTGACACCTTGGGAAAGTCTGGGTTCTTGGGGCCCTGTGCTGAACTCTGAAAAGTACAATGTGTTGTGTAAAGAGCTAAAAATACCCCGGCTTTACCTAGGATCACTTGTAATTGAACCATCTAGCCTTCTAAGTGTCAACATTTGATTCCCTAATTTTCAGGATCTGACAGCTGCAGCTTGGAGCCTGCCAAGATTGCCCCATGCTCATTGTACTTTGTTTGAAGTACTTAAAAAGATTTCATAATCCCCGAAGCAGACAGTTTATTCCTACTTTTTTTGTGTCTGATAAATGAATCGGTTATTCCCTGCTGTTTCTTCTATCTAGCTGCGCAACCTCTCAAACCCAGCGGAATGCTTTAACATTCCTTTTTACAATTAGAGAAGAAAACAAAATGCTAGCACCTAAAAACATAAGCCAGGATTGACCTTTTGGTGAAGTGCTAAGATGACCTCAACCGGAGATCCAAATCCTGGTATGGGAGCACAGGGTAGGAAGGCACTAATTCGTCAATGGCCAAGTCTTCCAAGTGCTGTGATGAAAGAGGATACAGCAAAGCGAGACCAAGAGAAGACGAGGAATACTGCGTATAGGAGAAAAATAATTCTTTAACTGTACCATTTAGACAGGTTAAACACGGCAGGATTAAAAGCCCATTTTAAACTTCAGACAGCAAAGTGATTTGTTAAGAACATCTCTTTTTTCCTTTTCCACAATGGAGGAAATAAATGTAAAATGTGTGTGACCGCAACAAGAAAGCAGGAGGAAGCTCTTGGCTGATACAGTGCAAAGGGAAGGTTGAATGTACCACCTCTGTCTGTCCCCACGAACACGTGTAACAGCGACTCACCGCCACATGAACCGAGATTGCCTTTGGTGTTGGCTCAGAGCTGGAGTGAGAGCACTGAACCAGAAAACACAAGTTTAAAAGCATAACATGTCAGAAATAAGTCTCTAGCAAAAGGTTGTCTGGTGAGTGATGAACCGAGACTTTTCCTGATGAGAGAGAACCTGTTCACTTTTGCTTCATCACCTCTTCCCTGCCAACTTCTTTGTCTCACCTCTCAGTCCCGCCTGAGGCAGCACCAGTTCTGTAACAGGTGTTTGCAACGTACTTTAAGGAGATATGAAGACGACAGTACCAAGGTTCTATGCAGCGTTTTTGGCAGCAGACATTTACAGAAGAATTAAATACCACTATCTGCATGATAGGATGAGGAAACTGCGACCTGTGAAAAAGCAGCTATCAAAAGCATCAAGAATTCAAATCCTTTCCTAGTTTTTAGCCATAAGAGACACTATTTTTACCGCTTTACACCGGTGCCTGTGGGCACCACTATAGTGTACGTGCTAAAGTAATAACCGAGAGCAGGACACGGACTGTATGACACTGGCTTCCTTGGGCCACCGTGCAGACAGTATTTTACAAAACAGCAAATGCTTCTTAGGGAAAGACAAACATTTCTTATTTAAAGCTGACGGTTTTGTGCAAAGTGCTCAGTCATTTCCAGATGATCCTTGAAGTCCCTTCCAACCTGGTGTTCTATGATTCTATGATTTATTCTTCACTCCTCAAAATAAAGACTTGAAAAGATTTTAAAAGTCAAAAGTGGAACATATTTTAACAAAACGGAATGCAGGTTCTCTTCAAAACAAGTCTTGTCTTTTTCCTGTCTTGAGCCTCTTCCTCGTGTAAGACAATTAACTTAAATTTTTCACTATTAAGCCTCTTACAAGGTTCTGTAACTGTGTTTCCCTCCTACCCCGCTCTCCTTGAATTCCTCTGGATCAGAGCGTGTTGTCCCCCTCAAGAACAGGCACAACATTAATTATTTCTTACCTTACAGTGCATTTACAGATAATGTAAAACATATGTTGCTGTCTTGGTAATGCATTCTCGTTGAATAATTAAACATTTCTTTCCCATCACATGTCTTGAAACACAGATTGTCTGCTTTCTGATCTTATTTTTACTTAAAAAGTTGCCCAAGACTTCAGCAACATGCCTACTGGGGTTGAAAACCTTGTAGTGGAGAGAAATCTAACGCAGTGGTCTCATTATTGTTACCTATGGAACACCTATGGAATGTGCATAGTGTATCAACACCTTAATTCTTCAAGGCCCCTGTGCCATCGCCTCCCCCTGTAGCTTTCATCTTGATTTACAGCAGGGGAGAACGGCAAGAAGGCTCAAGTGAAGTACACACAGATTCCATATTACACAGGAAGCCTTTGTGCGTGACTGTACACAGACACACTCCGTACTTGATTCAGTCTAAAACTCCACTGAAAGAACACTGATTTTTGTGGAGCGGGCACGTCCTCTGGCATCAGGAAGGGAGGTCCTTCCACCACGGGCGTTCCCTGTACTGAGCAGTACGTAAAAAAAGCACCGAAACAAAGAAAAGGCAAGCGAAGAGCGTTACTCTTGAGAAATGATGGCAGCGCAAACAAAGACAATACATGAGGGAACTAAAAGATATATTAAGTCTGAGAATGATGCAGCTAAAATATCCTTTTCTTTAGTGATTCCGCCTGTAAATATACTTAGCAAGCTTCTTCCAAACTGAGAAAAATTAGTCTTACCAAAAGTCAATTCATTTTGCTGACAAACCATCACCCAGCTGCAGCAGCCTTATTCTTTGCAAACTTCTGAAGAAGCAGCAGCAGCTTTGAGAATTTCAGCTGCAAATACAACTTTGCCTGAGCTCTGCTGATCGTGCTACTCAGAGTCTGTCCTGCAGATCAACTTCAGGAGGGTCTGGGAACATTTTTTCTTAAGTAAAAGCTTTTGCTTTGACAGGACTAACTGCATTTCTGATAATTGCTGGTGTTATGCTTCATGTTCATATATCATACAGAGAAGGGATAGTAATGCAAATTTTTATTGTACATCAAATAATAAAATTAATCTACATGACTTATCACTTGAACTCCTAATCCCTTCATTAGTCTTGTTGACTTTTATAGTTAATTATTTACCATCATACCATTGTGATTATATTGACATTATTTTGACTCTGAGTCTGGAACTTTAAGGCAGCCCAAAATTAAGTCCTCATATACCCTGCAATCTATTAACTACAATGTGAATAATTTCAATTAATAATTTGAAAATAGCTACAAATGAAGCACTGCTCCAGTAAAAATATTGGAAAGCATTTGAAAGCACTGGAGAGCATTGTATTATTTGCACACTTTTTTTGAGAGTCTTCAAACATGTTAAATTTTTGCAACTTGATGACAAAAAGTGCGCATTAAAAAAAAACAACAGAGGCCGATCTGTTGCGATGCTGAGGCCGTAGAGTTTGACAACATACTATAAAAAAATGGACAAGATGCTGTAGGATCGGTTATTGTCATGTGAAGTTAAAAGGAAATGGTGAGTTAACAAAACTCCATCCATCTTTTAGGAATTCCCCACTGGGTACACCCCCGTTCCCGTGCATACCTCATCCCCCCTCAGAACTTCGGAGCCTTCCAGCTCCTGGGCCTGGCTGGTCTTGTGCAGCATCTGCCGCTCGGTGCCGGACAATTCTTCCCTGGCGGCCTGAAGTTCTTCTGCCTTGGCTTCTTTCTTCCGGGCAATAATAGAAGCCTGCACAATAATTACAAATGCATACGGAGAAGTGAAATAAAAATTGCCTTGTTTAATAATTAGTAATATGTAATCTGTTACGTTTCAGTCATTGCACCACTGAAACAACGTTTTAACTGTCAGAAACTGATTTACGTTATGAAATGTGAGCACGTCTCTTTGCAGAAAAAAAGCATCAATTACACGTTATGTACAGTGGGTTAAACCACAGCTTCACTGAAGTTGACTGCAGACCCCCAAATTTCTTCAGCACAGCTGAAATTTCAGGCATACCCTTTTCTCCCAGATTCACGTTGATACATTTTACATTTACATTTCTTCACCTCATTTTTCCATTTTCATCCATGTTCATTGAAAAAAAAAGTAGGCATTTTAGCTGCTCCATTTCTTCTTAGTCTCTTATGTGCATATGTAAGATACACCAACATGGCTTAACAGAAAAGTTATCCAAGATTTCACAAATGTCATAATACAGATTTTTATAACTCCAACCTACTCCAACCTACAGAAATATGTTATACTAACAGCAGAACCGAGCCACTAAATCTTGGCAAATAGCTAGAAGACAATGAATAAAGCAATACAGTGCAGAAATAGTGTAGATTACAGATTATTCTCTCTTTTTTGAGTCTAGAAAAGAAAGCGTTTAAAATATAGAATTTTATACAAGGCATAATATCAAAGAGTACCTAACATTTGACCAGAAGCTAGCAGCTTTGGGAACATAAGTATACGTTAGTTCGGGGGGAAAACAACCCAAAGAGTTTTATCTTGCCAAAGTACACTATTTAAAAATACTTTAAAAGAACACATTTATTTAGAAGCATGCGCATAAACTTGGAGGCATGGTTGGTTTCTTCATGTGCAAGGGAAAAATTAAGAAAAAACGAAGCAAAATACACTCTGACCAGGTTAAAAGGATCCGCTTTATATCTAAAATTACGTCTAACAGAATTCTGCTCTTTGCTTCAGGAGATCTCTGCAGTGACAAATTGTGGTATGATATAGATATTATTTTGTGAAACAGAAGCCAGTCCCAAGCAGAACGACACGTGTTCCTCCACGGAACACAATTCTATCACAAGCCAGTCGGCCTTTGTTACCAGCACATTACGTAGCTTTTCTCTGGGAAGAAGAGCATCTCTCACTAAACAAAATGGTGCATTTCATATTGCATATCTGATCCAACTGTATCATGGATTGTATCGCAATGTTTTTCCTCCCACTGATACTTTTTATTTAAGCCTTTTTATTTTTTAAACTGTCACCACAAGCATCATCATGAAAATCAACAATAAAATCAGCAGCAGCTGCAGGTTGCCTGGAAAAGAAATGGCTCGCATTTCTGTGTAAGCTCTGAAAATCTCAGAGTTCATAAATCCTTTTTATAACTTGTGAATTTGCTAAGACTAGACCAGACAGCTTATTTTATAGAAAGACTATTTTATAGCCTCAGGATGAAAAAAAAAAAACAAGGAATACCTTCTTAATAGATGTAACGGGAAAAATGTTATAGCGTGGGGTCAAACACGAGCAAGGGATCCAGCGGAAAGGCAGCGGCGCAGCCAGGGGCTGCACTCAGCAACCGTGCTGCCTTCTAAGAATGCATCCACAGCTGGAGCTTTACCAGAACAGCTCCTCCAAAACCAGCTTTCCACAATTCCTGTGATGCAGCTGAAGGGCAGCACCAACCAGCTACAGACAGTGCTCGCTACCAACTCACCCACTGGCTGCAAGCAATTGTTTGACTCAGCCCTAAACACACATATGCTCAACAGCTATTTATTTCCTTTTTGTCCTCCGTCATGATACATTTCTACCAGTTTATGCTAAATAAATTAAAGAAAAACATCAGTATGTAAAACAATCCCTGACTGACTGAAATTGCTCTGCTGCTTCTGCTTAAAATATATTTTGTTCCTTCTTACCTGTTGGCGATACATGGAAAATTTACTATCGATTGGCTCATACTTCATCATTCTTTTCTCAATAAGCTGATTAATTTGTGCGTTTACTTCATTTATCTGCAAGACAGAGTAGAAAACTAAGGAAATGAAGCTTTATTTCTTTGTCTTCTCCAAGTATTAAATGCTTCGCAAACCAGATTTACAATTCAGCTAGTTCCATTTTTAAAGCAGAGAAACAAACCCAAAAAACTCCATGAGTCACTAAGTATAGGCCAGGAAGAGGCTGGTTTTGGATTTCCAGTTCTGTGCCTTGATGATAAGGCAGGAGCATGACGTTGGCCCTGAAAATGGAGTAAAGTGGCGTACGTGGAGGGAAAATGCATGTGAATTGGTACAGACAGAAAAAGGACTGATGTTGCCACGTACAATGTGTAATTTTACCAATATTAACTAAAATTCCTCTTCACTCAACCATTCATCAGAAGCTTAAAGGGGAGCAAATAAAGACTAAGTGACACCAAGTTTCACCAATACTTTGAAGAGTCACAGACCGTGAATATTCCAGCTCTATGGTACCTTCTTTGTAGTACTGCAAAATTCACTTGTTTGTTCAAAGTCTCAAACTGTTGATCTTCATTCTGGGTGGAGCTTTAGACCCCACTGCATCTGGAAACCCAAACTGAGAGTGCTGAGTGCAGCTTTTCCAGTCCTGGCTTAATGCTACACCGGGACTCTCATCAGCCATGGAAACCACAGCCCTAGCAACCTTCCTTGAATTCTCTGCTAACCGGATGAGTGCTGATAAGCAAGCAGTGTAAATATGTGCTGAAAGCCAACGAAGTCAAAACATAACACAGGTCCAGTGCTGGGAATTACCCGAACATCTCTGTGAGCAATACCCGTGTGCTCTGAGAGCTAAGTATTTCAAATAAAGTGCTCAATAGGACTAAAAATACTCCAACACCCAAAAAACCCCCATCTCCTGTAAATTCTACTCCTTTTCAAAAGCTAAAACAGGCCTGAATTTGAAGACAGCGTAAGAATTTCCTTCTGTGAATAAATTCCTGGTTTACGTATTATAAAATGCAGGATAGTAACATGCTTGGTGCAATTCAGCTCCTTTTTAAGGCACTGAGATAATAGAAAGCTGACTTTTACAAGAATGCTAAGGCCGTGCTGCAATAACAGCCAAGTATAGTACATGTTTTTACTATCTATTAAGAAGAACTTACTTCCAAAATACAACAAATTAAAAGATTACCTCATGGAGAAAGAGGAAAAAAAAAAACCTTGAAGGACAGGGTTGGGTTTGGGGTTTGGTTTGATTGTTTGTGTTCCATTTTGTTAAAAACAGACAAACAAAAAATTTATCTTTTGCATTTAGTGATTAACACATCTTCTTTTCCTTTAAAACTGAAGGGATGTTCCTTTGGGAATTAAATATTTCCTCAAGGATAAGAAACCTACAGTGTACAAGAACCTTAGGCTCTGCTACAGAACACAAACCAAGTGGGACCTCGGTCAACTTACCTTGATTTCAATTACACTGAGATCAGATTGACTCATAGCTGGCTCTGAAACCACCTTTTGTAAGAAATATGCTGAATTCTTCTTACTTTCAAGCTCTTTAGGAATCTTCTCAGTAACCAGGTATGAGTTGAAATTCATCTCCTCTTCTAGTTTCTTCATTAAACCTTAAAAATGAATTAAATCAGTGTGTGTCTATAAATGTAATGCAGCAAATAATTAAGCTTGATTTCACCAATACATTAAAGTATTTAGCAGCAGGTGACAATAACAACAGTGTAACATTTGAGTCTTCTTTTCAACACTCAAAGAAACACGTAGTTACCCGATAAAGATTTTTTAATCTGGATGATCCTTGGAAATTCTTCCTTAAAATCAAACTTCAATCTAGCATCTAAAAAGGCCTTAAAATGAGCACAATTTAGTGTATGCCTACTTTAAAGGTCTTTTCCATTGCTGGAACACTTATATATTGCTTCCCTGTAAACAGTGGACTATTTTTTGTTGTAAGAACAAGTATTCAATTTCGGGACAGTATATAGACTGAGAACGCTGAAAATAATAAAAAAGTAGAAAAAACAAGAAGGAATTGCTGAGTAACGTCAAAAATTCTGTTGAGAAAAGCAACCCCATTTCTAAGTTTCGCTCCACACAAGTCTGATGCACTCTGTGTATTATTGCACTTATGATGACCTGGCTCTTGCTAGGGAGAGTAATTTAGCCTCCTTAACAGATAATCTATAAATAAACAGAGATATGTGCAGATAAGAACAACACACAGCTAGAAAAATGCGACAGAATCAAATAAAGCATCTATTTAAATTATATTACACCGTCTTCCACTGACAAAAGGCACTTCAGTGCAATTACTCCTCCAAGACACCTGTGCCAAGGATTACAGTAAGATTTGGAAGTTACGTGTCACATGAGAGTGGGAATAGGTATTTCAGAATATTTTTCATGAGCCAGATGTCTAAAAGGTAAGTATTCTAGGTGCTTTTTAAAACTACTTGCTGGAGTTAGGTGGTTTTTTGGAGGATGAGGGTTTTCTCTCCATATTTGGGAGAAGATGGAATTGCCATGAAATGCCAAGAAAAACAAGACATTCACAAGCTGTGTCTCTCTCATATGCTGCGCAAGCAGAGAAAAGATTGAGTCCAGGGACACAATAGTGCAGCTGATGTTGCCGAAACAGAGATGGGAAAGGACATAGGGGAGAGCAGAGTTTTTAGTTCTCAGGCTAAAACGCCTGCTGACCATATCACTGACTGACAAAAGGAGGAGGTCAGAACAAAGTGAAATAGAAGCCTAGAAAAAGGGGCCCTCGTTATTCCGACACTGTTTACCTCTAGAAACACCGTCCTGATAGATCCTCTACTTGGTTCAGCTGCCGTTCTGAGTTCCTGAGAGAGCCTCAAGAACTGGAAGAAAGAAAACAGGCCCCAGGGAAAGCAGCGTTGCTAACGAAGTCAACACAAACTAAAACCGAGCAGGGATTCCTCTTTTCCAGCAGTTTAGTTCGATGATTTCTGCGTTTATGAAAAGCAACACTAGCACACGTCCTTTTCCTCTCTGTGGAAAGGTCATTTATCTCGTGCAAATCAAACAGCACCGGCCCTGGTTTCAGAACGGTGAGCGGCGTTACCCTGTGTGTGCAACAGCCAGCAGGTACTCGGCTCTACAGCTCTGCCTGAGCAACGCTTGGACTCGCTGGGAGAGAATTCCCACTTCTTTCTTCCAGAAGAACTTGATTCCAATCCTCCTCAGCCCACGGCGGAGCTGGGCAGGAGGGACCACATTTTAATGTCTCCCTAGGAATCTACCACCTCTGCAAATGCAGCAAAGCTTCCCACATACACCGTGAGCTCAATCATCACCTCAGAACTGACTGGGAACACAGCTCCTGATTTGATATTTATAACCGAGGTCTATGGTGGGGAAATCAAAGCGATATTGATTAAATTATTCTGATATTAAATATTAATAATTTAATCAAACTAATTTCTTGTTTTCCTCTTAGTAGCCAAAAAAAAAAAAATCTGCACAAATAGCCTATATTTAATTTCTTGTATGACTCCAGTTCTCTTATAAAAATGTACATGCCCAAAGAATCTGTTGTAGATATGACACTAAACCCAGGAAATTACCACACCTAAACAGCTTTCGCAAGAGTGGGGACCCACTGACTCCACAGGGTATAACCTTGATCACAATCTGGATTTATTCCTCAGATAAGCTCAGAGCTCCTACCAGCTTCTTTCAAACACTGACTGGCTCTGGTTCTGCATCCTGCTCACTCTTGGTGGTGCAACAAGAATGAAGCGAGTTAAAACTTGACATCTCGATGGGGAAAGACAAGATGATGTCAACATCCTTCATGACTAATGTGGTTTCTTTCTTAAATATTTCAGGTATATTTTTCCTCCTGTATGGTTCAACATATGGAGAAGTAACTACCCAAGAGCTATTTTTGCTGCTTAACAGAACCTTAAAAGCAAAACAAAACACCAAACATAGAGCAGCTTTTGTCTTTTGGATTGTTTTTTTCAGTGAAAAGCATTCTTTTTTCTAATTCCCAGGCCAGAGGAAAGAAAAGCAGACATACTTTAAATCGTTCCATTACACATAGAAATGCTGTTTTTAATGCTTTAACTTTGACTTATGGTTACAAAATCTACATACGTAAGCTGCACAGAAAGTCTGGCTCTGCGCCCTAAGGTTATTTTAGCAAGGTTCTGCCAACCACATATTTACATGTGAAGAGCTATTAAGAGCAAGTCCTCATGTTTTCCATTCAATTCTTTTTATTATTATTATCACAAAGAGAGGGATGGGAGAAAGAGTTTCTTGGTGCTTGCTCAGTCATGTAGAGAAGAGGGAACTTTCTCTACATAATTCTGCTAATGGATCTAAACTTCAATTCACCTTGCACTCAGATTCCTGCTTCTTTTCCCTCTACAGGTTACCAATTGTGCATCCTACACCAAAAGCATTTGCAACAACTGATTTTTTTTAAAAAGAAAAAGAAAAAAAAAAAAGAGGAGCATTCATTTTATAGACTATCTGACCAATGCTTTGTTTAATATCACAGACAGACTTGTATTCCCAAAGATATCAAGTTAGCTCAAAAGCACTCTGACATTGCATGAATTGACAGGGACTTTATTAGAAATAAAATCATTTAAAGATGGAAATAAAGTTATACCTAAGCCATTCTCCTTTACCAAATACATCTATAACTTTAATTGTAATGTGGTCTGCAGTGTTGGAGATCATTTAAACTCAGAATTTTAGGGAAAGAAAAATGTTAATGTTTTCATTCAAATGGAACACTTAAATAATAGTACCCTCCATCTCTATTTTTTTATCAAGTGTTGAGAAGGACATAGAATAGACATCTATACAAAGCAATTCCTCTGACATTTCACTGTTTATCAACAACAATCATCTTAAGACATTATTTTAATCAATATTTTCAAGCTAGTCATCCACTTCATATTTCTGCCAATAAAGTGAACAATAATGTTCTCTAAAATGGACAGAGATCAAGAATTTCAGTAATTTGGTTCGCTTCTTGGCATTTATCAATTCGTGTTTGTTCCAGCAGAGATATTCAAAGTAAAAAGATGGCAACTGTGCTGAGAAACCATGAGCCAGGTTATTCAAACTACTGGTCAGTGTTAATAAAAATACTATTCACATCCAGAACAACAACAGAACAGAAACTGCAAATTTGTGTTATTTGATGCTACCAGCAGCAACTGCCTCTGTGCAGTCAAACATACTGAGTCATTCTGAAGTTCATACACAGGGAAGGAGCGTGCTGTGGAAAACAGTATGATTAATTAGTCTACAAAACATCTCATAACAGTCAACTGCTTTTCATGATACGAAGTCTTCTAAATGCTATATTTCTAGGTATTAAAAACGTACTAACAATAACCTGTATTTTCCTGGCACAGCTAAAGCAGACTGATGCTAACTGCATGTGAATGATACCCATGAATATGTGCTAGTTGCATTCCTTAAAGAGTTCCTTTATATTTCTTTAAAGTACCTCATCCTAAATTAATTAGAAGATGAAGTAATCAAAGGAGGATGCATCTGTAAGACAAACAAAAAAGCTTTGACTCATTAACAACTTTTATCATTTTATCCTGCTTTGGAAGTAAAAACTCCCGAAGTATTAAAAATGGAAGAAAATTCTTTTACAGGCAAATATTTACCTCCTAGCGAAAATCACACCTACCGACCAGGCGCTGAATTGTCAGCACACGAGCTACACTGCTCCAAGTAGGCAGCTGAGGTACCAAACTGCAGTCAAAGGGAGCTTTTAAAATAAAATAAATGGTGCTAACCGTAGACCAACAAAGCTTTTAAAATAAATGGAATCCTATTCAGTGCACTGTGGCCACCTAATTTCAATTATTTAAAAAACCCAGCTGGCATTCTGCAATCGCTACTACAGGCAGCGTCTTTGTAACTACTGTGGGGAAAAGCAATTACAAGGCTTAGTCCTTTAGTCTTTGTTTGGGCAAAATTTCAACACAAGCTTTCTTAAGTAATGACTCCAAGTTTTTCTTCGGAACATCTAAACACTTTTTTTTCCCTTGCAAGCAGGACTCAAGACAAGGAAATCAAATATGTTAACTTTATCTTTATTTTCATCTCAATGATTAAATGGCATATTTACTGGCTTTTTATTATGTTACCTTCACTTCTGTGAACTGAACCCATCAAGTTTCCATTGGCCTTAAAAAAACCCAGGAACTGAAATAGAAATGTTGACACAGCTTTGCTGTATAAACTCTCTGATAGCTACTGCGAAAATGGAACAGTTATAAAATCCACTGCAGGCCCCTCTGAGTAAAGAAGATAGTTCAGATACTCCTTTAGTTCCATTTGTGGCTCAGTGGCTGATGAGCATCGTAAAAAAATTAAAGTAAAATTACAAAGTAATAACAACACAATGTGGTGGTGACTGAAAAAAAAAATCTCTAACTCAAAACAGCTGCCGAAGCAGTTACGTGATGCAACTGGAATATTAAATGTACTTTGAAAAGTAGGACTATGACTTAGGCCTTTAGAACACAAATTATTTCTTTCTTTAGATTCTCTTAAGTTTGTATATGCTTTTTGGCACTACCATATTACTGACAGCCATCCAGTTTTGATTTCATTTCCAGAAGAGAAGTGTCACCCCCCAGCCTTTAGAGATGGCTACTTACTTTCAGGTTTTGAATCCACTACTGCATGATGCATCTCCTTCAGCTGCAGCTGTGCTCTTTGCAGTCTCTGCTCCGCATGGAACAACTTCGGAGAGAGAATCAGACACACAAAAGCTCATTCCTTTGAAATACATATTCAAACAATTAAACCAAAAGAGTACCAAAAATAATCCCAAATATTTTAAAAAATGGTAGCTATAAGCATCTGGTGATTATCTGTTTCACAAGGGAATGTGCCAAAACAAATTTTCAACAATCGGCCTGGGTTTACTTGATATTGTCTAGTGTTAATTAAAGAAAACATTCTTGTACTCCCAAGTGATATTTTCTCTATGGCAGAAATTCATTATACAATTTTCAACCAAAAATGTGAGAGGTTGAACATTAGAAGAACAACAACAACAACAAAGACCACAAGAATCAGGATTGCAGCAGATAACTATCCTTATACTGCAGTATTTCAATGCAGCCAAGTTGTTCCAGCAATCCGCTGTCCAACTTGAGAGCACATGGAAAGCTTGTTGCCAACAACACCCAGCTGATTAGCATTTTTATGAT
This sequence comes from Pampusana beccarii, assembly GCA_013399365.1. Lineage (NCBI taxonomy): Eukaryota > Metazoa > Chordata > Aves > Columbiformes > Columbidae > Pampusana > Pampusana beccarii. The sequence goes on along the minus strand of VWYH01011280.1, from coordinate 471,696 downwards.
TCAGCGAGATGTGTACTAAGAACTGGAATTAGCTGGACATCACATTCATTTTACTTGTGATCTCACTCAGGTTCAAGCAAAGACCCAACAGCTTGAAAGCCTGCTGATTCACATTGATTCCACATCCAGATACATACTGCAATACTAGAAATCTGGGGTTTTTTTCCCCTTTTAATAGAGCGTTGAAGTTCACGTTACAGAATTTGGTGAGATGATGTAACAATATGACTGCATTTTAGTAAAATACCCTGGGTTTACAACATAGGTCAGGAATAAAATCCAGCCTTATGTTCAGATGTCAGCTGCTTCCAGTGCTTCCTGGAAGTTTGACAGTCCCCTCGTCAAACTTGGGGACCAAAATCCTAAGGTTGCCCCTCAATATGTGTTTCCCCCACCCAGTGAAAAGCTGATGTACTTGCTGTGTTCCGCAGCCCTTGAAATCTTAGTGCAGATGCACAGAGATGCAAATCAAACTAAGGAAACATTTGATCACTACTGTAAATATAAAGAATTCTCTTTGGGTGCTACAAAGTCATGGAACATTTCCTGGGACTGTTAAATGATGATGTCAGTGGCAGCCGAGGCAGCCAAGTACCTTGCATGAGGTGTTCAGTACTTGATGGGTCAAGCTTCTTCCCTTAAAATGTACATAAATATTTATATTTTTAATGGTGATTTAATTTTCTGACATCGGGAGAAACTCTGTACTGTTGTTCCTGATGTGCTTTTTTTAAACACGATTCCCAAACAAATATCAACAACTATTTATTTTAACAGGTATGCTTTTATGTCAGTACCTGATTTTTCTGTTCTTGTTTCTGTTGAGCCAAAGATTCTTCTCTCTCTTTTTCTAAGCGAAGCTGTCTTGCTATTTCAAGCATTCGTTGATGATTTTGTACTGTCTCCACCTACAGCAAGTGGATAAATAGTGCATGTTACTGTCAGATAGTTGAGAAATACATTAAAGAGATCACATGTCTCACAAGCCCACTTAGCACTTCCTCTCCATACATGTTACTACTCAGAAATGACAGTGAAGTGCTGGACTCAAGATTCTTAAAAGCTCTGGACTAACGCCTGGGGAGATTCCCTGTGGGTCAATTAGTTATTCGATTCCTTCCTAGACATACAGTGTGTTTATCTTAATCCTTGTTTGCATTCCAAAATCAGAGTTGCAAGCCAAAGATGATGACACTAAAATGTAACAGCGTTACTTCTCTTATTACCCGCTTCTTAAGACGCTCTACACGTTTGACGAGTTGATCTTTCTCCTCTTCCATTGCACTGATATCCTAAAAAGCAGAAAAAAATGATAAATGAATGTTAATTTATTTACAATAAATTATGGATTGAGCTAAATTCTGTCCAAATTAATACAAAAATCAGAATTCTTCTCCAAATACACTGAAGTGGTTATAATTTTATTGATGTATGATCAGAATATCCAGGATTCCAACCTCTCTCTTACTTCCCCCACAGTTCCCACTCTCTTTATGCTAACATTCCTTCATCTGCATCCTTCAGTACTGCTGGGAACATTTAAAATAAAAGCAGGTGGATTTCTCTAAAATAAAAACAAAGAGAAACAACCAAGCAAAAAATCAGCGTGAATTCAACACCTGATGCAGCCTAACATATGTTCTTAATATTATGACCATTACCCATTTCCTGGCAGACAATCTTGCATGACGTTGCACACAAGCAATGTTTGCTGCCACTTTATATATTAAAATTGTGTTAAAAGAAACACTTTTTAATGCTAAAACATGTACTCGATGATTATTTTCCTTTAGTCCTATTTTACAACATCAGGACTCCACAGACCAATAAGCTATGAGAGAAAGGGAAATAAATTCTCCAAATTTAGACTTTATCTCAACATTTGCTTAACTTGTCTATATGTCTTACTGGAAAACTGTACACACACTTAAATATTTTGCTGAAAAAGGGCAAATAGCTTTACTTAACACCTTAGCCACACAGGATCATCATTTTTGTTGACTTAAGCTCCTAATTCATTCAACACCCTCTGAAGTTATTACCCTGTATCAGTAAAGCAAAAGGCTTCGTATCAGTTTGCATTCAGAGGAAAGGGAGTTCTAATATTTGAAAATCATGCTGAACAGAGTCTTGGCAGCCTCGTCTCCCAATCTGCTTCAGAAAGCTCAGATCTCAGCACGAGCGAGGACTTTGTAATGTTTGCCAACAGAGAACCGTTTCAAAAAGGCAGCTGCAGTGCATGCCAGCTCTGACCTGTGCAACTTATACACCGCAATGAGCCTACAAACCCAACAAAAATAAACATTTTAAAACATCTAAACAGAACTCACACAATTTTCTCAGATTTTTTTACCCTTTTTATTTCTGCAGTAGACAAACCAGATGTTTTGAGCTGCTCACACTCCTTATGTAGGTTTTTAAATGCTTCCATCAGTTCTTCATACTATAAAATGAAATAAAAACCATTCAGAATGAGGTCTACGTCTAAGGATTTTCAGATCAACATGTTGCTTTACTACAAAGGCATTAAATATAGAAATAGAAATATGGTGAGAACAAGTATTAAATGCATTTTTCATCACAAAAGCTTGTCAACATATAAAGCAAAAAATAAAAAAATCACAGTGAATTATCTTCCATTTGAAGATTTTTTCAGTATTTTCACCTCTACCCTTGTAACACAAGAGAATACAGGAAGATAAGATGTTATCTGAAAGGGAAGCTGTATTAACGAATTATTCTTACTGTAAATCTGTGTATATCATGTAAGATAAATTTATCAGCCCCAAAAGGAAGAGCTTGATCTAACAACATGCTCGATCGAAGCAACGGGCCCTGAATTTATAGAGCACTGAGCTTCAATCCAGCAAAGTGGTCCAAGAGCACACCTGACTTAACATGTGAGAAATAGTTTTGTCACATTGCATAATCGTGCCCTTAGTATAATATAGAGAATTATATATGTAGTTCGGTAGCTAGAGAGAAGTAGACTGTGCTACTTCCACACCAGTACATTGCCCACCAGTGATCTGAAACTGAGAGGCAGTGTGAAAGTCTGTGTGGGTAGAGAAATAACAGGGGACAGAAAGAGTTTAGAAATATGGATAGGAAATAAATTTAGATTCAACTTGGAGAAATGCAGGCTGAGATCTAAGGGGAGATAATCTCCACAGAAACTGCCATTCAGTAAGATGGAAAAATCTAAAAAGAGAATATCAAGTCATTTTTTACTTCGTGGAAAGAGCAATTGATATGAACGTTGAACACAAAATGGCAACGGCAAAGGCCAGTTCAAACAAAGGCATCATACCCCTGAGCAGTGAAACAGCAATTCTATTCTATAAAACCCTGGGGAACCAGTATCTAGAATGCTCTGTTCATTTCTGGTTGTTTCAATATCAGACACACACTGACAAGCTGGAATGAATTCCGAAAAATAGCAATGAAATGTCTACTGAGAAGAAGGTAATAGAGAAAGAGCTTGATGAAATGGCAAATAAAGGTATGATAAGGCATGTGCATGCTGGACAACGCAGAATGAGTTACAAAAAAGTAGGAGTAAAAATGCAACTGGCCTGCGTTGTATCACTTGTGCATTACAGAAATACTTTAAGAAAAACTGAAATAGCGAGTAGTTTCTGAGCAACTGTATTCACAATTGCTGATGTCCATCAGCTTCCCTGTGTGTGGATTCTCTGCTTCTTTCCAAAGGGGAGTTTAGTAAAGTCCTTTCCTTACTGGGACACAACATGTCAAGACTAATGGTAGGATTCAAACACGGGCATAACTCAGTTTGCCAGATCATAATGAAGGGAAGGTCTCTCACTTTTACCAAGGAAAAGCTGCAGCAACCCCATGTGTACCCAAAATAAGTGACACACTCAAATGACTGAAGAACACTCAGGTTCTGTAGCAGAAAAAAAAGAACCCTGGCACCTGGGGGCAACTCACTGAAAACCAGACAACTAGATTTATGCCTGAATTTGCTTACTTTTTAAATTACGTACTGCAGCCAATCTGATGCCCAAATCGCAACACAACTGGGAAGGTGGCAAGTACTCCAGGTATCTTATTTAAATAATTTACAAAAGTACATTTGAGCTTGATTCAATGCACCCATAAAACTTGACCATGTTCTAAGATTCCCAAACTCTCATGTTTGAAATGTTTATCTTAAAAGATTCTGTTGCAAGCCTGTATTATCTAACTAATTTAGGCTAAATTCTAATTAGTATCTAAATATTTGCATTGTAATGTTAAATTACGTTGAGGCAATATACTACCTCAGCTTCTGTTTTGAATTAATCAGCAGGATATTAGTTTAATAAGATGGTTATATTACTGTAATCTCAAAAAGGAACACATCTTACGTAATGGAAATAATGGAGCTGAATATTTATCCATATTAAGACTGTGACATACTGAAAAAACATACAATCTGCATTCCTTTCTCTCTTTGCTACTTCTGCTTAGTTATTCCAAGTTACAAATCCAATATTATTAGTGGAAACAACAACGAAGAAAGGCTTAGTCAAGCTTCAGTCAGACAATACAGCTCTACTGGTGCACAGTTAATAAACTGAGCTACCTGTTACATATATTCCAAACCACCGTGATTTTGAAGTCACTATACATAACAAAAGGCACAGAAAATCAGATAAAACTTAGGTAAATATGTACCTCAGATAATACAGATCTAAAAACATAACTTTGGTTCACTTTAAGCTTTACATTTCAAACCCACCCACTCTGACTACCTAAAATCAACATTTAGTGCTCACAAAAGAAGTAGGAACATGATGAGTAGGAATATCAGCCTGGAAAAAAGAAATTTTTTACTTATTCACGAAAAAATAAATGGTTGAAGCAGAAGGGGGATAAGGCCAATACAAATATTAGGCGCTAGATACTACACAATCAATTGACAATTAGGAGGCACTGGCTTTTGGTCATAACATTTTCTGGACTAGTTTGACGGGGTAATTTACAAAGTTAAAAATATCCATGTTGTAGATCATAGGAAAAAAAAAGGGTTTAAAAATTAAGAAATAAAAATCTGTCTTAGCCAACATGGCTCCGAACATTATTTAGTACCCAGTACTTAATGGGCATAAAACCTTTTAATTCAATGCTACCTATTAATTTCAGGGTTATTGGAAGAAAGGTGGACAAGATGTATCTCTTATTATGAATCTTTGATTCCAATGTGCTCTTAAAATAATTCACTTGATCACATATCTCAACAGTAACTCCCTAATTCATTTATCCCTCCTCCTATTAGCACTCTAATTAATTAACGTCAAATGTTGACATTCATGAAAAATGGTACCTGTTTGTTGATATCAGCCACAGTATCATCCTGTAGGAATTCTGCTGGCACTTCCAGTTTTACTAAGAAACGTGCCAGGTAAGCTCTTTTCTTGAGCTCATTGGTCCTCTGAAGAAGCCAATGTAAGACAGGATGAATTACAGGTTTGCTTCCAGTAACTAACCCCTGGCGAAATGCACTCCTATATAAAAACAACAAAAAGAAAATACCAATAAATCTCAAATTAAAGAACACTGGCTTGGAACAAACAATTTGAAATATTTTGACATTCCTTCTCCACTTGCCTAATGATTTTATTAATTCTGCTAAAAGAGAAAACACTCAGGACGCCAGTTTGCTATTTATGATCCCGATTCTGCTATTTTGAGACAGATAAAAACCCCATGACACACCAAAAGGATAAAGCTAGCAAAAACAACTCTTCGTTTTCTGCAATAGTCTTCGGGAATGAAGGCAATGTGGGAAGAGTGGAAGTTTTCTGGGTTATTACCTGGGGCAGGAGGGGGTAACCCAGTCTGGGACAGCTGGTCTTGGGGGACAGGACAGGGACAGACCCTGCCAGTCATGCCGCACCCTCTCCTGGCTGAGCCCGCAATAGCAGCTGCTGCAGCTGGGACATTGTCCTGCCGCCACCTGCTATACCATATTCTATAAGAAGAAGCCTTACACATACCCACTGGGATATTCGGGGTCAAAAATACACACAGCTACTCAATTAAAGGTTGTTACTGTATAAGCTGTAAAAGGCTTTACAGTGATTTGTAGACCAAAAGATACTCACAAGTCCGATACGGTTCCTGGAGGTTTGTATTTAAGGATGCCAAGAAGACTCAACATCCTTTTACCTGTTTGTTCTGGTAGCTCCTCTCTAATGTCAACAGCATGCTAAATAGTAAAAAAAAAAACCAAACAAACAAACATTTAATTATCCACTGTTTGTCCAAGTCACATTAACTAGCAACACTAAAGCAATTGACTTTATCCATTTATGATGTGATGTGTCAATGAAGTGAGATGCTTCATACAGAAGACCCTTTTTTTTCACCAAACTTCAATTATCTTCTAATGGATTTTTCTCTCTAAATTTACCCTAGGAATCCATTTTCCCTGCTCATGGACCTCATCTATGCAGACAAATCAATTACGTACACCAAGGAAGTCAGATATCCAAGCACACCAAGGCACATGTATCTGTGCCCCAGATATACGAATGAACCCTTCTGATCTTACACACACTTTTGGTAGGTCAATGAGAGGGATTCAATATCAATTCCAACAGCTAAGCCATGAAGTTTAGTTCTTGGTCAGCTCCTGCCCTGTCTATGTGTGCAAGACACAGCGTGTATGCCAACGAAAAAAATGCAGTCACCAGTCTCTAGGAGACAGGGATGCAGTATCCCTGGCCCAAGAAATATTTGCTGGTTTGCTAAAAACACGTAAATGTATAGACAGAAAGGATTCTTGCCAGACATATTTATTTCCAGGAAGATTCATATAAGCTATTTTGGTAAACCAAACATGCCACAAGATTATACAGAGCCAGACCTAAATAAAAGCAAATTTCTGCATCAAGCCCATTTAAAATGTTCGCAATTACACAGGTGTGAGCAGCTCTGATTGCCTTCCTTACCTTTGGGTCAATCTCCCCCAGAACATCATTGAGCAGCTGCAACAGCTGCACTGACTCTAAGGAGTCAAACGTGATTAAATTGTAGTTCTTCCTGAAGGGCTCCTGATTGAGTTTCTCAACAATGAACTGGATTTGATCACTCATAATGGTGTCCAGGAAAAACCTCTGCAGAAAAAGACAGACGAGATGCCCGGAGGCCTCGGTAGGAGCTGAGGGCGGGTGAAGGCACCACTTCAGCGAGGCCCACGGCAGCCCGGAGGCGCTTGGCTGGCACCAGGCTCGGCGGGGCCCAGCCCGGCCGCCCCCTCACCCCTTCGCGGGCTCCGAAGGAAGGTCCGGCCCCTCACAGGGACCGCGGAGCGGGGCGGCCCGGCCGCCCCGACTCGATGCGCCGCCGCGACCTCGTCCTGCGCCCCCCGCGCGCGCTCCCGGTTACCCTGGTAACGGTTGCCAGGCCAGGGCAATGACGTCACTTCCGACACTACCTCACGCTCCTGCCAGCGCGCCGGAACGGCTGGAAACGAGCCCGAGCGCGGGGGCGCCCGCGCATGCGCAGAGTGGCGGGGTGGGCGGGGCTCTCCCGGCGGAAGTTGGGTCCGCGCCTCCGCCTGTCACGTGTCGCTGCCCTCGCAGCGCGCCGAGGCCTGAGAGGCGCAGCGCGGAGCAGGCGGCACTGGGAGGTCTCCCGGCGGCGTCGCGGCCCGTCCCGCTCGGCCCGTGCTGCTGCGCCGCTTCGCCAGCCCGGCGCGAAGCTCAGTACTCCCCGCTCCCGCCCTGATTTGGGCAGGAATTGGTATTTTTACCCCCAGCTCCTGAGCAGAGGGCACCGCAGCACGTCCTGCCCCATGGCGTGAGGCAGGGCGGCAGCAGCGCCAGACATGAGGCAGGTTGGCTGCAGTGGGGCAGGGCCAGGGATGCTTGGCCGTGTGGGCCGCACGGGTGCAGGTGCTGTAGGTGGTGCTGGGCCGTACACGCCACAGGCCAAGTCTCTTCCTGGAGCTTCGCAGCACAAGTGCTCTTGATGCAAGGAGCGGCAGAAATAGGTTGGAGATTCACCCTTTGAAGTGTATACTTAGCTTTGCGGCCTCTTGAGAGGGAGGCTGTTGTCGAGTGTGTAGGAGATGTACAAACAGATTGGTGCAGTTACCCAATTAAGATTTCTGGCAGTCTTTGACAGCATAAAGAGGTGTCAGGTGTGGTTGATGTACATATCAGGTGAATGTTTGCCTCATTTCTTTGAAATGGAAAGATGCACAGAGGATCATTGTGAAACGGGAATGCCAGTCCTGTGCCCAGGCTTCCTTAGGGGCAAATGGCAAATTTACGCCCTCAGGGTTGAACATCAGTTGTGTGCCTCGAAGTAGCTATAAATATGTAGTGATAGCTATGCTAAATCTGCAATGACAGGAGCTTCAAAAATACCAAACAATTAGAATAAACTATATAATAAAGTGAAACTTGTTTCTGAAATGGATATCTCAATTTGCAAGGGGTTCTTTTGCAGATCCTTCATAACCCATGTTTAGACCTTAAATAGGTGGGATTTGAAGCCTCTGCTATTGCAGTTAGCTTCTTGGAAAGTCTTAGAATCCCATGTGAGTCCACAGATGATGGATTAAAATATGCAGTGAGTCATATTAAATCGGTGCCAATTGAAGTGCACAGGTTGTAAATCACTGCAGAATTTGACTCAGTAAATAGCAATCATAAATGTAATACTTTGCAATTCTAAGCACTGCGTCTATCTTAGGTTAGCTCCTTTTTTCTTTCTAAGGAACAGAAAACGCTTCATAAAATACTAATTTACAGGTCTTCGTGGGAAGCCTGAAAAGTGACACTGTATTGGTGTCCCGGCTTTTAACAAAGTTACAGAGGGGATGGCTGGGTTGCTTGTGATTGTGCACGAAAGCTGTGGTAGAGCCAGCAACATAATCCAAGTCTCCTGACTCCTGGATTTGAACTTTAAAACCAGATCATGTTTCCTTTGTGCTTTCAGCGTGTATACTGACCTTTAGGAATTGTATTCACCTACAAGTTCCCAGAAGAGATCTGCTTTCCCTTGACATGTTTTCCTGGTATCAATTACGCTTTTCTTCGGATGCGTATTTTGAGCATGTAGAATGCACAGAGTGCAAATGAAAACAGTGTTTCTTGTGGAGACGCTGGGGGCCAGGTCTGCACCCTGTAGACCACGTTAGTAGGTTACAGGAAGTGGTGGATGTGGGTCCATCCTTTGACCTTGAGGAACTGTTTCTGTAAATACTGATACATGTCCTTTGGTCAGACTGTGGTGCAGAGGAGAGGGCAATGGTGCCCAGAGTGCTGTGCTGGGCATGGTGGGAGGCGGCTGCTGCTGCTGCTGCTCCTGCTGCTGCTGCTGCTGCTGCTGCTGCTGCTGCTATGAGATTCTCTGTTACATCAGACTGTTTCAGTTCTTCTACCTTCCAAGAAGCAAAGGTCCCATCCCCTCTTCTCGTGTGTGTAACATTAAAGAGGCAACAGATAAAGAAGAGGAAGGATGTTTGAAAACTTCAGAAAATGCCAAGATAAGAAGTAAAAAAGATAGTGAGATTGTTTCAGTCTGTCATGGTGGAAAGCCACGAAGTCTGGTTGTTCTGACCCTTGGGGAAGGAGACCTTGGTGACAGACATCATGAGAACTGGACTGGCTGAGCTCCAGCTTGCTGGTGTGTTTGAAAGCTCAATTGATTGAAGGCAGGAGCAACAATCAGATATCAGAGCCCAATTATATGGGACTCCCCAACTTGGGGATTGTGGGGGATCCTGTGTTGTCCTTGAAGTTGGATGTTTTCATTATACTTTCTTCCAACGGTTTTGTACTGTTTCTATGTGCAGCCCAATGTAGCCGTACTGCTCCCCCAGGCTGCCCGCCTGCTGCTTGATATTTAGAGTCTGTAGTGGTGTCAGAATTGTCAATCTTCACGTTAAAACATAATTAAGATTTAGCTCAGTGTCTTGACCTCCGTATCACAACACAATTTTCACAAAGAGATGAGAGCTTTCAGTGCAGCCTTGGGGAAATATTACAGGAAGCAGCTGAGATATTTATTTGATTCTTAACCTGTGTTAAGTTATCTTAGCTGAGGTGACATGGTATCTGGATCAAGCCTTACAGAATCAAAGGCCAGCGTTCATATATATTTGTTGTATAATTCTGGGGGCATTTACCAGATTACCAAATACAGGGTTTCAAGCAAAGTTTCCTAAGGATAAGGCTTATGTTTTATTTTGCCTGGGAAAGGCTTATGGAGGCTGCTAATTGAAAAGGCATCATGCAGAGGCAACATGCCGAAGAAGGAGAATGGAGCCTGCAAATAAACTATCCAGAGCTCTTTAGATCTGCTCTTTAGAACAGCTTCATTACTCCCTCCTGACTTTCTCCTCACCTTATAGCTGCTGCTGCGTGGATGACTGCCTTGCAAAACTGAGAGAGAGCTGAACCACAGAGGCCAGCAAATCAGTGGAACGAAACCTGAGCAAATCAAAATTGTGCTCCGTGGGCAGAGTTCACCTTATAAGGGAACATCATGGGCAAGAAGATGAATACGTCCGGCTGAGCTGCTGAGGTCAGATCCCAAACAGATGGAAGATGTTAATGTGAAAACAAGAGCATTTAGAAAGAAAATACAACACTTAATTCTGTTTTTCTTATGCAATCTGAGCCCTTCTGTTTGTCTCTTTTATTATCAATATTTTGTTATGTGTACATACATGTAGGTCTGAGTGTTGTTATATTGAAAAGCAATTTCTTTGCGGCTATTCTAGCGCCTAAATGCATCCCAGATCTGTTTCTGGCTCCCACTTGCAGCTTTTGCCGTTGTTACTATGTAGCAGGATTTTGCTTGTGGAAGGGTCACTAATACCAACCATGGCAATATGGTCTGTGGTCAGGAAAAGCCTGGGGAGTGATCACTGATGTCTCGAAAAATTAAGGCTGTTTGTGCAGAATGTAACTTGTGTGCTAAGGCTTTTACGACAATACTGGCAGACAAGAACCCTGTCTGGTTCTGAATGTTTTGTCAGTGCTACAGCCATAGGTAACATCCTAGGTGATTTAAAGTACTAAAGGACTGGAAGGAAAGCATTAGATCTGTGTTGCAGCGTTTGTATACTTTGTGCCTCTATATGGGTCTTCCATTGCAAGAGAGAGGACCCTGGTCCTTTTAATCTGGGTCTAATGGATTCTCATCCAAACTTCTTGTCTTTCAGACTTTGAGCCTGAGATTTACTGCTCCACATCTTAACAGCTCCACCTCCCATGTTTGCAGTGTCAGACAGTGGACTCATACCTGCTCCGTGACCCCCTGGACCAGCTGCAAACAGCTGGCTCGCAGCACACAGACCAGCTCCACCTTGTGCGTGGTTCTGCGGAGTCGGAGCAGCTGCAGCCAAGGTTTGTGCCATTTCACTCCCTTTTAATCCCATGACCTGATACAAAACCAGTCTAAGACCAAATAGCGTGGTGTCCCATGTGATGTGAGATAAGAAGCTGGAGATCTCTGCAGCCATTGCCGACCCAAAAGCTTGAGTTACCATAGTGATGGAATGCTGTGTTGTACATGAGCAAGTGTTTCTTCTGTTAGGGGTTGTCTGGCTTTCAGGGCTTTGAGTTTTTGAGTGTATTTTGCACCAACTTGGCTTTCAGGGCTTTGAGTTTTGTGGCAGCAAACAAGATCATTGATGTGGTGTTAGACCGTTCTTGGAAGATGAATGTGGTTGTGGGAACTTTGTGGTGGGAGTGTGGCATAGGATGTTATCTAACAAGGTGGGGTTGCTTGGACAGAGTTAACTAAGCTTCCTCTAAAAAACACTTGCAATTTTATTTCTTGCCATGCTGTCTAGTTTTGTTCCTGGTCTGAAAAATCCAAAATAACTCCACCAAACAATCTCAGGTTTACACCAGTGTTTCTGAGATTAGAGTCTGCTCTGTAGAGTCTCCTATTCAGGGTCAGATTAAATGGTGAGTTGCTCCTTGCAGCAGATTTCAAAAACAATAAGATGTTTTAGGAATATGCAATAATTGATTGCCTCTAAAGGGCAGATTTTCCTCTTTGCTGCCAAACTAAGACTGTTCTTAGTGATAAGTGTTTGCTGAACAAAGTCTGCCGAAGTTCATGAAGTTGGTTTCATTCTCATGGGAGGGCAGTAAGCCAGGACATTGAGTGCACTGATCCCAATCTCATAAAGAATCAAGTCTGCAGGAAATTCAAGTTGCCTTCCTAAGGTACCATACCCACCTACTGCTGCTCAGAGCTGGGTTCCCACTGCCAAGTTTCCAACAACATGGTTATCCCAAGGCACTGTTCTCCAGAAGCACAAGGCTGAAATGCTATTATAAGAGACGATATAAATAAAGGAACATTGATCAGCTCCGTTGTATTTGTGTTCTTCAGATACTATTTTATCCCGCCCCAGAACAGTCTGTTGCTAAACTGCAATGGTGTCAGCTCTTGTGGCTTGTTTTTCAAAGCAAACCTTTTATATCACTTTTATGTTGTGCGGAAAGTATCTTCAGAACACACAATAGTTTTTCCAAGTTGACAGTGCTTTTATGAGCTGGATGAGCTAGATGACTTTCTTGTTAGCTTAAAAACAGCCATCCTTTCTCCTTATAACACATTCGATTTGTGATGAAGCGAGAATATTAGACCAGGGTTTTTGAAGCAATCAGCTTGAGGCACAAAAGCAGTCACTCTGGGAAGTGGGAAGTTAAGGACACTACCATTTGTGACTGAAAAAGTCAAAGTCTAGGTACACAACAACGCAGCATGGGTGAAAGTTTTTGGATGACATCAAGCCTTGTTAATTGGTGTTTCACAAATGGCACCTGAAGGGCCAGAAACAGTTTTAGACGTCACAGGCTCATCTTGAATTCACAAGAGGCATTTGGCTTATTAATTCAAATGTCAAGAAAAATGCATCAATGTAAGACAGATTTAATCTGTGACAGAAATAAAAAGTTTCCTAACTTGGAGTTTTCTTCTGCAAGGCTTAGGGCTTGATGGTGTCAAAGTTCTTTGTGGGTTCATTTCTCAGAGTGACGTTTCTCCCGCCTTGCAGAACTCTAGGGGTAGATTGGTTGTATGTTGTGCTTCGGGCTGGTGTTTGGGGTCCACCTCAGACTGAAGAACAGTCCCTCCATCCCCTCTAGGCAGATGGTGAAAACCTCAGTGCTGGCAATCTGTAATAGTGAGCTGAAGAAACCTCTGGGAAACTAAAGACTCCGTGGTACAACATTGCTGTGACCTCAAGAGCAGAATGGAGGGGTCTCGTAGCCATCTTTTTTTGTAACCTTGTGGCTGTACAGTGTTCTAAGGTGAAAGTGTTATATTTCTGTTTTGTATCAGCCAAAGCATGAAAACATTTTATAAAAGAATTTATTTCAGCTGAAATGATGGAAATTATACTCTAAGAAAGCCAATGATAATAGATTTTAGCTCCCCTCAACCAGCTTTGAAATATGTGTAACAAACTAGGTCAATTATAACTTTTATTAACTAATTGCTTTTAAAAGATAGAAGTGTGATTCTATGCATATATCCCATCTTTTCCCTAATTCAGGCTTTTCTGCAGAGACTGAACAGTTTTTGCACTGCCAGGTCCCCCCAGAGCCCCCAATGCCTCCTACAGCTCCTTCTGCTGAGTTTTCTTCAGCTCTTTAAAGGAATTTCAATTCCCTTCTCCTGTGGACAGAGTTGTGATCTCAAAAAGGCTTTGTCCAACAACAGGAAGGCTGTAATTGTTCGTACAGCATCCGGGAAAGATATGCATAGGCTTCCTGAGTTAATGAAATCCTAGGGTTTTTTTATAAAGTTTCAGTGACTGCCAGTCATTTTGAAATGTCACACTGCGTAGGCTCACTGCTGCATATGTTACAGAGGGAATTTTGCTTTTAATTACATCGCGCAGTTGACACGTTTTGTTGTGTTTCCTAACCTTCCTCTCGAGTGCCAGCAGTTGGTCACTACCAGGGACCAAAAATGATGGATGAGAGGTTTGATCCAAATCTCTGGTGTATAAAGTTCCTTCACAAGTTCCATTGGCAAGAAAAAAAATATGAGGAATCACTAAAAAACAAAGCTGAGTGTTTATTTTCTACCAGAACAAGACCAAGGTCAGAGCCCAGGAAGTTTTGCTGTCTGGTTGAGATACTGAGGTAGCAATGTTGGGCTTTGGTTACACCCATGATTGTCTTTATTGTCCAAATTCCTTTGAAAGGTAAATTTCATGAACGATATAGGAGGCCTCCTTTTCCTTCCCGTGAGTTCTGGCAGGAGCTGAACAAAGCCATTGCCTGTTGGCAAGAAGATTCTTTTATTTTTGATTGTTCGTTTCTGCCCAAGGCAGGGCACAGTTGTCAGATTAGCTGGCTGAAGGACAGGTGTTTACGGCACCATTTTCAGAAGAGCTTTGGATCTGATTCCATGTGTTTCCCAGTGGATGAATTATGGACAGTTTCACATTACAGATTCATTCATGTTTAGTTATTTTAAAATTAACGTATATTATTAACGTCTTGACTATAATGCACTGAAACTCATCAGTGATTTTCATGTCCAGGTAGCACCCATAAATGTTAATTTGGTTTGCAATGAAGTCTCATTCATTGACTTGCTATAGAAGATGCTTATGATAGAGCTCATGATAGACACTCATGAAGAGAAATAGAAGATGAGAAAGGCCGGAATGAACGGCAGCTTCTAACTTACGTAATTAAGTCACTTCCATAGAAGACTGCTTGATTGGCAAATGCTGCTAATGAGTTAGTATGCCTGTAGAGATGTGGTAGAGTGTCCACTGACTTTAGCAGCAGCTTAGCACAGGCAGCAATCACAGCGCTAGTGCCTGAACTTGCTGTGGCTGTTTCTAGGGAGGAATCGTTGCCATTGGGATTAACTGGGACTGTAACTTGGACAGCTGGTTTTATGACTGCAGTCCAGATATGGTTTCCATCACCTTGGTGACAAAAAAATAAAGCCTGGATTCCACAGCAGGTAAAAATGTAATCTGAAGCAAGTAGCATGTTTTCTGAATTGAAGTAAAGATGTGATGAGATGTGGGGAATGATAACTTGGAATGACAAGATGTTTGATTCTCCTTTTTTGCTTTTGTTGTCATGTCTTTAACCTGTAGTTACTGCAGTTGTATAGATGTATCATCTCATGGTCATCTTCCAAATGAGCGTGCTTGTATTGCACAAGATTTTATTTCTCTGTCAAAAAGCCTAGAAATTTCCAAGTATTTTGGGAGCTAACACAGAGAATAATTTGGGCATATTCCACCATATGGCAATTGAGGCTTGAAACTACCTAAACTTGTGAGTTTCCCAAGGCAATTAACACAAATAAAATGAAGTGTTCTTCTTCCATCTGGGTAACCCCATAGTCCACTGAATCAAGATTTATTCAAAAGCAAAGTAGAGTTTTTGGTCTCTGTCATCTGAATGAGTACCTGGTGGTGCTAGAAAGCAGAGGGCTGAGCTGATGGCATTTACACCAGACATACCCTCTTAAACAGTTTACTCTTTTGGTACTTGAACAGGCAACCAAGTATAAAACAAATGTTGATTAGCAATGACAGAGTGATCTGTGAGTATCTGAACTGATGCACAAAGGGTGGGAAACTTAGATTGTGAGGGTGTCATTGCCTAAGGTTGTCTTTATTTGAGGTCCCTCTTCAGGAGGCACCCAGCTTGAGCCGCTCTGTGCTCTTATCTTGCAAATAAATTATTTGTTTAAGAAGAATTTCTGGAATCTGTGCCTGAGTCTCTGCTATGGGAAACCTAGGGAAAATTCCCTTCCTTAACAGTTTCTGCCATCCCCACGTTTCCAGATTAAATTCTTAAGGGCTAAAACTAAATTCCTATTGTCCACTTCGAGTTAATAGGTCCTGTGACCAGAGGATGTGTTTTCTAGAGTCAGCCAGCAGTTGCTGCTCTCCTGTGGTGGGTATGTGCCAGAGGGAGTGCGTTGGTGTTGAAACAACTTGCGAGGTGTCGATTCGATTTCACTAGGGTGGGCGTTGGCAACACAGAAAGACAGTCCTCCTCCAGATCTGCTGATCTATCATCATTATCCCTATTGTGCTGTGTCAAATGAAAAACCCAATGGTGAGGATCGCTGTTGTAAATTCTCTCTGCAGTTGGATGAAGCAGCAAATCTGTTTTCTCTAATTTATATTGGGGATTGTTGTTGCAGAGCCACCTTGTGAAATTCTGTGATGCTGGCAGCTGCTGTACCAGCAAGTCCAACGAGAACCATGATAATGGAGAATCTGAGCCAATGTGCACCAGTGAGTCAAACCATGATATCAACAATGAAAAATACGAGCTGGAGCAACCTCTCGGACAAGGGGCCTCTTCCCCAGACTGCCAAATGTGGTGCTGCTCTGGCAAATGCCAACCAACACATAGACACAGAGGTGCCACAAGCAGCTCTGCTGTTGAAAGAAATAAGGGCGATGTATCACGTCCTCCCTTTTATTACAGCAGCTGGTGCTGTCCAGTCACAGCCTGAAGAAAGGTCACACCTTCTCTCCAAAGACCCCTTTCTGGACTTGTTGGACGGCAATATTGACAACCAGCTGCGTCACTTCACTTCCAAGCAATACGTTCACTGGCGCTTTGGCTCTTTTGATCTGTAAGACAGAACTGTCATCCCAAGCTGCTGCAGGTGGAAAATTAGAGATACTTACCCTAAAGCAGCCAACAACTTTGTTGGTTTTAGGATGGAATGAGGATGTAGCACAACTTGAACTCACGCTGTGACTTACTTTGGATGTTTAACCTTTGTTTTCTTTGATGGACCTTTTTTAAAAAAAAAAGAAGAGAAGAAAGCATGTGACTTCCCAAAATCTTCTGTAGTACAGCTGAATTCTTGTATGCTGTCTTTGGAGAGGCACAATTGCCAGCTGCTTAGCATAGAGGAACAAATACCTTGAGCTAAAGTGCCTGCTTCTGCCTTTGCTTCATTTTGCGAGTCACTGCACGTAGCTTGGAAATTTAGGCTCTGGAGTGAATTCTTAGGGCTACATTTTAGTGGGAGGTTCCAGGCCTCCTGCCTTCGCACTGGTGTGTACCAGAATCCCAGCTGGGTCAGGAGATGACCAGCACTGTGGAAATGAGATGGAGCCAGGAGTCATCTCCAAGCATGACCCCTGAAGGAAGCCCAAAGAGATATCACTTGAAAATGTGGTCCTGAGCACTTTTTCTGCCCCAGCCTCATCACCTTCCTGCAGTCCTGGATCAAGAGACTCTAGAAAGCGACCACTGAACATGTAGTTTCATAACTTGCTGTTGAAGGCCTCACAGTCCATCCACATTAAACAGGTTCGTTTTAGATTATTTCAGTGACTCAGACCAGACAAAGCATCTTCTGAAAAGCCCAGCTGTTCTCTTCGTATCACTCCTTTTAGCTTGAACTGAGGAATTACAATGAAAAGTACTTTTATCATCTTCGTGTAATATTTTTGGGCATTTCATTCATACTCATTGAAGTTGTAATGCTGGACTTTGGCTTCCTGGTCACTCTTAGCTTCAAACCAGCCTTGCCTCCTACTGAACTTGGCACAGCATGAGTTGCTTTGATGCATTAGCCCAGAATACAGCCGAGGAGCAGCAAATTCAGGGCAGATTAATCTCTGCTCCAACGCCTTTTCAGTTCTTTTTGTCATACTTGGACATCTATTTTTGTAGAAACAAGGTAAGAAGGATTGTAACACAGATATTCTGCACTCCTTTCAACTGAGCTTTGTTCTTCCTGAGCCTACCCGGCGGTTTGTCATTTCCGTTTCCCACATATTGTTTAAGATATATTGCTGGCAGATTATGCCAGCTGTATTTTTATCTTCAGTTGTAATATCTATTAATTGTATTAACATTCATATTGTAGCATCTTAGGTATCTAGAGTGGGAAAAGATTACAGTTGGCATTAATGCATTCGTGTTCTGACACATTAACTGACTTTCCTTTTGGAAAGAATTACACTGAATATTCACTTAAGATTGTGATTTTAATCTCCTTTCACATTTGTATATATGTTTTTCCTTATCCTCTCCCACCTTGTTTTGGTCCTTACAGTTTTGACTGGTTTTGTGATAGTGTTTTACTAATTTATAGCTGACTCAACGTCTCTTTAGGAATTTCATACTGTCTGAAATTCCCATTGCCAGTTTGTCAGTTCGCTTCATCTCTTTCTAATAATTTACCTGCTGTTATGAGTGTTATGGTGATATTTCTAAAACAAGCACTGTGTTGTGCAGCTCAGCACCAGGTGGAAGGTGCATGATTTAGTTGGTGCAGATCTCTGCTGTTATAGCAAAGATTAATGCTGCAAGAGGATAAATAAAGGATTTGCTCATTGCGGATGGGAGGGTGGCAGTTTCACGTTGCTTCTGCTCTCTTTTGCAGGCAGATGCTCTGACCTTGCCCTGATCTGGCTGCATGTTACGTCTTGGTGTGAGGATGGCCCTTGTGTGAGGTTGTCCGTCCAGCTTTGTGAGCCTTAATAGCCCAGCAACAGACTCACAGGTAATGTTTGACCCATGTCTGGTCATCGTGGAGGTGAAAAACTCCCCTTAAAATTGCTAACAATGAGAAATATGAGAAAAAAATCTCCCAGATGTAACAAGTAGGGCGAGAGCATCCACCTCAGGATGACCCCCCACACCTGCTCTTCCCGCCCCCAGGCCCACACACGGCAGAGCCCCAGCGGAGCCCTCAGGGCCGAGCCCTGCTCTGCCTGCCGAGCCCCGGCTCATCCCGGGCAGCCCCAAAGGGCTGAGGGCGGCGATGAACCCCATTTCCCTGCCTAAAGCAGCCCAGGGAGAGCCCGCGGCGCCTCCGGGCTTCCGCTCTCCCCACTTGGGCCGCGGGCAGGGCCGGCGGCTGGCGGAGCCGCCCGCAGTTGGCGGGGAGGGCCGGCAATCAGGAGCCGGTACAAGCCCCGGCACAAGCCCCGGGGCTGCGGGAGCGCTGTCCAGGCTGCTCGAGGCGCTGTGTCCCCGCGGGGCTGTGGCAGCCGCTGCCCGGCCAGCGGGGGATTCCCGCCCGCCCTCGCCGCCCGCCGCCATGGTGTCGTGTGGGGCTCTCCACAGGTTTCTCTTCGAGTACGACACGCCCCGCATCGTGCTGATCCGCAGCCGCAAAGTGGGGCTCATCAACCGCGGGGTGCAGCTCGCCATCCTCGCCTACGTGATCGGGTGAGCGGGCAGCTCAGGGCGCGTCCCGCCCCGGGGGGACCCGCAGAGCAGCAGCGGCTGCAGGCCAGGGGGGGGCCGGGGCGGCTGCCGTGAGGGGCCGGGCAGCTCCTCACCTGGGCCGTGCGGCTGAGGGGCGGGAACCGGCCGCCTCGCTCGGGGCAGGACGGGGGGGCAGCTCCCGGGACCCCGTTGTGTGTCAGGGATGGGGTGTCAGGAAGCGCGGGCTGAGGGGCAGCTGGAGCTCGCCCGCAGGTGCCGGCGCCGGGAGGTGACAGTTTAAGCGGGGTTGTGGGGCTGCTTTGGGGCAGCTGCGGGCAGGACAGGGCCCCTCAGGAGCGGAGATCATCCCGGAGGGTGATTGTCGTTCACCCAGGTGGGGTGTGCTTAAGAGCAATAACTGCACCCTGCCAAACCGCTCTGGAAAAAAATCAGAAGGGACATTGCTAGGAAGCACAATGAAACTACCTGGTCCGGGCCTTTCAGGTTACACATGAAAAAAAAAGGAGAAATTCCCGCTGCCTGTGCTGCTTGATGGTGTTTATCTGCTTTTGATGTTGCTTTCTTTGATCCTTTTCTTGCAGCTGGGTCTTTTTGTGGGAGAAGGGCTACCAGGAAACAGACTCTGTGGTCAGTTCCGTAACCATGAAGGTGAAAGGAGTAGCGCTGACGAACACATCCGCCCTGGGAGCCAGGATCTGGGACGGGGCCGACTATGTCATCCCTCCTCAGGTATCAGTCGCTTTCACCTGCCCGGGGAGGGTTTTCTGACCAACAGCTGCCAAAGTTCACTGAGGTCTGGAGCAGCTTCAACATGGGTTTGATACGAGAAAAGGAAGCGGTTTCGCTTTGTTGCGAATCGCACTGACCATCTGCACCACCGGCCCTGGGGAAGCTTGTGTCAAGAAGTGTGTCTGTGTGTGTCCTTGTACGGGGGGAGAATTTTACAGGCTTCAGGAAAGAATTGCAACAATAATCACGTGTCGTCTTCCTTACTGCTTTGTAAAGCAAACAACTCAAAGCTAACTTGTTGGCAAAAACCCCGGGAATAGCCTACAAGTCACTTGGTCCGGAACTGAAGAGGAGTTATTGCTGTAGTTACTGATTCACCGGGAATCTGCGCTGTGAGGTCAATATGTGGTGGACTTTGGGGTTGGCAGGCACAGCCAAGCTGCTAGTTGTTGGTCACTGTGTCCGCATGAGATGTGGTGCACAAAAAAGTGACAGATTTAGCCAGATTTTGGCTGAGTGCTCGTATTTGCGTATCAGTGGAGCAGAAGCAAACAACAAGATTCCAAGTCGTACAGAACTGAAAATAATGGAAGTGGTGCTCCCTGGAGAAACAAACCAGGACTGGTCAAGTTTCTAATAGATATATTGAAAAAGAAAAAAAAAAAGAGTGGGAGTTGTGCTGAGACTTGCAGCTGGAACTTTATCTCTGCTCCTGCCCTATGACTCCCCTGAGGAGCTGTGTGATCTCTGTTTTCGTAATGTAAATGAGGAAATTCAGACCGAGTGGGAGGACAAAAAGGGTTGCTAGTCCCACAGTCCTTCCTCTGCCTAAAGGCAATGGCATCAGGCAATATATGTGGGAATCTGCTCCTTTAGTGCTACACCAGCACTGTCCAAGTCTCCTCTGTGGGCTGTCTGGGCTCTGTCAACAAAGATGTTTGAGGCAGTGCTTTGGACATTCTTTGCAGGATGTCACTCTTAAATTCCTTTGTTTTGCATGTTCAGGCTGAGAACACTGTGTTTGTCATGACCAATGCGATAGTGACACTGAATCAGCGCCAAGGCCACTGCCCAGAGGTAGGTACAGGACCTGCTTTGATCCTGCCTTGTGTGGGGGAGAGAGTTTGTAGAGTTTAGTGTAATTGTTGTTCCTCTCCAGCTTCCAGATGATACTACAGAGTGCAAGGTGAATGAGGATTGTGTCCCAGGGTATGTCGACATCCACAGCAGTGGTAAGAACCTGCTGCAAGGGCTCCTTTCAGTCTGTGTTTTGATACCTCTGTGCCATGCCTTCCCTCTTGTGAAGGAAGCAGCATTTCACTTTGGTCTCCTTGTTCTCATTCTCTCATAGCTAAAAGAACTGAAAGAGAAGCTCAGATTTTTCTTCTAGGGGAGAGCAGATGGGCTTAGACTATGTTGGGTGGATGCTGGATAGATGTGTGCTTTGGATTAGCAAACAGCGTGAGGGCTTTTTCAAGACCTTGAGACCATGAAGCAGTATTTCACGTAGATGAGGATTTGACTCAGAAAAAGACCCTGATGCTACTTTCTCTGAAATTGCACCACAGATTGTAATGAAAGATAATGGGGGTCTTGGTACTGGCACTTCACCTCTGAGCAGATTGCTTTCACCTTTTGGAGTGAGGAGATATCACAGAACGAATGCTGCCTCTGTATTTTTGCACCGTAGTATACTTCATTCACATGTCTCTCCAGGCATCCAGACTGGGCAGTGCGTACTCTACAATAACAGCATCAAGACCTGTGAAGTCTTTGCGTGGTGCCCTGTGGAGGATGACTATATTGTACCCAGGTGAGTGCTTTGTCTTCCTACTCTGCAGCGGCCCTCCTGAGAGGAGGTTGGCGGCACACAACTGATGTTTCTCCCTGTGAGGTACTATTGGGAAAAGCTGAAGAGATCATCACCAGTGATCCTGCAGAGTCCTTTTTGTGAAAATATAAGTGAAAATTATGTACTTTTTCTCTTGTTTTGCAGGCCAGCATTACTGCAAGAAGCTGAAAACTTCACCATTCTGGTGAAGAACAACATTTTGTATCCCAAGTTCAACTTCAACAAGTAAATCGTGTGTGGGGCATTGAGGCATTGAGCTGTCTGGTCTCTTGGACAGTAAAGGGGAGCTGGAGGAGTGGAAGGAGATGCAACAGATCTTCTCTCTTTATTCTCCTGTAGGCGAAACATCCTCCCCAGTATCAACTCCAGCTACCTCAAGAAGTGCATCTATGACTCCCAGACAGATCCCTTCTGCCCTATCTTTCGCTTAGGGAAAATAGTTAAAGCTGCAGGGCAGAACTTCCAGGAGATGGCTGTGAAGGTATTTGGCCGACCCTTCTCTCAGGGTTCAGCTGTGTAGAAGAGGAGCAGTAGGTGGCTGTCCCCCTCTGCCTGGTGTCACAAGCCACAGGACACAGAGGAGCTGCAGAATGAAGAGTTGCTCTGGAGAAAGGGTGTTTGCTTGGGACTGGGACATGGGCTGGTAAATCAAGGTCCTGGTCAGCAGGGAGCTTAGAGCTGGGCTGCCCTGGCACCTGAACTGCTCACGTTCTCCTCTTCTCCACTTGGCAGGGTGGAGTCATGGCACTGCAGATCAACTGGGACTGCAACCTTGACAGGTCTGCTTCCCTCTGTGTGCCGGAGTACTCCTTCCGACGCCTCGACAACACGAATTCTGCCCACACCGTCTCGCCTGGCTACAACTTCAGGTAATGTGGCTGCGGAGAGCACCTGGTGTCCGTGCGCCTGCATCTGCCACTGGCACAGTGCTACCGATCGCCTGCGCTCCTCTGGCAGTTGTGGGTAGTGCTCGGACTTCAATTGTGCTGTAAAACTTGGAGAGTTTCTGTGATGCTGTAAAACACAGAGGAGTTTTGATCCTCAGTGTGTGCAAACCACAGCAGAAGAGGAAAGGCAGTGAAGCTCCACTGACTGCATCAGTGTCTGAGTCATATTTGGGTGACGGTTTGGGCCAGCCTCCTGTGGCATGGCAGAGTGAGAGCGAGCTGTGTCAGCGTGTGCTGACGGGGCTGGGCTGTGGGGGTGGGAGACTGAAGCACCTTCTTTGCTGTGCATGAGGGAAAAACCTCTAGGAAGTGTCTCTGTCAGTTTAAGACCATATCAGCACCAGGTATGTCCTTCTGGCATCCACTACCATGTAGACATTCTGGCCAGTATGGGTAGGTCCAGCACCTCCAGTAAAACCACCAACGCAGTTGGTTAGCTGGTCGTATCCAGACTCAGCGCTGTAATAATACAGATTGGCCACCTTGCCAAGATCCTTGCCATGGTCCTCCTCATGAGGAAACATGGCTCAGGGTTTTGCTTGTTTCTAGAGTCACAAACTCTCACTTAGGACAGGAGATCTCTTTTGCGGTAACTCGAATTCACTGAGAAGCTGCTGTCATGTAGACAAGGACAAGTGTGTGTTTGGGAGGTGCCATGCCTGCAGGTATTGGGGTGCTGGGCGAGACCAGCTGGAGGATATCTCAGTCTGGCTGGTGTGGGTTCTGAAGTGCTCTTGCTAATTCCAGATGGTGGTGCATCCCTTACCAATCCTTCCTCTTCTCTTGCACCCTCTTCTCTTCCTCCCCCTGGCTTAATCAACCATGTGGCAAAGTAAGTCTGATCTCTCTTACTTGTTCTCATCCCTTTTCCTTGTCATTTGCCCGGGGGATGAGCAACCTTTGCATGCCAGGCTGAGCTGAGCTGAGCTGAACTGAGCTGTGCTGCGTCCCTCTGCCTGCTCCTGGCCCTGCCCTCTCGTGGCTGCCTGCACTTCTGCAGCCTCTGCTTGCCTCATTCTCATGTGCAGCTGAATCTCTGCCCGTCTGTCCTTCTGCTCCCCTACTAAAGATAACTTTCACCCCTTCCTGTGCTTTGCAAGTTTCCTGATTTGCCTTGTGCTAACTGCTACCTTAAATTTGCCTGTTCTAGGATTTTCTCCTGTATGTGCTTGCCTGCTTGAAATCTCCATCCATCATCTGAGGCTGGTGCCAATGTTCAGCACATCCTCTGGGGATGGGTGACACACCTGGATGTTGCATGATCATATACGCAACCTCAAAACTACCAGCTAAGCTCTGATTTGTATTTTTCTCCAGGTTTGCGAAATACTACAAGGATAGTAACGGCACTGAATCACGGACACTCATCAAAGCTTACGGCATCCGCTTCGATATCATAGTGTTTGGAAAGGTAGGGTGACTTAATTCCTGGAGGTCTTGTGGTGAGGGCTTTTAGAGATACTGAAAAACATACTCACCTTTGTAACTGTCTTCTAGGCAGGAAAATTTGATGTAATTCCTACAATGATTAACATTGGCTCTGGCTTAGCGCTGTTTGGCGTGGTAAGTGACACTGTCTGCAGTTGGACTCAATTCTGGATTAGTGACTCAGTTCTGAGGATCATTGTCTTAAACTCTTTCAATCTCTGCTAGGCAACAGTGCTGTGTGACATTTTTGTTCTGTATTGCATGAAGAAGAGATACTACTATCGGGAGAAGAAATACAAATATGTGGAGGATGATGAACTGGTAAGCATCACTGAAGTCAAAGTGAAGTCAAAGTTGGTTCTTCCTCTGACTCTGGAGAGATCCTGAAACAGGATTTAGAAAGTCCACATCAAACAGAGATTTTGAACCACAGCTCTGAGGAAACTGTTTTCCTCAGAGAAGTTCGTTTTTACCTCAAAGCTGTTGCAGGGTGGAGCAGTAGAAACAAATACTGTCACGTTTCCTGGGCAACCACTCTTGGAGAGGGAAGTGAATGTTCAAGAACTTGTCATGCTCCCACTGCATCTCTTTTTTGGTTTGCAGTTCTTGGCAAATTTGATCCATCTGGCCAGTAGAGGATTTAGTAGGGTTGCTTCACTGGTGCTGAGGGTACAGCTTGGTCCTGCAGCTTTGTGCTTGGTGGGAAGTGTTGCAGAGAGTGGATTTCTGAATCAAAAGACCTTGTGGCACTGGAGATGAAAAGTCTGAGTAGCAGAGAGTAGCTTGTCTGTGCAGAGGGTTTTATGTGAGAGAAAAGGGGAGAAAGAGTATTCTGGCAGAGAACTGTAATCTCTGATCCTTGCAGGGTCTCATTGAGACATACGGCACAAACTCCTGACCTCCTGCTGCTACAGCGCCAACTGCTGCTGTTGAACATTACTCTGACCCTGCCATGAGTCCATCCTCTCTCTTCGTTGGAAGAAAGGGGGGAACAAACCTGAGAAGGGGACCTTCTTCACTACTTTTGCTGGCTGAAGCCAACCCCCAGAGAGCAGAACTGGGTCTGCTGTCTTTCCAGGTTAATTGCACTAAGCACAGAGGGAGAATTGTGCTTTTATGCCAGGCCTCTGCACTGCCCGAGCCTGGGACGGGGGCTGCTCTGACACTCTTGTTGTGACAGTCCTTCCCCTGAGCTCCCCGGTAGCAGAGAGCACAGGGGAACAGGCACAACATTCTTCCTCACGGTGAACATGGCCCCTGCCAGGTGTTGCCAAACCTTGGGAGAGCAGCTCCTTGCTGTTATCAAATCACTTTTCCGTGTCCTGAAGGACTGTGATGCTTAGCTGAGCCTGTGCCTACTATTTAACAGTGTCTCCAAGCTCCAGTGGCCACAGACTGAGGCAAAACAGTGTCTGCTTCCATTGCACTGTGGTAAATGCCTTACTGGTTACTGATGTTGGGGTTTTTTTTTTTCTGCTTGTGTAATTTTTATGGTACCACTTCAAAATTTCTTTAAATAAAATATTACCTTCTCTCAGCCATCTTGGAGTCCTGCAAGCTGGGTTTTTGCTTGTTTTATTTTTCCCTAGGATCAGTGAACAGTCTTCATTTTACACAGATCCCGACTGCTAGAGGAGAGCTGCCCAAGCTGCTGCCTGCTTTGCCTCTTGATCCTCTGCCAGTGCTGCTGCAACTACAGCTGCTGCTCCACCTTGGTTCTCCTGACACCTCCTCTGTTGCGTTAAAACCCTATCCCAGCTGAAAATGAGTGGCCAGGGTGGGTTAGACTAGTGTGGCTAGTACCGACTGCTCTGAAGAAATCTGAGTTTCTTGCAGACGGGGTTTAGAGGTGGACTTGCGTGCTGGGTTAACGGTTGGCCTCAGTGATCCAACTGACACAATCCTATGATTCTGTTATTCCCTGACATACCTCGTATGCTGTTCACCCCCAGACCCTGCCTCTGAGCTGCTGCTTTTAATGTGTTTACAAAATTTAAGTGAATTTGTTGGCTTTTCATATGGCCATGAGCATCTTTGCTGATCACACTGGCACACAAGGTACAGCTCTTCCTGTTCTCTGAACCTTTTCTAGTGTTACAGAGCCCTGGCACCTATTCCGTACCACCAGCATCCTGCCCGGGGCTTTGCTGCCTTTTTGCCAGCAGGATGGTGGGTTTGCTACAGTATTAACATTTTTATTTCCCTGCTGCTGCTGAGTGTTGAGTGTCACAACTCGGTGCCTTTCCAAGAGTCAGCGCTCCAGTCTGTGCATAGAATGGCTCGGTTTGGATTACTCAGTGGCTCGAGCCACTGTGGGCTCATCTTAGCCCAAAATCCCCGGTTGTGGTTGAGCACCAGACGTCACTAACACAGGAAGGTACTTTCAGATTCCTTTTCCAACAAGCAAACACAGCTTGATAAAGACCAGTCAAACAGGATAATGGTTCCAGTGGATCAACTAACTCTGGGTTTGGTTGCATGTCATTTATTTCAACTTGTACAGAGAAGCTTGAACAGTTGTGTGGAAAAACACTTAGTTGTTTGTTGTTTGTTTTTTTTTTTTCTTCTTATGTAATATAATTTAAAAGTGGTAAATACACAGTATTTAAACTTGATACACCTGATAAAGTTAAATGCATAATAACGGGGTAGGAATGAAACACAAGCCTTGGTCATTTAAACAAACAGTATAAAAATCAGCAACAGTTCAGGACCTTAGAAAATAAACAGATCCCTTGCCTGATAGGTAGGAGGGGACCACCAAGAAAAACTACTGAGACGAGAGGCTCGTTTCCCCTTAGCACTTCCCTCTGTGCTTTCAGAGCCAAAAAAAGGCTTCGTACCCACCGGTCAGCCTGCAGTCAGCACCGGGCCTGCTTGAAAGGGACGGAGTTGGGGAAATGGAGCTGTAGCCCAGTTCCAAGGCACAAGCAAAATGTTTACTTCACTCTAAGAAAACAGTGAGCTTCACTACTAAGGAACGGCAGGGAGGGAACTGAGCAGATTTTTATATATATATATATATATACATACAAACAATACAGCTTCTCTAACAGGTCATGCATTTAGATAGCTCTTCCTCACACAGCCACGCTTTCTGCTTTCCACAGAACTAATCAACAAGACAAGTCTACAGCGAGTTTCTTTCAGAAATGTGCATTTGGCTGCAGCCGGCACTAAGAGACATCATTTCAGGGATTGCCTCAGGGAAGTGCTGAGCTTTAGGATGCTTATGAACCAAACGCAGTCCCTGCGAGCCGTCAGACACTGATCTCTGGTAACATCTGTTCAGAAGTCGTCTTGCACCTGGCAAGCCTGTTTGGTAAATGTGAAACCATCTCGCTGGGCACCTGGCACATCACAAACCGGAGCTACACAGCACAGAGCATCTCTACAACTCACCTCTAACAACACACACCACACACATTACTATGCACCAGCTATAAACAATCAGATCCCCTGTGTTTTTTTGGGATTTTTGGCAGAACGAGTCCATTTACAAGGTTAGAGAAGCGAGCTGCCCACTCGCACACATTTCCGCACTGCCAAGTCCTGTTTAGGAAGGGGTGCAGGCAGCTGCAGTGGTGCTGGCACCCAAGTGACCGGTTTGGTTTTCCCATAGCTGAAGCTGCAGGGCTTTGGCATCACCTCGGACTAAAACGGGAGGGAAACAGTGTGTGTCTTATGGCTCCAGACTCCATAGTACTGCTCCTAAACCACCAACCAGCGTCACTGGCTTTGGAGAGAGGCCAGCAGCGCAGCGCTTGGGTAATAAATTGCGCTTTAGGGGGAGCATCGCTTCAAGTCATCAAAAGCTGTAAGGGATGGTTTGTGTAGGCACCTGCGCGCTTGCTAACGCTATACCTGCTTTAACAAAGACCCGTCCTAACCAGGAATTACCAGGCCAGGTCTGACTGCAGCAGGGCCAAGGAGCTCAGCACTCTGCTGCTTGCAGTGACCGAAGTGGAGGAAGACAAGGGGACAGTCACCTAAAGGCAGGCCACCTGTGGCCAGGGTCAGCGAGCATTAACCAAAACCCTGGGGTTGCTCCTAGGGCCTTCCTCCTCAAAGCAAAGAATTACGCCTTAGCGGTCCCTTACATGCTGGGGACATTTAAACCCCCCCATTTCAGGTACAATCACGTTAAACGCCTCAGTCAAGGCCACACAACCACAGCAGACTGAGGTCAGACCTTCCGCCCAGCGCCATCCCCAAACCAGTACTTACCGTGACCCCTTTCCTCAAGCAAACCCTGGCTGTTCTCCAGCTCACCCACACTCTGCCGTTCTCCAGCTTTTTCCGAGCACGGAAAACTTGGGAAAGTGAGTCTGGACATCAGAATCTCTCCCACCACACGATAGATTACTAATTTTTTTTTTGTTTGTTTTCTTTTTTTACAAGCACCACAAAATAAGTCAGTAATCTGACTGAAGGTGAAAGAGCTCTTCGTAGGAAACAATCCGTGAATTAGGTATACACTTAATTTACTAACAAGCCTCTGATCCACAGGCATTCACAAATTACTGGTAACGAACTGGCAAAAAATACATAGCATTGGCCCCAAAATCCAGATTAAGAGTTTGGAAAACAAAAGTTTCTTTGAAAATTACTAGCTAACCTAGGTATTTCAGTAAGATCTCAAGTTCTAAGCAAGCCCTAAGTCTATACTTAAAAAATAGCATAAGTTGTATTATTTTTAATTGTAGTAAACCATGTAATGTACATGGAAGTGAAGGATTTTACCCTGAATTTTATATTTAATAATATATCTACCTAGATCAAGTAAAAGATTTAGAAACAAACTGTTGTTAGTGCTTTCTCTGCTGTTCAAAACAAACATTCAGCCTAACACCACCTTTCACTCATATGTCTGCAGCAAAAATAGTTCAAACTGAACTTAAGCCCTTAAATTCCATTTCCTTTCATACACTGAATACTCAGCTTCCCAAGTCCTAGTCACATCAAGACCTTAGAAAAGGCATTAATTACCTTAGGAGGTAATTAACCTCATTTTCTGAACGTCCCGAAAATGCTGTGTAATACAAGTCAGCTCACAAAGGTAGGCATTCTTTAAAAAGCTGAAAAGGTGGATTTTTGCTTTGTTCCCATGCAGTTAAAAAGGTGTCAATTAAAAACAAACCAGAACGACGAGGAATAGATGCAACGACATTCCCGGCAGGTCGTGAACTCTCCAAGTGCGCACGTGTAGTTTTATGTTGCGTGTGCCACTACACGACAGGCGAACCAACAGCCCTGGGATGCTGGCGTGAGTCCCTGGAAATTATTTGGCATTGACGCCAGGTAAAAGCAGTTCCAAATGCCTTTTTTTTTCTCTTTTTTTTTTTTTGCAAAGCGCTGGTGCTGCTCAGCACGGCAGCTCACCTCTCCCCTATCAGCCAGCACCTTTCCCGCACGAAGTCAGCAGTCCCAGCGGTTGGAGATGTTCAATGTCTATGACAAGTAGTCGGATGTCTTAGAACATGCTGCTATGTAAGCTCTACATCCAGCATTATACTGAAATAGCGTCGTGTCATGCCGTGTTTGGTGTAGGCTCTGTTCATGCTGCTCATCCTCAGCTGCACACTTTAAAACGTGCCCCGGACCAAGTCGCTCAGCAGAACCGCGAAGCTGATGTTCACGAAAGAAGTTCCTCCTCTCCCACGTTGGGCAAGTCGTTGCATTTCAGATTATCTTCACTGCCTTGTTTCCTGCTTGAAAAGGAAATAAAACACTTGCTTGGTGACGCAGAAAAAGGCAACGCAGACACTGAGGCAGCAGCATCTGCTCCTTCCCCACCACGGGACCCCCCAGCTCCCCTGGAACAGGCTGGGAGCACCATAAAAAGGTGCTTTTCAGGCCATCGGAGCAGCAGGATATGCCAGGTCATAAAAATCATCCCCCAAAGTGGTTATAGGTCAGACAGAGGGTGAGTGAACAACCCAATTGTGGCCCCACACAAAAGATGGAAAGCCCAGCTCCCCGAATTCTCCTCCTGTGCTTTACAGTAATTCCCAGAGCATAAGACAAGCTACAAATGTCCTTTCAGGCCACGAAGACGCTTACGGCAGCAAGTTCCCCGGGGCAGACAGCGACCGCTCCTCCCTGCGGCTCCCCTCGAACGGGTTCCCGAAGGATCGCTTCCGGATCATCGTTTTAACCAGTATCTGCAAGACCAGATAGGAGTTTGTCAGGGCTGCCACCGCTTTCCTTTCATTTGAGAGCAACAGCAACATCCAAACCTCACGACCAGGTAATTAAGAGAACCAGTGAAAAGAAGTCGAAGTTCTCTTAAAAAATAAAAAAAAAGGACAACAAAACCACAGAAGGAAGCACATTTACACGTCTCCAGTTGCTTTGTACAGGAGCTGCATCCTCATCTGAAACCTGCAGTGCAACAAGAGAACACGCAGACGAGAGCCACGCCGGGTGTGAGAGGCTGGAAAGGTGAGCAAAGCCAAGGCTGGGGAGATTTTCTCCCCCCAGAAGTAGGTTTTACTGATCCCTGCATCCAGCACCTGCAAATTCGTGGTTCCCTGTGATTACCTGGCAGAAAAAAAAGTCATTCAAAAGGGAGAGGGGAAGGAAGGAACCGGCACAATTTTGCCTTAATGTTTACCAAAATCAAGCTGGAAAATGGGCTGTTTGCCTCGCTTTGGCTGCAAAACACAAAGTTACCCAGCGTCAGCTGCAATCGGAGCCTGCTGGGAACAGCGAGTGTCGGGGCTGCTCCCAGGGATCCCCAAACTTATTTTCCTGGTGGGAGCAAGAGAACAACATGAGCAGCACTGGACCCTCTCTTGGCATGTGCAAACCATTCTGGGAACCCCCGACTTCATTCGATATTGATTCTCATCCCTCTGTGCCTTATTTATCTGCTCACCACGGTGCACCGAGAGCCCTCACACGACTGAAACACACATGCCAGCAGGGTCCCGCAGGGGAAGGCATTTTATGCAACAGTTGAAGCCGCGTGAATGTCATACTCAAGTATTAATGCCTGCAGTTGGATGCACAAAGATCAGACACCGGAGGGTAATTGTGAAGAACAAATGCAAATGGGAAAATACAGGCTCTGCCTGGAGGTGGTGAGATATTTAAGAGGCAAGAGTCACAGTAAAAGCCCTGAGCTGTGCTAAACACACCTGGATTTTCAACAGGGCTAGGAGCATCGCAGCAATTCACCTCCGAACAGGAGAAATGAGGAAAAACCCCTCATCAATGGGGATCTCTTTAGAGCAAGATCTGCTTTTTCAGCTTGAGCAGCACAAGGCACATTTACATATTAACATGTCTGTGGTTGAAGAGGCTTCCACAGGGCACCGAAGCGAGAGAGAGCTCCAGAAACAGAGACAGATGCGGGCAGAGCCACAAGATGGAAAAGGGGCTTCAAAGGGAGCTCTGTACTTCAAAAAATCACAGCCTGGGTGCCTACAGGCAGACAATGCCATGCCAGGGAAATGAGAATGGTCTCTCACTGTTTCTCCTAGCGTAAGGGCTAGCAGGCACACAAAGAAACCATTAGGTTCAAAACCAAAAAAGATTTCACTTTCCACACAGGGCAGGGTTACACTGTGGTTCTCACCACCACCACAGTGGGTTGCAGAGAATAAAAATATCAGCTTGAAAAGAGATGAGATGAATTCCCCCAGAATAGCTCCCGGCGGGGGCTGGCACACACCATGGCCCAGATAAACCTCCACCCCGGGAAGCTCCCGCAGCCCCTGCGGCCGGATGGGCAGAGCCAGAACACCCGCTCCCGGACACAAGCAGGTCCTGGACCAGATGCTCTTTTGCCCTGAGCAAACACAGGGATATTTAGGCAGTCAACTCAAGTGTGGAGACCAGCAACTCGCTGTGAAATATCCCCCGGCACCAGGAGGTACAGCCACCTCCAGCAAGGTGCTGAGCCCTGTCTTGCAGCACTTGTTTCCAAGGGAAGTCTTTGCTCGAATCCTACCCCCTTCAGCATCAAACCGCGGCTGCTCAGGGCTGACCCAGGAGGCAGCACAGACCCTGCTGCGCATCCACAAACCATCATCTCTCTCATACTCACCACAGTGGCCAGGCTGGGGATGTGCTTGACCGAGTTCTCCACCTCCTCCTCCGTCACCTCGACGAGGGTGCAGTTCTCATCCTCCGTGGGCAGCAGCTCCGCTCCGTTCTTGGTGACCCAAGGGTGCAACTTCAATGAATAACACAGCCTGTCAGGAACGATTTCCCCTTTTTCGTAACTCAAACAACACAACCCTGGCAAACGCATCTCCTCGCCCAAGCTACGGCCCCTATGTGCTCCTGAAACACCAGGGAGCAGGAGAGGGATGTTCCATCTCACTGGTGAGCCACCTTACCCCAGTGCCACCAGTAACAGCTCAGCCTGGAGCAGAAACTGCTGTGGTGCAGCTCACCTGGAGCCAGCGCTGGCCCCATCTACACAACCGAGCAATAGCCTTGGTGACCTACAGCACTGAGCATCTCAGTGGGTTGTAGGGAAGAAGACCTGTTTTCACTCTCATCTTATGGATCAGACAGCACTAAGACGCAGGAGCGGTTTATTCCAGACCATACGTAGGAGCAGTCGTGACTGGGAGACCCACCGAGCCCTAGTCCTGGACCTGAATTAATCCACGATAGAAGGCAGAAACTCTCTTTCTCCTCGCCCACACACCTGGTGTCTTGGGTGGCTGCAGGAGCACAAAACGGTTCAGCAGTTCCCCCGCAATCCTTTCCCCCTACCTTGGTCTCCATTTCCTCAGCTTCTCGCCCCTTCCAGGCTCCCGCAGGGGCGAAGGACCAGAAATCTCCTGCGAAAGGCTGTTGCACAGTACTTTCCTGGTAGCAGAGGAAATACTGTACTCAGGGGATTTCCTTTTGCCTGTGACTTCTGTAGGCACCAAAGGTCCCAAGGCTGAGCGGGCCCCAGAGGAGGGGAAGGAGCTGGGACTTACCTGCCCAGGGGCCCTGGGCACAGGGAGGACCTACCCTGGCGCGATCAAACTGACTCCCGAAAAAACGAGCCAAGCAAGGAGAACCCAACAGAAGTGGAGTCACAGCCAACACCGGGGGATCGGGTCAGTACCTTGATTTCTGGGACTGAAATCCTAGTTTCGGGATTTTTATCCAACATCCGTGTAATCAAATCCTTCAAGAAGTCTGTAACTTCTGGCCTGGGGAAAGGAGAGGGGAGAGATGAGATGGGGAAGGGGATGAATGCAGCTCTGGTTACTTGTGTACCCAAGTGCCAGGCAGCTCTTCCCTTCCCAAACCCCCCAGGGAAGCAAAATATCCCCTTTTTGGGCAATCCAGAGCATGATATTGCATGTATAAGGCTGGGAGAGCCCGATACCAATTCCACCCTGGCTAAAACCCAACAGGCAGCAACTGCAGAGGTTAATCTGTTCCCTCAAATGCCTCTGCAACTTCTATCGCTCCTTCTTTGGCAACTGCAAACCCAGAGATGTTGTTTCCACGTTTAATGCAACGGAAGTTGCCCAGGGCCAAGGGCCAACAGAAGGGCTCAGAGCCTGAGGTTTGCAAATCTGCATTGGAGCAGGGCAAGCCCCACGCAGGCAGTGTCTGAGAAACGGCTCAAATGAGCTTCAAAATACGGGCTGAGAGGTTTGTGGTTTGTTTTGGTTTGGTTTTGGGCTTTTTTTTTGAGTACTTACTGGTCTGGGAACTCCAGCGTTTGGGTCTTGATTTTATTGTGTAAACTCAGGATCCTTTCATCCATAAAAGGGCACTAGCGCAAAGAAAAAGAGCAACGAGAAAAGCAACAACCTCTGTTAGGAAGTGGCAGCGGGGCAGCCAGTCAACCATCGGGATCTCATAGGGTTCAAAGGACAGAAAGGAGCCAGCTACAGGGTAATACCGGAAGGTTTCCTATTATATCAAATTATTCTTTTAAAAGCTAAGAAAATATCATTTGACTAAAAATGACCATATTACTACAACAGCTCCTTTCCTAAAAAAATCTGGCCAGGCACAGAGATTTCCCCTGGGAAAAGCGGGCAGCGTGGCCCTTTTGGCTGCATCCATCCTGGGGACAGGCTGAAGTTTCCCATTCCTACCCATACGTCCCCATCTCCCCTCAGCGATACCCGACTGCTCAAACAAGGCTGCAGGGTGCAAACCCCACCGTGTACCCGGTATGTGGGAGGCACAAGTCAAAACCCCCTGGAACACCAATAGCGCTGAAAAATCCGCCTCCTTACCTGCCCAAACACAAAGCAGTACAGCGTGATCCCCATGGCCCAGACATCCAAAGCCTGCAGAGCGAAGAAAGCACAGTTAAATCTGCAATAGACAGTGTGGGCAAGGAACATTAGACCAAAACCCCTCCAATTTGTGTTAAAAACCTTTCCGGAGAAGATTTTCCTGGTTTCCGAGAGCGTCTCCGGGGCCATGAAGGCCGGAGTGCCCACCGTGTTGGTTAAGAGGGCATCGGCTCCCTTGAACTCGTTGCTCACTCCGAAGTCGGCGATCTTGACGTGCCCATCTTCCCCCACGAGGAGGTTGGAAGGTTTAATGTCCCGGTGGATTATCTTTTGATAGTGCACTGCAGCCAAAGGAAAGAGGAGCAATTCAGCAGCAGCACCGGGCTGAGCAGAGGAGCCACCAAGCCCCGCACATCGCAACCAGCCCCAGCTTCAAAAACCCCCGTGCAGTAGCGTGAGCCACCAAAAACAACACCGTGCACCGGCAGAAAGTCCAGCCCCAGGTGTTTAGAAAAAATAAAAAAAGTAAGAAACCCCATCCTTTTTGCACAGACACTCACAGTATTCAATGCCCTTGATCAGATCCTGGAAGTAGAAGCGAGCCTGGTCCTCGCTGAGAGGTTTCAAGGTTGGGATTTCCATCACGGGGCTGCAAAGGCAACAGAATGGACCTCGTTCCCCATCCAGATGCACTGAAACTGGGCCCAGAGGCTTTGCCGCCAGCCGGCAGCAGCACGGGGCCCCAGACGCAGGCACATATGGGGTGTACACAACTGTAACTGGGCTGGGGAGGTGCTACCCAAAACCATAGGGGACC
Organism: Pampusana beccarii; assembly: GCA_013399365.1. NCBI lineage: Eukaryota > Metazoa > Chordata > Aves > Columbiformes > Columbidae > Pampusana > Pampusana beccarii. The sequence goes on along the minus strand of VWYH01011280.1, from coordinate 436,531 downwards.
CAGCAGGAACCTCCCCATCGCCTCCGCGCCCCACACCCGCCTCAGGAGTCCGAGCTGAAACACCCACAAACCCGCCTCACGCTTTCGGAGGTTTAAATGTGGAATTCAACACTCACCCTTGCTTCACCAGTTCAAACACTGGAACACAAAAGAGAAGGTGATTATGGATCACTTACAGGTTAGAGCTCTTGTGAGCACAGCCTCAGCACAAAAGCTATTATTTTAACAACAAAAATTCTAATTTTTTTTTTTTTAAAAAAGGAGACTGCGATCTTATGCAAGGCACATGGCATTTTGGTTGCTTCCTTTTTCAATTAAGTGGATGCTGCCAACTACCTTTGCAGTGCTGCAGCTTCAGCATCACGAAGCACCCACCCTCAGCTCACTAAACCCTCGGTTTGCCTGCAAGGCCAAGGCCAAGGCCAGACCCTGAGCAAACCTCTGCGCTTGGCCACAAAGGCATCGCACACCCCTCCGCTAGGTCAGGCTGAACGTAAATGATGGAAAAGAAACAGCTCCTCCAAAAACCTGTGTCTTTACACCAAGCAAACTGCTGCAGTCTGCAAGACAGATTGGGAAGGAGCTCGTTTATACTGTGGATAATTAACACGTTCCTTGTTCTCGAAGCCAAAGAAACAAAAGTACTTTCTAGCAGCCCAGCTTCAAAGCTGAGAACACAAATGCTGGTGCCTCTCATGGCAAAGCATGCCCCGATGTCGAATTAAAGCCTATAAAGTGCTATAAAGCTCTCCTGTTTCCTTTCCCAACCCAGACTGGATCCTGTTCGCTCTGACCGTTAGAGGGGATTTGCTCCTCCAGCACATCCAGGTCCTACATTCTCCGGAGGAGAGACCCAACCCTGCACGTAGCCCCCCAAAACACATGGGGAACCCTTTTTGGCAGCAAACCCCAACCCCCTGACACCCCCCGAGTGCCGTGGGGCAGCGGGCAGTTACCCATGTACAGGTGGTCCTCGCTGGGGTCATCCAGGACCTGCCAAATGAACCAGAAAGGCAATTAAACAGCACCAAAAAACCTTGTAAATTAAACATTGTGATTGATTTATTTAGCAGCCATCTCAGTTCTGCACCATCTGCACCATTAGTGTGGTCTGCTAATCTCTGAGCTTATACCCGGAAGGGATGGGGGGGGTGGAAAAAACAAAAAAGAGGCCAGAGATATAGATGCACTTCAAGGAAGTAAATATTTAAAACACACAGGAAGCATCATCTGACTCATGAGCCAAATAAACTCCAGCCTCCACATCCTTGATTCTTAATTTTTGGACCATTTCATACAGGCAGTGGGTGGAGGGCAGGACGGCTGCACCACAGAACTCATGGAAACACCATTTCCTCCCCCAGACCCCATCTGAGCACTGGTTTCCTCTGAGGAAGCAACATCCGCCTGAGCCGATGTGACACCCGTCCCCGCAGCATCCAGGCTCCTTCACACCGGGGGTGGATTTCGGGAGGGGTCTCCCTGGTTCTCACCTCCACCAGCTTCACCACGTTGGGGTGGTCCAGCTTCTTGAGGATGGCGATCTCCTGGTAGACCTGCTCGATGGGCCCGCGGGGCTGCAGGCAGCCCTCGGAGGCGGCTTTGGCCCCGCGGGGTGGTGGGCGGCCTGTGGGAAAGGAAAAAATGGGGTGGTGGGTCGGGAATGAGCCCCCGTGGTCCCCAAAGCATCCCCCACCCTGAAGCTTCTGCGTCACTTACGGGGGAAACCCGCTTGTCTCATCAGCTTCTTTTTGGAGAGAACCTTCATTGCCTGCAAGAGCGGGGGAAAAAATGTGGGATTTGGGGGAAATCAAGGATAAATCAGGGCTGGTGGGATGGGGCTGGCATGGAATGGGGCAGGGAGTCGGGGCGGGGGGGGGGGGGATCTGTCCCCATCCCACCCACCCCGCTGTGCACTCCGGGGACATGCACTACTCACATAGTAAGTGTTATCGTCCTCGTTGTAGGCCAGCTTCACCACCCCGTAGGAGCCCTAAAGGGGGTACAGACATGGGGACCCGTTAGGGACAATCCAGAAAAATACCCCACAGCACCAAACCAGGCTCTGGGCCCCTCTGCAAACCCCGTTGGGATCACGGAGCCGGCAGGCAGTGCTGGCAGTAGTGGGATGCAGGGGCTGGCATCACACTGCCGGCAAAGCAAATGTTCAAATGTCCCCATTTTGTGGGAGGGAGAGAAAGGAAGGATATTAATAATAGTTTAAAAAAAATATACAATTCAATTGGCACCACTCAGGGAGACTGGCATTGCAGTGAGGACACAGCCGAGTTGCCATTGTGAGAGGCTGAAATTGCCATCTCAGCAGCTCAACAGCAAAAGAGAACCCAGCGCCCTCCTGTCCCAAATACCCCCGTCCCACCTCAAATCCAACAAATATTCACCTTCCCGATCTCGTCCTTCAGCTTGTACTGGTTGAGCTGCACGCAGTCCTGTGGGGAGAGGGGAGGGATCCGACGTGAGCCACAAAACCGCTGTTCGCTCTTCTCCTTTGAAACCTCCAGCAAAACTTTCTCCGCAAACTCACACCCAGTTCTGCTCTGCACCCGCCCAGGGCTGGGTGTTTGATTCACGAGCCATAGGCAGCAGCTGCCCGGCCACGCGTCGGTGTGTTTATAGACGGCTAATTGCAGATGTTAATGACCGGGCAGGCAATATTGTCCACTCACGCGGAACGAGAGTGCAGGACGGGCGGGCAGTGGTGGGGATCAGCAGCTGAGAGAGCCCCGGGGGGTTTAACACCAGCAACCTGGTGCTGAGTATTTTCATTTCTTACGGGCAAAGCAGCTGCTTGCTGCCTGGTTTCTGTCAGCGCTGGCAGGCGGGGGGCGGGCAAGGCCTTTTGCTCTTTAGATCTCAGGAGGTGTCTCTTTTTAAGAGGGAAAAGTTTGAATCACGGCATGCTGCTGGGTCCCCCAAAACGCAGCTGTGAAAGCTGGAGGCATCTGCAAAAGGAGGAGCAGCCGAGGGAGCTGAGGGGTTCAGCCTGGAGAACGGGAGCTGAGGGGAGACCTTCTGATCTCTGAACTGCCTGAAAGGAGCTTGGAGCCAGGGGGGTCGGGCTCTGCTCCCCAGGAACAAGCAACAGGAGCAGAGGAAACGGCCTCAAGTTGCACCAGGGGAGGCTGAGGTTGGATCTGGGAACAATTTCTTCCCCAAAGGGCTGTCGGGCATTGGAACAGGCTGCCCAGGGCAGTGCTGGAGTCACCACCCCTGGAGGGTTGGACAGACGGAGATGAGGTTCTCAGGACATGGGGCAGTGCCAGGGTTGGGTTAATGGTTGGACTCCATGATCTTGAGTGTCTTTTCCAACCAAAATGACTCTGTGATTCTAAAGGCAGAAATTACATTAAGCCACTGGGTCCCACCTCCCCGAGGGCTGTCCCCATGGCCCAGGATGGACCAGGACATCCCACCACCTCCCGCCATGTATCGGTGGACATGCTGTGGAGTTTTATCACAAATAAACAAGCGAGAAGCAAACCCGTGGGTGTGGAAACCAGGTGGACGGGGGCAGGAGAACCACGGGAGCAGCCACGACTCCCCCTCACCTGGAGTCCTGTGATGGACACGCGGTTCGACTCGACCGTAGGCCGCCGCGGCAGCCGCGGGGAGGAGTGCGGGGACGTCACCGGAGAGTAAGGGAGGGACGGGTAGATGAAGCGTTCGTTGGCGCCATCGCCGTTCCCGGGCGAGCGGGCCGGCTGCGGCCGCTCCTGCAGGGACAGCTTTCGGCCGGAGAGCTGCAGCTTCGCCCGCGGCTCCCGGCCATCCCCAAAACCCTCGCCGACCGGCGCGTTCATCTCCTCCTCCTCGCTCGCGCTCCCCGTCACCTCGTACTCGGTCACCACGATGAGCGAGGCCATGCCGGGGCGGTGGGCGCTCAGCGCAGGGGGGTCCCGCAGCAGCCCGGGCGCGCGGTGGCCGCGGCCGCTGTCACCGCAGAGGGGCCGCAGCGGGGGCGAGCTGCCGGGGACGCATGATGGCATGGTGTGACCGACGGCCTCATCCCGGCCACGCTGCGCGGGGGCACACCTGCAAACACAGGGCGGCTCAGAGAGCGGGATTTCCTCCCGCCGGTCGTTACCCTACAGGTTAATTTATTAATCCCATAGGGGATGGTAAAGCCAAAGGCAGCGGCACAGGACGGCCCCGGGGTCGTACGCCAGCCCTGGCAGGGTCCAGCTTCAGCTCGGAGGCTGCTGCTTCCACTCCCTTTGTTTAAACACCCCCAGGGAATAACAACCCCATCATCTCCGCTACAGAAACACTCCAGAAGGGGTATTTTACAGGGGCAGGACCATGCCCTGCGCAATGCCAGCAAGAACACCGCTTGGTTCCTTGCCTTACTGCTCAGCCCCACAGTCAGAAGGAGCACATTTCGGCCAAATACCCCCCAAATGACACGGTTCATGGGCACAGGGACCATCTTACCAAGTACAGGGTGCAGGATCAGCCCCCAGCTCACTGCCTCCTCCCGCAGCCTGTCATTGCCAGCAATTTTTCTTCTTCAACCTGGGCTCCCTACAGCCTTCCGTGCAAAAATTAGTTTCCTGAACCTTGAGATAAATAAGAAAACAATGCTGTTAGCAACAGAGAATTTAAAAAAATACATATATACATAATTAATAAATAAAGAAGGGGAGGAAATGGTGTAATTCACACATGCCAGACACGCCACAGCAGCCAAGACAGTTCGATGCTTGTTTGGTTGTAAACCATCGCTCTTCCCTGCTGTGATGCCAGTGCTGGTTTTAATTTCTAGGTTAACAAGTTGCCACTGAAGCAAGAAAAGAAAAAATATCCTGAAACAAACAGCCCAGAAGCAGGAACAAGGTTTGAGGCGTTTTTCTGCCTGGTTCCCACACCTCGGCGAGGCGGCCGGTTAAAATTAGCTCCACTCAGCTCCATTGAAGTTTCCGTGAGGCGCCCGCAGCACAACCGCTCTGAATCAGCCCAGCAGAAATTACGGGTCAAGTACAGAAATCAAATTGTCTCCCCTTTCCTCGAGGCTCCACAATGGCCTAATTGCTGTTTTCAACACAAATCTATAAACCGGAGCTTTTGTTGCCCGAGTGGGACTGGCCCAGAGCTAAAGCCGACCCAGCACTGCTCGCTGCTTCAAGGCGCAGAGAAACACAGGGGATGTGAAGGCTATAAATAAGCCAACGAACAGCAACAAGGACAAACTATTTCAGAAACGCCTCGTTTTGCGGGGCTGAATCGGCTCCCGGCTGGGGCTTTGCTGGGCGAGCGAGCCCGGAGCCACCAGCCAAACTAAGCTGGGACTCCGTGCCTTGGGCATCATGGCTGCAAAACTCCCCCCGCAGTGCTGCTGGCGGCCACCAGAGCGTGTTTTAATGCACTCCCATAGCAGACTAAAATAAACAAGCAGCCCCCCCGCCCCGTTTATTCCGAACCCACAGGGATGCATCCCGAGGCCGGTTGCCATTCGCTTGGCTTGCTTTGGGCACCCCGCCAGCGGGCACGTATAAATAGCTGTCCCTCGAAGCCGGGGCCGATCCCGAACGCCGTGCCCTCTACCCTGACCGTGCACCACGGCCACACCAAAAAAGGCAGCTCAGTGGGGTGGCCCTGGGATGAAGCCACCCCGGGAGCATCGCCAGCCATGGCACGGGTCCCCAGCGGGGGCACAACACGGCCGGGCATCCTGTCCGGCCCTCAGAGCGTCACCTGCATCCGAATGTCCAAGTTCATGCTAAACTTTGCTGGACCAGAGCAAAACGGAGTTATAAAGTCTCTGCCACACTTGAGAGCAGAGCGTGCCCTGGCCAGTGGGAGTTAATTGGCTTGACCAGGATAAACATATAAAGGCTGATTAATTCAAGTAGGCTTCCCCGGGCTCTGTAAACAGGCTAAAAGTCAGCCAAGCACCACCATAACATCGGCTACGGTGGTAAACCAGAGGGTTATTTCCCTTTGCATGTATGCAAAGGGGCCAAGCATTGGGTTTTGCAGAAGTGGCCCTGTGAGATGATACCTTCCCCAAGAGAAACGCAAAAGTGGGATCCCCCGTTGAACGCAGCCCCGCGGGACGTGGGACAACCACGAACGATAACACAACAGGTTCTCCTTAATAAGAACACAGGGAGAATGAGGAGGAGCAGAACAGCTGTATTCCCAGCCAAAAGGAAATCCAAAATAGCTGAAACAGGGGTAATAAACCCAAAGAGGGGAAATACAGCCAGGGGACTTTGGCTCCACCGACCCACCCGCGTCCTCGCCTGGGGAAAAGCGGCACATTCTGGTATGAACTCCAGCAGATCCTTATGTAAAAGCGAGCAGCACATGCCTACGAAATCCTCAGGAAATATAACAGCCTGGTGTATAGGAATGATTTATCGGCACAGCTTTTGGCTGCAATCCATATATAACCCATACCGGCTGCGGCAGGATTATTGAAGCAATCAGTCTCGCATCTAATTCGGCAAGGAGAGGGATATTAAAATGAAAAGAGGTCTGTGAAACCCTGGCAGCAGCTCTCCCTCTCGCTCAGCGTCCACGTGGCTTTAGCAGAAACAAATGTGAGCAGAATCAGCCCCTGCAAGGGAGAAGTGATTTTTACAGCCCCCTCCTGCCGCCCCAGCTCTGCTGTGAGTGCGTGGTCCCCGCCTGGTCCCCACGGGATGCTGTTGGGAACACACAGACGGATTTTGGGGTATGCAAAGGACGACACTTCGCAGCTGCACAGGTTTAAATCAGAGTGTATGGACGTGTCGGTTTGTCTTTCCCTCCCTAGAGCTGTTTCTCTACCCCGTGTGCTTCCCTCTGGCAAAGCCAGACACGGTGTCGGGGTCGGACCCTCCCAAGGGAGTCAGACTGGGTGGCAGCTCCAGCAGTGACACCTCCATCCAGCCTTGCATGGGGATCAGCTAACGCGCTGCAAAAAAAGCTGTTTGTAAGAAAACTGAACACAAACCACCTAAACTAAGGCTGATCTTACTCGCAGAGGATCCTCATCCTGCTACCACCGAAGGTCTGTGGTTAAAAGTTAAACAGAGCAGTTATCGGCTTTCGCTGGGCAGAGTCCAGTGGCTATTTTGCTTTCCCTGGCCACTGTCAGCGGTGGGAACACCCGTGCCAAGAGCAGTGTCATCTGCAGCAATGGGGGCATCGATCACAGTTTCCCTTCCTACGGGTGAGCACAGACCTTGCCAGAAATATATTAGTCACTGTAGTATACAAAGACCATATGCATCCCTGCCTGACTTTTAATGGAAAAAAATTTCACAGCAGCTTCTCTAGAAGTCAGAGGACACCCAAAATAACGAGATACTGGGAACAGGCACCCAGCCCCCAACTAGGCCAGGTCACTGTGCCCAAGCAGCAAAGCTTTTCATCACCTCCAGAGCAAATAGAAGAGCCTCTTGTGCTGCCTGGCCCACCCAACACAGGGTGGAAAGAATTAGGGAAAAAACACAAAACAGGGCTGGTAGTATTGTAACAGCATGAAACCCAGTGGCAGATTTCCATAGGAGTCAAAAACCATCTTTTTATAATCTTGATGATACTACCTAACGCTACTTAAGCAATGTATAACAAGCAAGAGCGTAAGCTCTGGCCGTGGCGCTGAGCACGGGCCGGGGTGAGCTCAGGCATCACCATCGCCTTGTCCAGCGCTGCCGAGCAGCTCCCGTCTCGTCTAGAAACAACAGCTCCAGCCCAGGATGGCCATGAGAGCGGAAAAGAGAGCGGCTCTGCACTTTGTGAACACCACTTAGAAGACATTAGGGCTGAGTTGAAAGCAAAGCCTCCTCCAAATTACCTCCCCAATCTGATAACAGCCGCCTTCCCCAGAACAGCGCTGGTCCATCAGACACCCCTCACAGTGCTCTCAGGGATGGGCTCTTGGGTTTTATTGCCTGTTTTTCCCAAATTAAGTGGGAGAGGGGCCGCCCCTCTGAGAAGGGGCCATGAAGGCAGCTCTAGGTGCCCACAGCCACCACTCATCCCCTCCCCAGCACAGTCCCCCTGGCCCTGAGGACACCTTGGTCCTGTCCCCAGGGGTGGTTTCTGCTTCTGCAGCACTGCACATCAGCCCACAGCCCCATCACACCAGCTTCCTGCAGTCATCCCACCACTGCTTTTGGTCTTTGCTGTTACGTCCATGCTCCTGGTGCTCCATGCTCCTGCATCCCACCTTCTGACCACACTTGGTCACTTGCAGCAACCCAACCTGTGGCTTCTCCTAAAGAGACCTGTCCTCTATACGCAGTCACACTGCCAACGCCATCCTTCCATCTTCTCCCGGCCTCTCACTTGCCCCTCAACCTTAAAAATCCCCTTTTTCCCAACCCCATGCCCTAACTCTTCCCGGTCCTCCTGCTCCGAGCCCCATGGGGTCTGCGGGTCGCCTGGTGTTGTGGGAACAGCCACCACCTTGTCCCATCCCCAAGCCCGGGATGCTGCCAGCCCAGCGGGTACCACCGGCACATGCCGGGGCTGGTGGGCGAGCGGGAGCGGGACGTGTGCCGGGCCCGCCCCGAAACGGGACGGGGAAACGCCAGCGCCGATCCCCCAGCGCCAAAATCCCCGGCCAGGCCGGCTGCGGGCCCCGCGGGAGAGCCCCGGGTGAGAGCGATGCCGTTTTCCTTGCAGGGCATCCCCGGCCCCGGCCGCCCACGCCCGGCCCGGTCCCTCCGGGCGCGGCTTTGTCTCCGCAGCCGCGGGCNGAGGGAAGGAAGGAGGGACGGAGGGATGGAAGGAGGGAGGGAGGCCCCGCTCCGCCCCGGGGAAGGGGAGGTTTCCCCCCGGGCAGTCGCATCCTGCCCGCCCACCCCCCGTGAGTCGTTCTTTAGGGTGTTTTTTTGGGGGGTTTGTTTTGGGTTTTTAATTTTTTATTTTATTTTATTTTACTCCCCGCTCCGGCCGCGCAGCCCCGCCTCACCTCGCAGCGCAGCCGCGGTCCCCCCGCGTCCCGCAGGGTCAGAAACCACCTCCCGGGGCTCGGCCGGGGCTTCGTCCCCTCCGCCCTTGTGCAGACACAGAATTTCCAACGTGAGGCCGACTGGGTCCAGCCTGACTTACCCGCATCAGCTCCCCTGGACCTTCGCTGAACGGTTGCCCAACGCTTCTGAAACCATCACCTAAAGGAGGGGTTTAGAAACCAGTTGTTTGGAAATGTCACAGCGGCCACCACCACCACCGAGGGCAGCTCCCGCTCAGGTTGCAGCTCTGCAGCCCTGGGATGGAGGAAACGCTGCTGCACAATCATGGCCTTTAACCCCCCAGCTCCCCCCAGCCCTGGGTAAACATCTCCCCTCCTTTGTCCATGCTAATTAATTGCTTTTCTTATCGAGTACATATCCACCAAGCACCATTGACGGGATAGTCTCACCTGCAGTTTTCCAAGTGACTCTTCAGGAAGCAACAGCTTTAACCTTGAGCAGATGTGAACACCACAGCTGGCACAAACCCTCTTCCTTGTTTTGCTTTGAGACCCATCAGTAGGCACATCGTAGAGCTCCCCGGAGCAGAGCGATGCTTCCATGAGAGCTTTATGGGTAAACGCTGCTATTTTGAGCAGGATCTTGAAAACCACTCTAGAAAGCAGGTTTATGTACTTACTGTAAAAATAGTAGATGCTCCAAACATTTTATGGATTGAGCTCCTCAGCGCTGATTAATGGAGGTTTGATAATGTAGCTGAGAGGGGACAAGACACCAAAACCAGCGCTCTCATGAAGCTCACGTGGGAACCTGGGTTACTTTTCACCGCTAGAAATACAGGTGCTGTTTTAAAGGTAGGCACTGATTGCTGCCATCAGCCACACTGCAACGCTAATTAACAAGACAAGTAAATGAGCACTGGACTGCCCTCATTCTCTCTTCTGTTCTTACCTGGCAGGGCTCCAGCAGAGCCAGGTTTAAGTCTGGTCTTGCTTTCTCATTGCCACAGCTTAATCTAGCGCTTCCTGGCAGGGTATGGCCAAGCGCTCACACTAACGATGTTCAGCTTTTACACCATCACAAGGTGAAAGGACTGGCACCCCCATCCCCAAAGTTCATCCACAAAAGGTTTTCCACTCACAAAAGTACAACCGTGTCTGCCTTGAAATCCCACACTACGTCTGAAACGACATTTTCTTCCAAAACGGGATCTAATTCCTAGAAATCAACAGCAGCACATTGGACATTGAGTTAGTTGTGATCTTCACCTATTCCCCATAAAACCAGAGCAGGTAAATTATGTGCGGCACCTGCAGGAGAACACATACAATAAAAACATTTCATCTGGGCTGGGGCTTTTGTTTAACACTCCTTACTTTTGCATGCTTTACTTTTAGAACTCTTTTCTCAGCCACTCTTCACACAAGGACACTCGTAACAACACCGGGAACTTGCACCATTAGACGTTTCCAGCTGAATCCTGTTCTTTTCCCTTCTGCCAGCACCATATGTTTCTGCAGAGCAAACAGTGACTGTAGATAGGTTAAATGCAAGGACACATTTTAAATGAGACTCCCCATTCTATACCACTCAAAACAAGCACAAAGGAGCTTCACCTACACTTTCCACTGTTTTTTGTACCCCAGTGTTCATAACGCCAGCATTGATACGGAAAATGTCACTACTTAAGAAGAGATATTACTTCATCGTGACTGTGCTACTCCCCTCAGTGTGTTTATAGCACAGTTAAGACAGTCTTTTCTTTTTTTTCCCCATTCAATTCTTATTCTTAATTTCAAGTATGAAATAAAAGTGAAATGGCTGGAAACCTATGTTTTCCCTTAAATCATTACAAACAAACACAAGTTTGTTCAATAGAAGACCATGATTTATTGGCAGTTCTTTTGAAACACGGATGACTGAATAAAATAAAAAGACATCTGTGAAAAAAAACAAAAACCAAAAAACAAGGAAAACAAACAAATCTCCTCTTTAAATGCATCACTTGAAGGCATTGATCAAGGGGACCCCGTGTGCTGGCAGGTCCTGGTGCAGCTGACGGAACAACATGGCACATTTGTTCCTTTCCTGGGTCTTGCCCAGGGCGTGGAACAGCCGGGCTTGGAAGTAGAGAACATCTCTGAGCTGCTCTTTGCAGTCCACTTTGGCAAAGTAAGTCTTGGCTTCGTTTAGATTCAAGATTGCAGATTCCAAAGCTGTGGAAAAAAGAAAGACAGTCATATTTCAGATAATATCACAACAACTCCAAGCAATACAGCTCAATTCTAAGGAGCCCAATTATAAATTCCACCGCTTTTCAAAACAGTTTGTGTCTTAGCAACACGGACTTTCAGCTAGTTTCTGTTACTCAGCCTTTGCTGCAAAATATGGGTGTGAAAGTATGCAGATAAACAAGATTCCATTATAAACACTGCATCTGTTCAATAATTCCAAATTGATTTTGCTATCCAATGACAAGGTAACAGACTCTGCTGTATTATTTAAACTTTTTTAACAGTGATCGTGTAGCAGGACTCCAACATTTACACTGGTTTGCACTTTCCCACTCCTGAGCGCAGTTTCAGTGAGCAGAATTACTCTTCACACTACCTTCAGTCTTCTTTTGGGGAGTGTAGGAAGCTGCAGAAGCCACCTGACACTTGGCCACCAAGAACATGGCACAGCCTTTGTCCAGGACGGCTCCATGGGCCAGGACAGGTTCTATCGCCATGTGCAGAATATTCAGGGCTTGTTCAGGAATGCCAAGGATGAGCTGAAAGAGAAATACTTGCTGGTCTAATACTGGAATCCACTGGTAAGAGCAGCTTCTTCAGAAAAGACCAACATAAGCCACGTCTGTTTCTAATAATGCACTGCAGACATTTTCCACATAATGTTCTTTGAAATCAAAACTTATTAGTAGAAACGGGCTACTATCTGAAACGATTAGGCATTGCTTCTCCACTGCAGTCAGTGCTGACAACCACGTCTCTGCCAGCCCAGAATAAACAATATAACTGAACTCCATTACAAGCATTATTTTTAATACAAACACAGGCTGAGCTGTGCTATTAGAAAGCCAAAATACAAGAAAATGTAACAACTGAAGAAATGAAGGCAGGGCCAGTTTGTGCTTGCCTGCTTAATTATATGCAATAACTACACATCTTAGTGATACACATGAAACTCAACTTCTATTAGCTTCTTCAAAGGATTTTACATTTAGAGTATACTTCTTCAGAATCAATAATTTAATTCCAACAAGGTTGTGTTCTTCAATCTCACAGGAGTAAAAACAGCATCCAGATCCTCAGAATAAACGTTGCCCTACAGCCCTGTGGAAACACAGATGAGACATACCTGGGAGAAAGCCAAGTTGAGCACAGTTTCTGACGCCAAGTACTGCAGACTATACTCTCGAGAGAGGGCAAGAGCCTGCAGCAGCACCGGCAACGCTATGGTGTGACACGAAGATCTCCAGTAGAGCTCAGCAATTGACAGCAGCACGCTGACCAAAACAGGGGAAAGAATGACAAACGTCTGATTTTCATCCAAAATGTCCACTTGTTTCCCAAACAGTTATTCCATGCATAACAGTGTTGATTTTATTATGAATTATATTACTGCATATATAATAAACTTCAATTATGCCCTTAAGAGGAGAGGCCACCGACATACAAAAGATTAAATAACACTGTAACTACTCTGAAGGTTACTGCAAAGGTACAATTACACACATACACTTCCATTTCCTGTTTATTTTGGATGCAGTGTTTCCTTCTTCCATAAGTCTTAATGGAACTCTAAAATAAGTTTACTACCTTTTACTTTACGTATTAAAGATGACTAGGTTTCAATTCCACAATATTTTGAGAATCCCTCCATACCACGATTAATAACTGAAATTATTTTGTAATCCCCACATCATAGCAGGTAATCTTGAAGACAAGTGAAGTCTCAACACAGACAAATTGAAATGGCTGATTCTAATCACTGCAAAGTGGCTTTAATACTCCAAAAAATGAAACATTCTTACCTAATCACCATCTCAGTGTTCTTGATTTTCTGGCAGTGGATCAACAATTTCTGCAAAAGTTTGTGGGCCTCTGACATTTGATTTTGGGCTTTCAATACAATGGCTTTTCTGCCGTGGTAGAAAGAAAACATCACTGATCATATTTTTATATTTTAGGGACAACTCTGGTCTTCAGAACACAGTAGAACAGGTCTCTACTCTGCAACCTGTTTCTTCTAACTGCAGAACGGCATTCTGACGAAGCGTACGCGTGCTATACACACTGGCAGGGGGAAAAACAGCTCCCTCCGATTGCAGTTGGACAACTCACAGGCAGAAAGGATCGAACTCATAAAAACAGCTTTACATAGAAAACAGGAATTGCCAAAACCAAAGCCCAAACAGGCAGCAGAAGTGGGAGGGCATGCAAGCTAGAAAGCACAAGTAATTATGTGTAAGAAAAACAGGTATGAGGTAAAGTAGCTAAAATTGGCTTGAGCTACCAAGGAGATGGAGCGACAGAGAAAGAGCGAGAACAGGGAAATAACAAACAAACGCGCAGCAGCAGGGATGTGTATTATACAAACGCCCTGAACCCAGACACTGAGTAGAGTATTTAAAGATCAGAGAAATCACAAACAGTCCAATTCCAGAAGGACAAGCATCAGGTCCCACAGCTTGAATACTGATCTGCTGGCTCACTGGCACTGGCTGGTTTTAGGTGTTTTGCCTCATTGAAAATCAACAGGAAATTGCTTTTAACGCTAAGTTGTTTTTCATACTCACCAAATAACAAGTTTAAACCCCACCTATTTCTAACATGTCATTCTCATTTAGAAACAAGAACTCATTACAGTGAGAGAAAAAATCATATTGCTCTGTTTTGTAGATGTAGGCACCAGGACACAGATGAGGACACTCAAGCTTGAGATCCCTCACTATGTGACATAAAATTCTGCTTTGTGCTTAGGTCTGAGTACAGTTACCACGGCAGATTTTAAAGAAGTATTTTGTGTTCTCATAACAGATCTATGGCTCTAGAATGACACCAACTTCAGCAGTGCTATTCCAGTTCTTAAAATGTCTATAGAAACAACTAGAAATTATTATTGCAGGACATACTCTAATGTAATAAGCACATCAGGCTAGACAGCGTGACTGTAATTAGCTCTGGAAAGGGAAGAACACGTAAGAACATGTGACTGCCAGCAAACATTTTGCTATATTTTTCATTGTCTTCAGAGGCCACACCTGCAAGTGTATGCGGATTTGTGATTTCTTACCTGTATACGCCTTCGATGCTATTAAGTGCTGTAATTCCTGCTACAAGAGAATCTGCTACATGATATCTGCCATCATTCATGGCTCTCTCAAACTGTATTTTCTGATCAAACAGCATCCAAAGCTAAACAAAGAACATCCAAGGACAAGTTTTAGAAGTTGTGCCTGCTCATGTTCTAAGCCCAAGTTAGAACTTCTTATTTTTCCCTGTAGATATTTGTATCTAGACACAGCTAACTCCACTGCCCAATTACTGAATTAAATAAATTACCGTCCTCAATGGAAATGCTCTGGTCTGGATTAATGTTTCAATACCAAAGCTCACTTATTTGACTGCATTTTAAGGAAAAAAGCTCTTCTAAATAATTACTAATGCTTTGAATCAGTAGACTCGTTCTGTAGTGAAAAGAGAAGAACCAAACTATACTTATATGAACACTTCAATGTAAAGACTACCTTATACACCCCTCTGTTACTGTGTTTCTCAGAGTCACACAAAAAATAGCCTATTCTCTCAGTTATTTCTGGATTGTAACATATCAAAATAAGTAGCTCTAATTTAACAGAACTTCGAAGCTCCAAATTAATGCAGAGCATTTAATTCCTATATGTACTCACAAAGGACGTGCATATTCCTCTGTCAATGACATTCCTATTTAAACAGTGTTTTCTTAGGAGGCTATGGTGAGATAAATGTCTCACCAGCCTTAAAACAAGAGAGGAATCTTTTTTGTGCTTTTGTAGAAAAGGTCATGCTGCGCAGCTTCCCATGAGGTCATGAGCCAAGTAAAATGAGCAACGTATAGCCCAGGGCATATAGAGGAAAAAATTCAGGTGCAACGGAATTCAGATCCTATTGTGTAATAGTTACATAATTTACAGGCTAAATTATCAATATTCTACCTGTGCATGCTGACTATTGGGAGGGAATCTTTCCTTTAGGTGTTTCAATATTTCAGAAGCGGCTGGAAAATATCCCTGTAACACAGAAACAACAGGCTGATTACTGCGGCAAGCACCACGCCCCTCGATTTCAACACAACCTTCACAGAAAGAACTTTTCAAGCAAAAACCCTGTGTTTTCTTCGCCCCCAGTGCAGACATTAAAGGCAGAACAAACCATGAGTCAAGTCTCACACTCTCTGTCAGTAACACCCACACGTCCTCTTACCCAAATGACATTTTGTGCGACCAGCCACAGAACTCACCTGCTCTGCGTGCAGCTCAGCCAGGTGACACAACACCACGGCGAAGGACTCCGTGTTGTTCTGCTGAACACCCACGTTCACGGCCTCCAGACTGTTCATGCTCAGCAGTGTTTGGGCTTGTTGAAGTGCCATGGTGCTTGTGCAAGAGAAATACCTTTTAGCTTTCAAGCAACAAACAACCATTTTACATCTAAGGTCTTGTTATGACAACAGTCTACATTTTTGGGGTAAGCCAGCAGCCCTGGGGAGAATGAAAACTTGGAAAACAACTGCTACCGAGGAACTCTGCACTATGCAGCACATCGAGTACTACATACCGAAAGCTGCACACTGGCTAAGCACAGAGATGTTGAAAATGGGGGCGCAGGAACAACTTACGATCTATTCGCCACTACTAAATGGAAACTCAATCTCTTCTCCAGTATGAGTTTTAAAAGAACACAAGAGAATGGAAATAATTGCACTGAGCCTGTACTGAATCACAGTCTGATTGCTTTATTTTAGTGCGCTGGAGAGACACAGTCACTTGTTACACCTATATAAATAACTCAAAATGCATTATGTGCTAACAAGTACAGTGAGCTAACCCAAGAGTTCGAAAGAAACAGAATACCTGCGGCCGTATAATCTCCAAATGGCCGTTTTCTGTGCTATACTAATATCAATAAGCTCTGACAAGCTGTGTTTCCAGTGCAACAGATCAGAATCTTTTAAGGCATCCATTAGTTTGTTGGCAGCGTTTCCTGCAAGAGCTCTTTGCTGAACCAAGGACTGTATTCCCAGGGAAGCAAGGTACTGGGAAGAAGAAAAGAAAATAACAACAGTATTGAAAGACAATAGAGTGAACTACGCTTGCAAATTGCAGCAGAGCAAGAGTTCTAAAGGGAGAAAAAAATCCACAAGAAAAAGATGTGTTGTTATTCAGCACAAAGGAACACTGCTCCAGGCATTTCTTTAAATACCCACTTATGCACACCCACACATATGTGAATGCCATTTTGCTAGATGTGAAAGGTAATTTCTACTCCCCCACACAGAAGTCTTAAAGAAGATGACAGAACTTGTACCTGGATTCCTCCGATGATGAAACAGCTGTGAAAACACAGAGCTCTCCCTCCCCTTCCCCACCAAGTGGCCATATCTGCTCTCATCTCCCGATGCCAGCAGTTCAGTTTCTTTCAGAACAATTCTCTTAGAGAGATTGCACATCTTGGGGAAGACCAAACTAAACACTAACAGTCAACAGCTTTAGGGCACAAAACTATCTAAGGGGAGAGCTGCCTTGCAAGATGACACAGCTGGGACAGAGCTGTGCAAGTAAAGATGTGTTCAAAGCCCTGCCAGAGGCATCAGCACTGAGTTTTGGGGAAGGCGGAGGCACAAGAACCTCCCTTGAGCAGCAGCAGATTGTGCTACAGGCCTAAGGCCGAAATGGGGCATGGGGCCAGGCTAGTAGCCACAGAGAGCTTTTCTGCCTGAAAAACAAGTTAGAAGGAAAAACAGTGAGTCTTGCAATAATGCACTGGCATTAAACCA
Organism: Pampusana beccarii; assembly: GCA_013399365.1. Classification (NCBI taxonomy): domain Eukaryota; kingdom Metazoa; phylum Chordata; class Aves; order Columbiformes; family Columbidae; genus Pampusana; species Pampusana beccarii. The sequence goes on along the minus strand of VWYH01011280.1, from coordinate 419,564 downwards.
GGTGAGCTCTGGTTTGCTAATGTGAAGAGTAAAAACAATAGAAACAGCTGGAATTTGGAGTGTTAAAATATATTTGTTTAAATTCAGTTACATATTTTGAACAGACCAGCCACAAAATCCTACCATGCATGCTCCCCTCACCACATGTGTTTGTCCTAGAATAAAGTTAAATGAAACGGACTTACCGGCAAACCAAAATGAAAAGATTTGGTTACAGAGTGCTCCAGCAGAACACAACTATCAAATATCTTCTGCTCCAAGATGTACAACCAGCTCTAACAAGGAAAAAAAGTTTAAAATCTCATTGCAAATAGCTAATGGCTACAGCACTTTCAATTTCCCTTTCTTCTTTGCACAGAACGCACAAGAACTCACTGGAAATACAAACCACTCTTCAGAATCAATATGATAGTAAGGAAATGTCTATTAAACGCTGCACAGAAAAAAATATATCAAAAGTGCAGCCAGGTGGAGGCACTGGCGTGACAGCAGTCAGTGCTGGAGGTTCAGAGCAAAGTGCAGAAATCCCATTATACAGTTAACTGGGGAAAGCAGGAGTTTGATACCATAGATGCCAATTTGTTATAACAATAATGTTAATTACAGAACAAAATACAGAGGAAAACAAAGTCTTTCCCTCCTCTTTTTTGCTCAAAAGAAGGCTGATTAGTCTTTGGGGATCTGACAGACAATAAGGAGGAAGTTTATGACATGTTTTGTCTCTTTAAAACACGTAAGGCTAAACTTGGAGCTTAGTACTGAGATCTTACTACTCTGGCATCGCAACTCCTGTTTCAGAAAGTAATCCTGAGTTGCAACAAAACCAGCCCATGATCTCCCTACAGTTTTGCTCTGGGTGACCCGTCTGTCAGAAGCAATGTCACCCCACTGCTGGACAGACATATTTAAATCACTGATGCGTTTGATGAGATATTAGTGTGAGAGTAGTTCTGCCACAGTTCACTGAGCATAGGCTGAGGTAAGGCAGACAAAGGTGCCTTCACCTCCATTTCAGCACAGCTATCTTACCAGGCAGTGCTGCAAGCAAACATGGTCGTTAGACTCCTGTGCAATCCGGATGGCTTCCTGAAGCGCAAGTTCAGCCTGTTGGCTATCCGCAAAAAAAGGGAGAACATATTAGTATTCCCACAGCGCTTACAAATACAGCATTATGATATAGAAGAGGAATACTGATCTAAATTATGCATATCGCACTCAGAAGATAACTTTGACTTAATAGACCACATGAGAAAGCCTCCATTTTCCTCCTAGCACTTCAGCAATATATTCTAGTCTTGAGGATAATAAGCAAGATGGGATCTGCAAGCCACTACAAAAATGCAACTGTAACCCCTAAGCGGGCTTTCAAACCCTGTAAGTGCCAATGTGCCCCGTTATTGTTTGAACAGGGGCAACATTAAGCATCTGCCTCCATAGAAAAAGTTGTTGCTCTCAATTTTGCGGATGTCCTTCCCATCTCCAGGCCTATTATATGATGCATCCAGGCAGGAGTCGATAAATACAAACCATATATGGAGATGGCTAAGCCTGTTTTATCAATAACACCCACCCCTATGGCATTTCAAAAACAAAAAAAAGCTCAGATGGCTTTTATTTTTTTAATTACTCTTTTTCCAGATCATCAGCTCTACGTTGATTTGAATGTTAACAGGAAACCATCCACACTTTCTTGAGAATATAGCTGAAAATAGGCATTCACATCCATTGCCTGTTCTGAGGTCATGGAAACGTAGCAATTGAGAACTCAAATTCCTAGGAAACAGTTGCAAATGGACACAGACAAATGTCAACTCTTATCCTGCTGTAGATGGCTAAGTTATTATGGAAACCAAATAAATGTCAAAACAAAACCAAACCAAAACAAATAAAGATTCCAAGAAAATTTCAACCTAACCCAGCTACAGCTCTTATCAAATTAGAGGAAGACCCTCTCCTGAACAGATTTTTGGAATGAACAGAAGGTTTATCAGCACTTACAAGATGCAACATGATTAATTTTAATTGTGTGGCACAATATATTAACTTACTAATGGCCAAAGCGACAGTGCAGTGCAGCCAGATTCAGAGCAGCATATCTCAGACTCCGGCCATAACCTTCATCCCCGTTGCTTTTGCTTTCTGCTCCAGTGAGAATTAAACGGTCAAAATAATGAAGGAGGCTGTGTGTCGAACTGAAGACGTCTTGCACTCTGAGACTATTTAAGTAGCTTAAATAGTGCTACAAATTGAAGCAAAACCAGCTTTAACTACACAGAACTATTAAACAATTTTTTTTGTTTATAATTACCATGTATCTTCTGACAAGTCAAATACTGTACGGCCAGGAATGTAAAAAGAAATAAGTTTCAGGTTTAGTTCAACAAGAACACGCTCACACGGACCCACCAAAATTAAGAGGATTATATCTGTGCATAAAGCTGGACACGTGGTTAAGCACTCCGCTTAGTTAAGGTTTCTGTACTTTGAGTTTCAGTCTGAATTACTAAACTTTTACATGCAACTTGCTCGTTTTTTTACAATCTGCTTATATTTCAATATGGAATAAATGACTCTCAAATAATCCCATCCTAGAGATAAGAAATCCCTTTACAACCATTCTGGATGAAGAAAAAGATACTTACTGCTTCAGCAAAGTCTGGATTAAATTTCAACAAGTTGTTCAATTCCTTTTGTAACAATGCTGGAGTAAGAGCCTTTGTTTCATCATTCTTCAATAAAGAGGCCTGGAATAAAAATTGAAAAGTAAAAGTAAGATAAGTAACTCAAACTGGAGGGTTACAAATGTATTTTAATACATGCTTGTCAGGTTGTTATGTGCTTGGAAAGAACATTAAAGAAAATTTTGTGATAACTCTCTCTACTACAACACCGAAACATCAGTGGCAGTTTTACGCTATACCATACGATAGCATTCACTTGCCAGAGATCAGAGAGACCCAGTAAAACAAAAGCTTATTCAAAGGACTCTTTAAAGGTACTCAAAGAATTCTGTTTAAACTTCTCTTTGAAGAACTAACACAATGGATCGCCCACTGGAATTACATGTATCTTCTCGGAAAAAAAAAAATCAGGAAACCAAATAGAAGTACATCCATAGTTTGCTTTGGCAAGTAGATCAATTCATAAAAAAATACAACAATCTAGTTACCAGAATAAGCATTTCTGAATACTGAAATTGCATATTTAGCAGACATCAAATCTGAGGTGAGCGGTCAGAATGGAAGTGACCTTCTCAGAATCTAACATCACCATAGGGTGCACTTGCACATACAACACTTTTAGCCCCAAGTGCTCATACTGAGCAAGTACATGCAAGATATCAACAAATCTTTAACTGATCACAGGAAACATCATATATGACACTGTGGGTAAAACCGAAGGTGAAATTCATGTTACGGATCATCTACTCAACTTTATTTAGAATTAACGTACCTGCTGAGAAAGAAAATACTCTGCTTGTTTCTGGGAAAGAGGCCCATTGCAAGACATCTCTTCTTCCCTGAGAAGAAGCACTCTGGTTAGAAACAAGGGCGGTGCAATAGAATACAAAGAAATATATTTTATCAGATACTCCACACTTTTGCATTATAGAGATTGATGAAATACTAGAGTTCAACAGCATGAAAGGAAACTAAAAGGAGAAAACTTAATAAAGAATAAAATAATCTATTATATCAAAGTTAGCAATCCTAATGATTTCACACACTTTAGTGGTAATCTTCAACCTGCAGAGACCATGGTCAACATGAATGTCACACACATGAAAACACAAAGAAAAACAGCAGATAGAAGACTTAGGGTGGAAATATTCAAATGGCTTCGCTCTGTCTTTCCTTTTCTTCTGAAGAAGTCACAATGAAATGAGCTGACACCTTGGCCACATAACGTCACTCCAGAAAACAACTGTTCTGCAAGAGCAGACAGAGGTTTAATTCGATGGAAAGATGGAACTACACCACACAGCCAGGCTGCAAAAGCTGTGAACTGACTCATGCTGTAGCTGAGCATCCACAAGCACAAGTTTATATATAAAGACAGTTTAGAATGTACATTTTAAATATATAGATACACAAAACGCGTTTTGGATTATTCTTACAGTGGAGCACATCTTCCGCAGGCAAAAAAATTCAATATTAGCTTCTCATTTTTGATGTAAATAAATGTGAGCTCTTTTATTTGGAGAAGGGCAAAAAGAGAAGTGTCAAACATGAAGCCTAACTGTTCCTTAGGGAGCACTGTCTCCTTGCTGGACGCACAAGTGGGCGCTCGCACATCACACCCTGGCACAACCAGAGGCGTCACTTAGCAGCGGGCGGCACAGAGGGAACTGTGGGCAGCAGCATCTGGCCCTTGGCTTGCGATTCCCTGCGAGAGCAGGACAACAAGGTACCGCCATCTTCGGAGACACTCGGCAGAACTGGTGACATCTGCAGTGTCACCACATGGTGGCACCAAGGACACGGAGAGGCTGCCCAGCTCTGCCACTGTGGATGAGTCTTTAAAAAAATACAAGATTACACACACCACATCTCAGTATCGCAGCTGAAGGCGTTAGCGGCAGGACATGAGGCCTAGAGGAGCATTCGTGGAGTCTGGAAGGTTTAACAGGAGCAGCACCTTGAGCTGGAGAAAGCTTATGTTTACTCTGATGTGTACAGAGGTAATCTGAATTAAGACTAATTCTCTTAATTTAATAGTAATATATCACCTTAAAGGCACATCCAGTTCTTCTTTCTCCATTTTCCCCTCCAGTTCCTCTGCATTCATCAGCTCCATATCACTCTCATCGACTCCAGTTTTTTTCTCATCATTTTCAACGTACTGCTGAAGGGCAGTGAAAAGTTTATACACCTGACTGAAAGAAAGCTTATTGTATGCCAAGATCATGTGGCGCAGAAACAGACCTGCAAAGGAAAACATCTGCTATGACAACAGTTCTAAGGTTGCTGTGTCAGAGAGGAGACTAGAAATCATAATAATCAGAAGCTTGAATCTCATTATTTCATTTTGTTTAAGTGCCTCATCTTGGCCTAGTTATTGACAAAACTCAGCTTTTCTCAGGGTGTTAATCTGATATTAATTTAGTGGCAAATCCCACAGACTATCTGATCACAGGAAAATGGTTAAGATGAGTAAGAACTGCCAATATGCAAAATTATTGGTTAATATGAAACATCTGAGCAATAAGAAAATCACATTATGCAATTTTTACACCTCCTGAAAAGAAAAACAAAGCTGTATCCTGGGTGAACTACATCAATCATAGATATCACATCAAATATGGCGTATGGATAACAATTAGTTACCTACTACGCTTGTTTTATGAACTTCTGGCTCTGTCCGTGTAAATAAAACTGAAACATCATCAAAAAATTGCTCCATATCTTTCAATTGTCCTTCTGCAATAAATTTTAGCCTAAATGGGGAAAGAAAACCACATTTTTTAGGGTATTAATAAAATGAATGCATCAAATAAAATATCCTATTTCAGGTATAGATGAGCAACACAAACAGAACCAAGTAGCAGCTAATTCATTAGGCCCAGAAGTTTTTTATACCCATAAGCCAAATCAAAAGATAATAAATATTATTAATAAGCCAAATAATAATCAGTTGGTTTTTTTTCAATAGTTCTTTTAATAAAGAGAACAATTAGAAAAGATTGTCGCTCTTTTTAGAAAACAGTCAGCAACCCAAAATAGACTGATTTTTAAAACACCTGCTGTTTAGTGAATTAGCGAATGTCAAAACAAATCTTCTGTATCATAGAAACTTTTAAAATAGATGGCCTCAATGTTTGGCGTGTGTGAACTTACTTATGAGAACTCAGAAAACTCTAAAGGCACATCTTTGCTCCAAACATACTACTTTTTAAACTGTACATTCACAGGTTCCAGCCTGGATCACCGTGACTTTGTGCCTCCCTCTGCTCCCAGCCCACAGCGGGGCCAGTGTCCGGCCCTCAGCTGCTTCTCCCCCCTCTCCCCAATGGACCCGCTGAACGGTTTGCTGCGGGCGGGGAAGGGAGACGCAGCCCCTGCGCTCACCTGCTGTGCACGGATCTGGCCAGGCGCGGGCAGGACTCCTCGATGGCTTTGTGCAGTCGTGACAGCGGCATGTCAGGACCCTGGGGAGGAGAGCGACATGTCACAGAATCACAGAGTGGTTGGAGTTGAAGGGACCTCTGGAGATCATCCAGTCCAACCCCTGCTAACGCGGGGTCACCAGAGCAGATCACACAGGGTCGGTCCAGGCGGGCTTGAACGTCTCCAGAGAAGGAGACTCCACACCTGCCCTGGGCAGCCTGGTCCAGGGCTCTGGCACCTCAAAGGAAAGAAGTTTCTCCCCATATTCAGATGTAACCTCCTGTGCTTCAGTCTGTGCCCGTTGCCCCTCATTCCATCGTTGGGCACCACTGAACAGAGTCTGGTCCATCCTCTGACACCCACCCTGACATATTGATCAGCAACAATCAGATCTCTCTCAGCTTCTCTTCTCCAGCTGAACAGCCCCAGCACTCCCAGCCTTTCCTCACCCTCAGGTCACAACTCAAGGGGCCCATTGGGGTGCCCCCTTTCCTCCCACCCCCTCAGAGCCAGGCCCAGGCCCGTCCCTGCACCTGCAGCAGCGGCAGCAGCAGCCGGTTGAGCCGCCGCCGCTCCAGCAGCCCCAGCTGCTCGCTGACGCGGACCAGCTCTCGCAGGAGCAGCAGCAGCGCCATCTTGTAGGGGGTGACCCAGTCCTTGATGCCGAAGACGTTGGCGTGCACCACGCCGTTCGTCATCATGGGGTTGAAGTACAGGCTCTCGTGGACACTCGCCATGGCGGCGCCCGCCCCGTCGCCCGGGAAACCGGCCTCGCCCGCCGGCCAATCGCCGGCCGCCGTCGCCATCACGTGGGGCGCGTCGCGGCCAATCAGAGGCGGAGACGTGCGGCCGCCCGACGGGGCCGGCTGGCGGAGCGAGCCCAGACGAGACGTTCCGGAGAGAAAAGGGTCCGCGCGGCGCCGCCTGCAGGGCAGCGCGGGAACGGCGGCGGCTCAGCCGGGTTTGGCGAGCTGTGGCCGGTGTCCGCGTGGCCACTGCCACAGCCAGCGGCTGGTCACGTCTTCTCCACGGGCACGGGTTGTCCACGCTGCTGCTGACACAGCCCGTGGGGCTGCGGGGACTGCGGCTGGTGGGGCCAGCACCCAAACCATGACCCTAAGAGGTGTTGGGGACCAAACCATGACCTGAGAAGTCTTGGGGATCAAACCACGACCCTGAGAAGTCTTGGGGACCCTCGCAGCCCCCCTCCCATAAGGGGAGACTGATCCGCACTCTGACGCGAGTGTTTCCTCGGTGCAGCTGGAGACACCATGGAGTGAATTCACTCATTAAACTGGATTTCTGGCAAATTAATTGTGATGCAATGAAGATATTTCCACGCATAAGTTTTTATTTTCTCAATAATTTCTTAAAGTACTTCATTAAGGCATCATGTTCGCAAAGAAAATACTCCAATTATTATAATAGTTCTCATTTTTGTAAGTGAGAGCAAAACAAAACTCAATGTTATTATACACCCGCATGTCCCCGGGGATTTCAGTTGAGTTTGTTCCTGATTCATGCCTGGGGGTGGTGAGAGGAGAAGGAGGCGAATCAAGCACAGAGTAATTCTCTAGAATACATTTACATTTAAGAACCTTAATGTTGTAGTTAGTTGTTGCTGGCATAATTAATGATAGCTTCCTAGACCTCAATGAACTAAACACTCATTGAACTATATCTGAATATAAACCCCAGGGAATAAATACAGCTATTATGTTCTAAAGGTCAATTTACTGACGTTTCCTGAAGACAAAATGTGACAGCTTGGGCGGAAACACCGAAATGGTGGAGCGGGGAGGGGCGGGAGATGAGATAAAGGCCGCGCTGCAGCCAGCGAGTGCAGAACTTGGAGGAAAGAGGAAATTACACACATCTGGTTCTGACATCTCCCTGCAACACTCTGAAGCCAACGTGCAAGCTCTGCCGACAATCCTCCAGCCTGTGGTGTAAAGAACACACTTTTAAAGCATATTTAAATACACTCAAACACCTAAAAAGCTCCAAATAAGCAGCAAGAGATTATTTTGGTCATATTAAATTCAGTATTAGGTAACACGACTGAAAAAGTCATCTTTTATCTTACCTACAATAGGCTGGTGCCCCTGATAACGTGGCTGGGCCACTGTCTGGTTTGGGGACATTTTGTGCAACGCTGAATCTCTCAAACCAAACCTCTGTCATCTGAAAACCTTCTCAAAAGGTAATTCCAAAGTACTGTGCATCTCTGATACACTAAATGATCTGAATACTAAACGATTCTTCTGAATTTCTGAATACTAAAACGTATTTAGTATTTAAAATGTATTTAGTATTCTTCTGAATACTAAAATGATTCTTCCCATAGGTATTAACATCCAATCAGAAATTTCCCAATAAAGCCCAGAGATTAACTTTTTTCTTTAACTTTACCATAAAAATTTGCAAAATGTTACATTAAAAACAAATGAATATTCCCAGTAAGAACCACTTCTCTGCCTCGCTCTCTCATGATGTGTAAAACCTTGGGGGATTACTGAGCTGCAGCGAGTCGTGTTATTTCATGGCAGAAGGAAATGGGACACCCAGCATTAATAGATTTAAATCTTTTAATGCTCCTTTGGCGCAATCCAGAAGGCTCAAGTGAGGACAAGTCTTTTATTAATAGAACTTCTCTTATTAATAGAAGCTCTGCAAATGCTGCTTTTCAGCCACAGAGCAGCCGGTGAAATTCCTCATTTAAAAACAATCTAGGTGGTTAAAATTTAGACGCCCTAGTGCATTAAAAGTGATCTCAAATCACATGTTGCGAATATGATTCATCGAGATCTGCCCAAATGAAGGCGGGAGTGGCAGCAGCAGCTGCCAGCACAGTCACCAGATCTCAGCTCTGTCAGGCCCACGTTACTCCCTAAAACATCTGTGTTTGGTAGGGTTTCTTGTTGGTGAATCCTTAACAAAGCTAAAGGAAAAAAATGTAGGTTTTGCTGGGTTTGCTGATCTGGGGGATTGCGCTTTTATCCCGCTTTCAGGGACTGCAGGAGGAGCTCTTATGTTTCAATGTAAGATTATTAAAAACAAATCTGTGTATAATTTGGTACTTCAGGGATGACTCTAAATTGAGAGAATTTAGGTGGCATAGGAGTTTTTGAAAACCAAACTGTTCTGATATTTCTTAAGGTGTCTTAAAGCAATCTCTTGCAGGAGAAATGTGGGAAATGTGCCACTGCTAGTTCCAACATTATATTCACAAGGCTTTTCCACTATCTTTTCAGTTGCTTTGACTAAAATTGCAAGCTATTATTGTGGAAAAAAATACATTTTTAATTAAATAATATGTAAGAGTTCATAGCATATCAAAAATTTGTCGAGGAGCATAAGCATTTCCAGAAAGAGATGACCGAATTTTGAATTAAAATATAGTGTCAGTGCAAATCCAGATGTTGAACTGCACATAGTATCTGCTCTTGATGCTGAAGCTGCCAAGACTGTGCCATTCCCATGGCAATTACAGATTTTTTTTTCACTCAGTTCTTGTATCTTGACTTGCTCCAAAAATAGATCCCGCCTGCAGAAATTATTAAAGATTGCACACAACCTTTTGTATGGGTAAAATTGTGTTCAAAATTTATTTTCAGCCACTTTTGTGTGTTCCTCTCTCTGGCAAAGGCCTTTGTTCTTTGTCCTGCGTGCTCTTATGCAAAGTTCTCCTGAACACTCGCTTTGTATTTTTTTTAATATAATCTCCTGGTTAAAAGCTTTCAGTTCTTACAACCTACGATTATTATTTTTATGTGTTCCATTCATAGCATAGAGAAAATAGTAACAGCATCTAGAAGCTGAAAATGGAATTTTAAATAACGGGCCTTCTTTTCTATTATTTAAAGATTGTCACCAAAGGGCTTGGTAGAATAATGGTGCCTACAGCACCCAGGCTTTTAATTCTCTGTGTGACAAACCCCTGCTCGTGTGCAGAGGTGACAAAACACATGGATTTTGGCGACCGGCCCCGTTCCCCCCACCGGGGATCGCAGCCACCTCTGCTATCCTGGGGCGTGCGCAGGAAAAAAACCAAAACCACTCCAAAACAGGAGGTAAAAGTTATCTCTTATATCAGTGACATCACTATTTACACACTTACAGCTGTCAGTGGCCCCGTTTTTCCGTGTTTAAAGGGTATTTTCGCTGCCCCCCCTCCGCTCCCGCGGAACCTTCGCGCCCGCCTCCGCCAACTCCGCTTCCTCTACTCCCATTGGCTCCGCCCCCTCTCTGTCGGCGGCGGGACAGCCAATGGCGTGCGGCGCGGCGGGAAGGCCCGCCCCCCGTGAGGCGGCCCGCCGAGCGCCGCGCAGGGCGGGGGCCGCGCCGGGGGCGCCGCGGGGACGGCGCCCGGTTGAGGCGGTGGCGGACGGCGCTGGAGGGCGAGTGGCGGTGTGGAAGCGGCCATGAAGGTGAAGGGGGGTTCCTCCGGCCTTTCCCCTCGCTGCGGGGAGGGAGGAAGGGGGCGAGGCGGCGCGTGACGGGCTGGGACCCCGGTGGGCTGGGCCGAGCGGCCCCTCCCTCTGTCCCTCCGCCTCAGGCCGCTGGCCCTGCCCGGGCCTGCCCCGTTACCGAGGGACCCCCGGGACCGCCTTGCCGGGGAGCCCCGGCGCCCTGCTCTGACTCAGCAGCCGGGCCTGGTGCCGCCACCTGAGGGGAACCCCCCGGCTCCACACACGGACGCGGTTCGATCCCCGCCGGCGGCTGAAGGACGGGCTGGCGGGGCCCCGAGCGGGCCGGAGCGGGGCCCGGGGCGGTGCGTGGCCTTTGGCGCTGGGGGAGGCGGTTGGGAGGCAGATCCCGCCGGGCCGGTGTGCGGGGGGCACGGCAGGGGCTGCCGGGGGCCCGATGCGGTGCGGGGTTCGCTCCCCAAAGGCGCCTCTTGCTGAGCTGAGGGTCGGGGCTGAGGGTGCGGGGACCGCGCCTCTCCCAGCTCGGCGGGTTCCGAGGGGCGCTCGATCTCTGAAAAAGCTTTGCTTGATCTCAAGGTGGGTGTAAATACGAAATTTCAGCTAAAAAAAAAGCCCCACAAACATCCTTTCTGCTGTTCTCCTCTTGGTCTGCCGGCTTTGGTAGCGCGTCGTGCTTGCACAGTGTGTCAGGAGCAGCATCCAGCTCCTGGGGGTGGGTGTACGTCTGAGGTGAACTTCTCGTCAGGTTACTGAACACCCCTAAAGCCAAGAACAAGAGCAGAGAAGTTCAAACACGGTATTTGGCCCCTGTAGGATGCACATCAGGTGCGGAGAACTGATGGCAGCTTGTGAGGAGGGGATGTGGAAGTGGTGACTGATGTAGTGAGAAAGGCTTTGGGGGCAGAAATTGGCAAAGTTTTAACTAATTCTCAAGGGAGGGAGATTTTGGTTTAGTGTGTCTCGTTTGTGTTATGTGTTGGTGCTTTTCAACGTGGTCTCATTTATTTTACTGAGTAATATGAAGAGTCTAGACACTGTAATTTGATTATGGGTTAATGACACTAATGCGTAGAAAGAATCCACAGCTGACTTAGGCTAAGGAGAAAATCACCAATGCCCACGTTGCCTTACCGTTCACCTTAAAATGACTGGATGCTTGGCAGTAAGTAAAAGAGATTTTCAGTTTGGTACTAACACTGTTCACGTGTCCAAAATCGTTAACAGGCATTTCCAAAGTATATATTTATTTAGTGTTAATGGTGATGTCTGAGCAGTTGTTAGGTGCTTTTCGATAAAATAAGTCTAAGAAGCAGCTGTTAAGCTATCAGGCAAGGGTTGTGGTAGCAACTACGTTATGTCCTTTTTAGTCATTTTGTGTCCTGCTGCTGCTGTGACCCCCTGAAAAGACCATAGTCAACTAATGAAGCAAGTTGAATTCTTAGGAACCTTTTGGGATCATTGCTTTATTTTTCTGTTATTTATATGTGGCTATTTTAAAATCTTATAAAGCTTATATATGAGTTTTTAAGAATACATGAAAATTAGAGTAATGTTTCTGCAACTGGCAGCTTTCCCTTAAGACAAGGAAAAATACTTTTCAAAAGTCCCAAGTTTTAAAGCTGGGAACTCTCTTGGATTAAGTCATTTGTTTTCAGAATGCATTTCTAAAAGTTAATTACTCTTGCTAATAAACTAGGATAGTTACGCATAACTTGTTTTGTATAGGAAAAATTAACGTTGATCTGTTTCTACTCTTCATAATTGAAAAGTAGAGAACGGGTCTCAGTTTGATGGTGGTTTAATGATTGGCTCAGAGCCTAATTAGAGATGAGGTGAGATCCGAGCGCTCGGGGTGTCTGTGGACGCGGCCACGTGTGGGGGTCAGGGGGGGCCACTCGAGTTCATCCCCCTTCAGCTCCGTTTGCAGGATGCTTAGGAAGATTTTCTTCTCTGTGTGCGGTGCCCATAGCATGGAGGCTTCTTGTCATGCCCGGGATGAATTTTGCTCTGGAAATAGCTGTAAAATTAGATTACTGAATTTAACTTGTTACGTGTCTATTCCATGTTATTACTGCACGTGGTTATTATGTGTTGTACAGCTTAGAAGCAAAAGACCAACTGTCTTCAATATTTCGCTGTGTTGCAATGCTTTTCATGTCAGCTTGCAACAGTAAAAGTGAAATATCAGGTTTGCGTGGGTAGGAGAGACGCTTTGGATGTTCCGTACCAAGGCCCTTGGGTGAAGGTGGTGGTGTAGGACACGTTTGCTCCCATGGCGTTATTTCTCACAGCTTCTCTCTCAAATGGAGCGAGGGCGACTCTTGCTTTTTGTGCTCAGTGGTTTGTAAGGAGACGTTCTGACTTATCCCCACTTATTGTGTTAAGTGCCCACAAGTTTAACAGAGCTGTGTTCAGTTCAGCAAAATGTGCAATTTAATGTAGAAATTAATCTGGTTACTACAGGAATTAAAGCACCATCATTATTGATCTAAAGTGCATGTTCTGGTTGGTTTAGGTTTTATAGCAAGAACTGCAAGTCTCAAAAGCAATTATTTTATGTCTTTGTGCTTTGGGGGAAAAAGAAAAAGCTTCTGCCCTGGAATGAAAAACAGAGCAGCTCTAACCAGCACAGTTAAGAAAAAAAAGTATAGGAAAAAAAGAATGAATAAAGGGAGTTTTACCCCTCAGCTTCCTTTCAGAAAGAACCTGATGCATTCTACTTGCCTTTTTTTTTTTCAGTAAGTTTCAGTGAGCCACATGACAGTGATTAAACATGTGACAACTCCGAGTCCAAATTCCAGCTTTAAGTAGAATATGCACTTTTGATAGACGATCTAGTGCCAAAGGCTTTCAAGGATAAGCAGCAGCAATTTATTTATGCATTTAGAATTTCTCGTAGTGTTTTAAGGTTTAATTTTATGACTCAAAGCTGAAATCCAATCAGTTTGGAATAAGTTCATGTAGAGTTATTTTAATTTGGTTTTAGACCTTTGTAAGGTAACAAACCAGCAGGTTCAGGGAGGTCCTGAAAAACATTTCTCTCTCAGAGAAACTAGACCTTAGGTAGTTTCTAATGAAGATTGGTTTGTTACTTTGAAGACGCAGGAACTTTTTTCTTTTTTGGGGAGAGTTTTATTGTCAGTCATATAAGAGCTGGATTAGTTCTGAGAAGATCGTGCAGGGACAGTTCTACACTAATTATGATTAATTGTATTGCTGCCTGTCAGCGTTTCAGGTTTTGCCCCCACCTATAACTGGCTGTCGGTCTCTTCCTTCTTTGCTCTGCTATTGCGTTACCTCCTCAAATTCCTTACCCTTTTTGTGCGGAACTCTGCTAGAAAAGGAGTTGTGAACGTGAGCTCCTTGTGCCTGCGTTAGCCTCTCGGAAGCAAATCTTTCCTACTTTGGTTTGCAGCTGGGAAGTGGAGATTATTGGGCTGTTACAGACGTCCGTGTGCGGAATTCCCGGTGCTCTAGGAATTCACACCACATACTTTTGGGATGATGACAGATGGAGTGAAGTAGCTCTTCAGCAGCAAGTCACATCTGATGTGGGCTTTCGGATATTATTGTTATGATTTTTTTCTTTGTGAATGTTTTCAGGCGGGAGCTACTTCCATGTGGGCCTCCTGCTGTGGGTTGCTGAACGAGGTGATGGGGACCGGGGCTGTCCGTGGCCAGCAGGCCGGCTTCGGGGGCGGCGCGGGCCCCTTCCGACTCGCACCGAACACCGACTTCTCAGCCTACCCATCTCCGGCTGCCGCGGGCGCCAACATCGTCTGCAAAGCCTGTGGGCTTTCCTTTTCGGTTTTTAGGAAAAAAGTGAGTATGTTTCCTATTGCATACTGTTTTTACTCACGCAAACTCATGTGTAGGCATACTGGGAGATGCGTGTGTTTTTCCTTAGATAAGGAAACGCAAGGCAGGTGGCCAGGGAGGGAGGAAGTGCCTTATTCTGAGGTCACAGGAAATTAATGTCAGACAGGATTAGAAGTTAAGAGGTCTGATGTTCATTAATCGCTGACACGTTGGATCTGGCTTGACCTAAAACTTAGTGGACTCTAATTTGTTAAGATACGTGTTTTAGCTTCAGAATCTTAAACATTGAAGCAAATATTGTTTTGAAAACGATACCAGACGTAGTGTTGAATACTGGAATGAAGAAACTGGGCGATGGAAAAGCTCAAAAAGCTTTTCTGTGAAATACTTGTGTAATTCTTGTTTCCTAACCAGGCTTTGTTCTCTTACTTGCTGTTGCACTCCAACTGCTTCTTGCTGCATTTGGAGGCAGGTTGGTGTGTTAATGCCAAGAAATAAAATTGAGATTGTTCATATTATTTCTATGTATCCTGACTGTCCAGCATCATTACTTTGTCCACTCAGTGACCTAATTCTCTTCAGCTCTTTTAGATGAACTTGGAGCCTCTTTCCTCAGTTTGTGTGTTCAGTTTCCCCTTCCTCTGCATCCTGTTGTTTGCATGGCAAACACTCTGTTGAATTAGCTGTTGTGTATGGACATCTTTTGGAGTTAATACTAATTTACTAAAATCCTGAAAAACTTGAAGAATTTGGATTTGTTCGCAGTGGATGAGATGACCACTTAAAATCACTGCTGAACGTTCTAGCTTTTGTATGTTGTAGTGAGTCTTTAGAACAAAGCTCTCCTCAGAAATGAACATCTGGGCATCTGGAAGTGTTTACTTACCACGTGATTCATCACATTTAAGGCCTACTTTGAATTCTTTGAATCAATTGGGAAAGAATTATGTTCTTTAAAGTCTGGGGATTGTACTGGTTTTTTACACATATGAGAAGAGTAGTGACAGTGTATTCAAAAGTATTCTAACATACCATGAAATGACTAGCTTTCAATTTTGGTTGTTGTCTAAACTACAACTTGAGTACTTTATTCATTTGTTCATTCACAATGTTTTTTTCATTGAAACCTCAAATCAGCTGCCAGTAGTGCTACCAAAGTGATCGACTGTGGTGGAACACCCGCAAAACTATATGACAGGGTGGTTTTCTAGACTTAAATCCTACAAATGATGTATGTAAAAATTGACAGTTGAAAGACTATTAAGTAAATGCTGTAGCCTGGGGAAGGAAAGAGCCGGTGTGGATCTGTTTCCTGAGACCCAGAGCTGAATGGTTATTTTTTCTTTCTCCTTAGCACGTGTGTTGTGACTGCAAGAAGGATTTTTGCTCAGTGTGTTCAGTCTTACAAGCCAATCTCAGAAGATGTTCCACTTGTCACTTGC
Organism: Pampusana beccarii; assembly: GCA_013399365.1. Taxonomy (NCBI): domain Eukaryota; kingdom Metazoa; phylum Chordata; class Aves; order Columbiformes; family Columbidae; genus Pampusana; species Pampusana beccarii. Next base: position 403,766 of record VWYH01011280.1, on the reverse strand, counting down.
TGCAAGAAACAGCCTTTCAGCGCCCTCAGTTAATGAGACTGAAAGTCAAGGATCTGCGTCAGTATCTGGTTCTCAGAAACATCCCGACAGACACTTGCAGGGAGAAGGAAGACTTGGTGGATCTGGTGCTGTGCCACCACGGGCTGGGGCCGGAGGAGGACGCGGACGCTGGCAGCCTGCACTCCTCACGCTCACAGACTTCGGGGTTTTTTACTCATCCGTTTTCTATGTCTGTATCGGTGTCGTCTCAAGGAGAACTTGCAAACAGAAGGGGAAGCGCAGGAAATGGAACACCTTCACGGGTACAACCGTTAACATGTGCTTTGTGGTACAGCAGAGCTTTTTTGTTTCTTAGTAGGCATGCATCGCTCAAAAAAAAAATGCCAATTGGTACGGTTTGGGGTGGCAAGAAAAATGCCTTTTGTATTTCTCACCTGAGAACAGAAGATTGCAAGCTAAGATTGCTAGTGTAGGTGATAAAGGTGTCTTAAATCAATAATGATAAGTAGCAATTGAAACTTCAGAATGTCATTGTTATCTGTGACCAGCTGGGTACGAAGGAGGATACTTTATATGGGATAGTGTCTTTTTTATCCTGATTAGTTTCATTTTTTACACAGGGACAAGTGGAAACAACTTCTATAAATAATGAAGAAGAAAGTGCAGAAGAGCAGGTGAGATATGAACTATTCAAAGAACCATCAAGTGTTTAGATCTCTGTCAATGTTTAGTATCATGCTCCAGTTTTCAGAATTAGTAATGCAAATACTTGCTGTCGAATAAAATAGCCAAGCTGCGGCAGCTTAGTGTAGCACCAAATCTGGTGCTCTGAACTTACCGGGACAGTTAAAAACATACAGTTGATGTGTTTCAGACCCCTGGATTGTCCAGAAAGCGAGCGAGGACATCTTTGTCTGATATTTCAAGCCTGGAAGACATTGAAGGGTTGAGTGTTCGGCAGCTGAAGGAAATACTTGCGTGTAACTTCGTCAACTACTCAGGATGCTGTGAGAAATGGGAACTTGTGGAAAAAGTGAGCAGACTGTACAGAGAGAGTGAGGAAAACCACAAGACACGTACGTTTATATTTAATTCACATTTTCTTGACTGCTTATTTGCTGGTTTCCAGCAGCTGGTTCTGCCAACAAAAGGACTTGGTATCTGACCGGGTCTGCTCAGCTGGAACACCTGGGAAGCGGGTTTTGACAATTCTGCATCTAGAGTAGTCGAACATGGTTCTAGTGAGTAAATGAAGCTTTCCAGGATTGTCCTGGGGTTTTCTTGGGACGTTTTTCCAAAGCTCCGAGAGCTCAGCTTTCACAGTGAAGGTAAAATTGCACAACTGAGTACGTGAAACTTGGCACCTCCATGTCCTTTATTATGTTTCACAAGGTACTAGAGAGCTCTGGCTATCAACAGACCAACGCAGTTCAGGTCTCTCACTGTGGCAGAGAATTAAAAAGCTCCAGTGGCACAAGTCCAGGCTCAAGTGGTTTGGTCTCAGTCCATGGTTTCACGATAAGGTGGGTCTGTGGCTGCAGCTCAGCGGCTCGTGTTGGATCCTCTGTGACACCCAACAGTCGCTGTCTTGCGCAGTTGTAGTAGATCCACAGACTCGTTCCTGTTCACAAAATGTTGTCTGAGAAGCAACTCTTTGATATTGTTATCAGCTTGGGAACCGCCTGCCTGGCTCTGTCAGGCTGGGAAGAGCAGGGGACTGTGGTGGCTGGAAAAAACTTGCTGGCCCTGGGCCACTACACAGCCAGGTTGTGGCAGCACATGTGCTGCAGGGACTGATAATTGGGGTGAAATAATCAGCTAATTGGGGTGGGGAAGGAGTGCGAAGGTGGGGGGACTGTTAGTGAATGTCAAAACATGGCTTAAGTGAGGCTGTCAGTTTGGTCATAGGCTAGAATTGAAAACCTGCCTGAAATTCAAGCTTTAAACTTAAAATTATTTTTTTTATCAACACGGTCTGATGGAACATTTGGTTATTGGTAGGGGACGTTGTCTGTTTGCAGTGAAACTTGGCGGGTTTGGTTCAGTGCTGCCACCTTTATGGCCTACTTAAGGCTTCCACTTCTTACTCTGCTTTATGATTATTGTGTTTAATCTTCTGAGGAAAATGTTCTGCCAGACCAAGGAAAATGGAAAACAAACATGTTCTGAATTTTAATCTAGCACATTATTTCACAGTTATTGTATTCTGAATTGAAAGTGGTTTCTGAGTTTAAAGACTGAAACCAAATATTCAGTGTTCATTTATGGGCTTTCTAGTTCTTGTTTCCTGGCTTTTTCCGGAGGAAGATAGATTAATTTTTAGTTGTGGGTTAGAAAAACTGTTGTGAGCAGCGAGCAGTACTGGCTCATGCTCAGTTTGCTGTCTGTGTGTTTTAGTGGTTGCCTGGGCTAGAACGTAACTGGTTTTCCAAGGCCTGAATGTGTGACCTCCCTCTCTTGCGTTTCAGAGGGTGAGAAGATGCAGCTGAACGACGAGGACGACAACCTGTGCCGGATCTGCATGGACGCCGTGATCGACTGCGTCCTGCTGGAGTGCGGCCACATGGTCACCTGCACCAAGTGCGGCAAGAGGATGAGCGAGTGCCCCATCTGCCGCCAGTACGTCGTGCGGGCCGTGCACGTCTTCAAATCCTAAACCCAGACCAAAACCGGGTTTTTGTAGTCACCCTTCGAGGAGGGCCGAACCTTAGGACACATGTCAGCTTTTTATTTCTCAATGAACACGACATTTTGAACATGAGGATCTGGAAGTTTGTGAGACATTTTTCTACAGCATACGGAACCCCAGGGTTGGGGAGTAGGAGGCGATGCCTGTGTGTACAGTAACAGCGCTGCCTGCCCGACCCTACAACCCACGGACTGTTCGAGTCAGACAGTTTACAGCAGTTCTTGCTCTCTTCTGAAGGATATCACCTCTGATTACCGCATTCAGTACTCAACAAGGCGTCAGAAAACACCTTTGCTCCACCATATTAGCGTGTTACGTCGTCTAGTGCATTAGAAGCAATGAATATATCAGTTGAATATTCAGCTTTCATGTAATGATAGAATGTAACTGTTCTAACACTGTTCCTACAACAGTGTTAACAGTATGAAATACGACTGTAGGCAGCACTGCCACTACCTGTACCTGCACAGAAGCCCTTAAGGAATCTGTTTTATGCCGATTGCTTTGTTCCGAATGTCTGACATTACCGTGTGCTGTCTTGGCCATTCTGTCGATGTACAAAAAAACCAACCAACCTCTGTCACTTCCCAGGGCTCAGGTGTTTCGCAGGGCTCTGCCATGTGGTGTCCAAATACCAAGTGTTTTTTAGTTTAGGAATAAAATATTTTTTTAAAAGGGGGTAGAGGGAACCATATTGAGGCCCTTAATCCGCTCATGCCTATTGTAACTATTAATCTTACGTGTGATGATTGTACGCCGTGTGCCGCCAACCTGATCTTACTGTGAATACTAATCAGGGTCACGCAACTACTTGCTGCTAACATGTGGAATGTACGGTGTTACTAACCTTAAACCGGGAGGGCTTTACTGAGGAGAAGGGAAAGCAAAGGTTTAAATCAATGACTTCTTACCAAGGCCAGGTCTCTACCCTGGCAGCATTTAAGTTTCCTGTTTAAAAAACAAAACAGAGGAGAGGTGAGGAAGGGGCTCACCTGGCCGGTTTTCCTTTCCGCAGGGCTGATCAATGAAGCTGCAGTTTCTGCTTTTAATTTCCTACGTGCGAGCAAAGTAGCAGAGCAGGGAGGTGTTTTGCCGAGGCTGCAGTACCTGGGAGCTCTCACCTCTTACGCTGTCGCACCTGCTCATCTTCTATGTGAAAAAGTAGCTCCTCAAAATAAAAATCACAGCTTAGAGACACTGCTGGTGGTTTTTCAGAAGGGAGCAAACCTCTCAATGGCTTTATTTTTTAGAAGTAACTGTTTAATGGTACTTAATTCCTGGAGTCTCTGTTCAGTGGGTAAACTGATAAAGAAAAACCCTCTGTGTTATTTCCGTGCTGATCTTCAGCCACACAAGGTTAATAAACATTTGTGATGGGCTTTCTCAGCCTCTTGTCTCTTTTGTTGGGTGCTCAGCTTTAATATTTTCTTGAGATGTTTAAGTGTTCCTCCAGACTGTGCTGGGCAGATTCCAGCTGGAGGAAAGCAGATAACGTGCATTTTATTCCCTCAATAATAAGTGTATTGGAATAAACTAACTTAGAGACACAGGACAAAGACCAAGTGCTGTGAAACTATTCGTAGAATTACAGGAGGGGCTTCTGCTCTTACTCCTGGTGTTCACCAGGGCTGGAAACCAGTCCCTGCTCTGCTTTTACACTCAGGTGTAACCCTGGGGGTCGCTGCAGTCACCCCACACACCCCCAAACACACTTTCCTCCCCCCATCCCCAGCCCTGTGTTGGAACAGAACCCGCAGAGCCAGCGCCTGTTTTTGTACAATTGTTTATACAAATTCAACAAAGGTAAAACTGCATCAGGAAGGTCTACGAAAACAACACCGTACAACAATGGCACTTATGGATGCAGAATTTTACAATCAGGAAATAACCATGTTATAAACCTTAAATGAGAACTCAACTCACACTTCAAAGAAAGAGAGACGACGTTTGACCATTTATTCTACAGCTGGACTCACTGTATAAATTAATTTTATATTGAGTACAAGAGCTCATGCTACAGAGTGAAACCCTCCTATGTGCAAAAGCCGAAATTGGAATTTTTTTTAAAATTTTGAGAAAAAGGTGATTTCTATACAGATAAAACTTGGCAAAGTGTTTTACTTCAACTATAATTTACACCTTATTTCCACAACATGCTTATGTCACTTCTGAAGTATACAAAGCAGGATATAAACTTCCATTAAAACATGCTTTAAGTTGAAAGTATGAACCTACTTTTCCTGACCTGGGCACGTTTGTAGATAGATACTGTCTATGAAGTATAGGTTCAGTTCTCGGCTACCATGAGTAGAGATAAAAATTGGCAATCAAAACCGAAACACTGGTAATGCATTCAAACATTGCATAAATAATTTTTAAACAATTTTTGTACAAAAATAGTTCTGCATAATGTAAGATGTAACAAAACAAAACGTGTTAAGAAGGCAGAAATGCAGTGCGTGGTCCACTCGAATGACACCAGCTTTTGTTGTTGTTGTTGTTTTAAGAAATGAAAAGCAGAAATCAAATTTACACTACCAAGCACATGCTGTGGTACTTTAAATAACAGTTATTTCTTGGAGATCAGTCGTCTTCCGGGTGTGAATAATTATCATCAGTAACAGTCGCCTTATGAATTTGCATAAGAGCCAGTGCAGGACATCCCAGGTAGACTGAATTAGTGGCACAAGTTGAAATTCTTAACATGGGTAGTTTCATGTTGTTCTCTCCTCGACAAGAGTAGTAAAATCCAATCGCGGTATTTTCCAATATTCCAAGTTCACAATTGAAAATAAAATCCCTACGTGTTCTTAGTCCCTTCCCCCCCCCCAGCCCCAGTATTTACACGTGTCCTTTAACTAACTCAGTTTTTGCAGAAGTTTTTCTTCCACTTGCCCAAACTGCACACTTACGGACATCTCTGCGATGAACTGCTCGCAGCCTTCTTTTGTCACTTGCTTGCAGTACCTCAGGTCGATCTGGCAGATGTTTCCACAGCGTTTGAAGTAAGACAGGCACTGGTCAGTAACCTTATTGCAGTCTGCCGGCAAAAAAAAAGGGGCAAAAATTACACTGTGTGTCTGGGTCTGTCCCCCGGCCCGAGGAGGGTTCATCCCGCCTGCGCTAGGTCCTTCGGGCTCCTCCCGCGCTGTCTCGGCAGTGAATCCCCCCCAGCCCTGGTGCCGTTCTCTGCTCCCCGTGACTGTTGTGTAACCGATGGGATGAAGCAAAACGCGCCAGATGTGCAGAAAATCCCCCGTGGAGGAGCAGCGAGGCCCGAGGCGCAGCTCCTGCGTGGGAGGCGGCAGCAGCCCCGGCCACAGCGGGAAAGGCCGGAGCTGCACGGTTATTACAGAGCCGGGTGAAGCCGCTTCCACCGGGGAGCGTTTCACACGAGTCAAACGCCGACGGGCAATTCCCATCCTCCTCCCTCCCCTGCGCTTGTGTTGCTTACCTGATAAATTAATTTCTGTTAATGAATCCCGTGTGGTGGTTCCAACCGCGGTCAGCAGGTTAATAGACTGATCTGTCACGTGGTTACAGTAACTGAGATTGAGTTTGGAGAGCAGAGGCATGTGCCTGATGATCAGCCGCAAAGAAGCATCTGTAATATCCAGGCCGGCCAAACGCAGCTCAACTATGTTCCGTAGTTTGCTCCGGTTGTCGATCTGACCTGGAAAGCGGAGGCAGGAGGTCACTCCCCAAACTCTCCCCCCGAAATGCAAACATCTGCAGGTCTATATGAAATGCACTGTGACACACAACGCTGCTGCCCTACGTCAACTTCAGACGCGTTTGCCTGTCGGGAGCTTTGGAGGGGACATCAGCAGGAACACTCGTCTATTTTTGGAACAGGCACGTGGACAAAGCCACCTCCTGATTTCAAAACAAAAGGGATGAAAGTAACTGCAGGGGCCCAGCGGAATTACAAGTCGGGAATAAGCAGTAGGCTGTGCAGTGCATGCCAGAAAGCAGATCCGATTTGCTCAAAATTTCACCTGAGCTGATATCCGGGCGAATGTGGCATGACCCACAGAACTGCTCCTTCCCTGAACTGGAAGAAAGTGTTTCCATACTCTCTAAAGTACACCCGTTGCAGCCTGAAGAGAAGAAAGTCAGACAGAAAACCAGCACAGTGGCTCAGACGACTCAGCAGCCAGAGAACATCACTCGTCACCCAGGGGCTTCCAGCCAGAGGCGTTCGGGTCACTACTGGGAACACCTCGCGCGTCGGCCGAGCCCAGAAGGCGCCAGCGGAAGCTGCGGAGGCTTCTGCCCGTTCCTCCGAGGGGTAAGGGCAGCACAACGTGTCCCAGCGCGGCTGGGCCGGGTGTCCCGCGGGTTCCTCCCAACCGTTACCTGGCCGGTTGTCTGTGGGTGGTGACAAGAGGTCTCTCATTTGTGCGTCTTTCAGTCCTTCTGCCCACTGCACGTCCAGAGTTCGGAGTAAAGGACAACTGGAACTACAAAGTGCCGACACCGCTATCCACGAGCACCCTGACAACAGCAGGTCTCGAAGACCTGCAGATACAGAAGAAGTTGGAGCGTGTGGCCTCCCCGGAGACGCGGTGACCTCTGCTATGGGGGAAGCCCAGGGCTGCTCTGAATAACAAACCCAGGCAAACAGGGACCCCACAAACCCCCCTGCCCCGCTCTCCACTTCTCCCACCATCTGGAACCTCATTACTGTGATGAGAACAGACCCCTCATCACTCCTTCCGCTAATTACATCAGCAACATCACCTGTTGACTAAAACCTGCCTCTAATTACTTGACGAAGCACATCAAGTAGTCACAACACAACTATCTTGGGGCCCATTTTAACCCGCTACAGCTTCATTCCTACATATCCAACTCTCCGGGGATACCCGGATCCCTGCAGACATTCCTGAGACTGCAGTTGAGATACAAACTGGTTTGCTAAATCCAGTGAAGTGGTCAAAAACCCCATCACTTACCTGGCAGTCTGTTGATAAGCCAACTCAGCTGCTTTTTAGATATATTTGTCCAGCTAAGATCAAGGGTTACAGGCTGTCTCCTAATAATGCCGCTAAGCATAAGTGGAGTGATGGATTTACAATGGTTTAAATCTATTTTGGTCCATAATCTTTTGTCACAGCACCTACCCAAAAAGAAAAAAAAAAGCCAACAGCACTTAATTTGGCACTTGTTTCGATTTCTGCAAGATTTTAAAAAGGTGTCATTAAACAGCACGGAAAAACTACAGCATTTAACCAAAAATAGCAAAAATAAGGCTGAACAGGGCTAAGAGAAGCACAACACGCAATGGTATGTAGGTCTGAAGTTTCCCCATCAAATAGATCATGCAATAAAGCACGGAATTATTACCACAGAATTACAAGTGTCAACAACTTCAGATCTCATTTTAAGTCATCAGAGCACTTACTAAAATCCATTTTCTAGCCTGAAGACACGCCACTCCTTAGCTACCGTTGGAATAGAAAGCCTGGCTTAAACAAGACTGTCCTGATTTCCCCTGTGCTTTCCTTACTTAACCACTGAATTTGGTAAAGCAGATCCCCCCTCTCCTGTTCCGTGTTTGTGTTATTCCCGTCTACGTGGCTTATGCATTTTTACCCTCTTTATGTTTCTCTACGGGGAAAAAAGCAACACGTCCTAACAAGTGTGCAAGATTCTGCATTTTCTACTTTTTTCCACGAGAAAACACTGTGCTGACACGGAGAAGGCATTTGGCAACTTCCTGTGACAGCTGTGGAGGAGACGCTCGGCACACTCCTTGCACTGAACTCTCACCCTCTCAACCTCTCTGCTCACCCCGTTTGTTACTGGGCTGTGCTGGGAAGGAGTCGCTGTTACCGCCTGTGTGCACGTTACAGCTGAATGCAAACAGCCGAGAGACCTGACGGCAAGTGAAACACAAACGTGCCCAGCAAAGCCTCCTGCTCCTCACCGCCCGTGCCAGCGCTCACACCGGCACCCGAGCGGACACGCGGTAACGAAGGTAACGAAGGATTCCTCCATCAGCACCGCTGGTACAGAACACAGCGAACGGGATCGCTCTGCGCGTCCCCCTCTGCAGGGAAACAACCGCGCGGACCCGAGGAGAACACTGAGAGATCCTCACTCTATCTCAATAGATATTTAATAGCCGAGCTGAACAAACTGCGTTAGCAGCCAGCGGGTCCTGGGGGCAGAACGCCATCAAGCCTTGGCACGACCCGGCCGTTCCAGCGGGCAGAACGCTGCGGTGTGTGAGCGCGGGACAGGCACAGCCCCGCGGGCTGACACACGCACAATTCCCACCACAAGTGCTGGGAACTGCTGTTCCTGAGAAAGTACCAGAACACACGCTACTTATCTACATGCTGCTGGTCACCCCCTGTCCCTGGGCTCAGAGCTCCAGGGACAACCCGCACGCTGCTTCTAGGAAGCTTTAGTGCCCCCGACACCCACCTCACCCCGCCACCAGCGCCCGCTCGGCTTCCCACCCAACTTACCATCTGTTCCAGGTCTTGCAAACTCTCATACAGATGCACAAGTCTCTATGACTGAGGTAGCTAAAGACAGCCATCCAGACTTCCCTCTGCATCACGTGGGCTGCCCCGTCATCCAGGGGGAGCGAGTCCGGAGGGGGGCTGATGGGAGGAGGCCGGATAACGTGCCGCTCCATCTGAATGCATTTGGGAGGAGAGAGCGAAGGCGGCGGCCGGGCTATTCCCCGAGGTGTGCTGCGAAGGCTGGGGATGAGCTGGTGCCTCAGCTCCCGGGGAGTCCCGTTTAACCCTTTGCTGAACCTATGGAGTCTCTCGCTGTTGTTCAAAGCGCGCTTGGGTTCCTCGTTCTCGCTCTCAGGCTCAGATTTGATGGGTTGGTGATTCTCGTTGGCAAGGCTGTTCTCGGTTTTTTGGATCTCCTGGTTGAGCTCCTTGCTGAGCTCTTTGCTCAGTTCCTTATTGGGAAGCCGCCTTTTCCTCCTCATCTTGAACTTCTTCTTGTCCCTGGGCTCGGCGCCCTCCGTGCTGGGACCTGCGGTGGGCGAGCTGGACCGCGACTGGTCGCTGTCCTTGGACCGGGGAGGTGCTTCTGGCAGGTCGTCCTCCGGCTCCTGCTTGAGACGCCGCAGGGGTTTGATCATGGCAGTTCGGTCATCCGGAGCCTTCCACGATCGCCGCTGAAAAGGAAGAGACAAGGGCTGACTATTTGAGCAAGAACCACTCAGCGATAGCTCACACGCGGATGCTCCACACGGGCAGCCCTGCCCGGGGGGTCGGGCTGTGCGCCAGCGCCCGGCCCTGCCCGGCCGAGCACACGGGAACATTCACCGGCCAAAGGTGTCAAGTTCAAGTGCCATCATGGATGAGGAGTCCGGCTACTGACGCTCTGGACTCCACGAGAGTGATAAATGCGCTTATTCACCGTGCATAACACCGCAGGTTTGAGGGTTTTACTCATGGCACAGTGGACAATGCGCACACAGCTGAGACAGCTCCTCCCCAGCAGGCCAGAAGCAGCCAGGCTTGGCCACACTCACTGGGCACCCACTTCAAAAACCAGTGACGGGCATTCACGCCCGACGGCCAAAAGACCAAATTCTGAAACCTCCTGAATCGCGGTCACCGACTCACACTGTGGCTGGGCTGCTGCGGCCTTTACTGCTGGATACTCGCACCCTCCTTTAATTACGCTTTAGCTGCTCCTTTACACGCAGAACGGGGAATGTGACAGGTCTGACACTGCCACAGCCTCACGAGACCCGGCGCTGACACCGTCTCCAACACAACGCCGGTGACAGGCCGGCTGGCGCCTCCCGGTCACTGCTCCTCACACAAACTGCACTGCCTGGCTCACACTCAGCAAACCGCCCTCCGGTTCACACCAGAGAGAAGTGTAAGAGACACACAAACTAAGACCAGGGAAGACTTCGAGTGTAATTGATGACTACAAGCAAGAAGCCACCAACTGCGAAAATGAAATAGCTCTAATAAGAAGAGGTCTGGACGGGCAAGAAAAGGTGAAGCGCTGTGAACACACTTGTTGTATCAGAAGGTCTGTGCTTTTGCAATAAACTAATTGGATCAAGTCAAGAGATGGGCTGCTGTGCTTCAGACTGTGGTGCACAGCAGAGGAAGCTCATCACCCTGTCTTTAAATTAACATATTATAAAGAGAGAGGCCACAGTAAGTTAATGACAGATTAGAATAAAAAAAAAAAATACAAGATCAGACTATTGTCAGCTTGCGGCATCCTTCACACAGGGTGCTGATGAGCGTTTTGTTTAAAGGTATCAGAGTTCTGTTACCGTGCCAGCTGGGGAGAGGTGATCGATACTTGTGTGTCAGGTCTGTGCTGTGGACAGAACGCGGATGGGCTGTGCAGCCGGGCAGGATTCAACCACACGGGAACAACGAAACACCAGCAGAGAAACAGAATTTCGTTCCTTGGGTCATCAAAATGCAGCTCACTGCTGTATTTTAATATGGGACACCAGAACAGAAAATATGAAAGCAGACACTGCAGCTAACCTATCCTGAGGTGTAAAGGTTTCCATGAGAGAGATTCTGTGGTTTCAAGATGTAAACGGGATAATAAAAAACCCTGCAGTGGCACAAGGATGTGACTGACAGAGAAACTGGCTCATCTTTCAGCTCACATGAGGAGACGCGATTAAAAGGGATTGAGAACACACCTATTAAAAAGGCAAAGTACCTTCTTCTCGAAGAGTCTGTCGTCTTTTCCAAGTTTTAGCTATTGGAAGAGAAGTAAAAACCCCCAAACACGACATTTTTGTGCTGTCTGATGAAGGCTGGTGATGCACAGTGCCTTCCCCGCACACTGAGGGCTTTTACAGAGCAGTTCAAGCCATCTGTAAACCCTGCAGCGAGCCCAGGGGGACGGCAAAGGAAAGCACGGCCAGAAAGCAGATATGCACAGATAGTGTTGGGAATTTTGCTCTCTCACTCCACCAGAGCAACGCCAACCCCTCCACGTGCCGTACGGCAGCGTTCCCACCGTCAAGCCTTGCAGGGCAGACCGACGGCTGCTCCTCACGAACCGCACACGGAACACAAACCCAGCTACTGATTCCTATTTTAAAACTGTCAGCCATTTACTCATGAGACACATTAAATCTCGGTCCTCGTTTCTACCTCTGCACACCGGCATTTCCGTATATCCCGAGTACCACTTTTTGCAATCCACGTGACAGTTCGGAGTGTCTCTGCCTGGCCCAGGAACTCCGGCTGTTAAATCCAGGGAACAGCTGTCCCCACATGGCTGTTGAGAGCAGCTCCTCCTCTCTGCAGCTACACCAGGTGTCATTTCTACAGGTCCTGTGATGGTGTATCGCGTGTCCCTGAACCAGCCACCAAACACGCTGGCCTGCGCCACCGCGTGGAGAGAGGAAAAAGTTCCATTTAAAATCGATTTTCACCTCGTTCCTACTCCAAGCATCTTGTAAAGACTTCTCTGTTAAAGTGTGTTTTCCGGTATTTTGAATAAAGCAGCTGCCATAGCCCAGTGTTTTCGGCCTCTGTTCAAAACTACTGTCCTGCTAGACTGGCAGTTTTCAGAAAGGAAGGTAAAACACCCCAGTTTCTTTTGTAACAATCTGTGATTTCAAGATGAGCTATAAGCCAGAAGGCAAGAGACATCAGCCCCAACCAGCCCACGCGCATCTGTGGAAGCACATGAAAAGCGTTTTGTCATACCCGCTTTCTCAGAGAGGGTTCCTGGGGTTTCTCAAATTTCCTTTTCCTCCACAGATGCACCTCGTCTGACTTTCTCCTCAGTATTGAGTCAACTGGAGTCTTCTTGGAATGTTCCTCCGATTTCCGCCTGGGAGTTTCTTCACAATCCCCTTTCCGTTTCGCAGCGTCTGTCACCTCCTTGTTGTCTCTGTTCATTTTCTGTTCCTTCAGCAATGAGCCTGGGAGATTTGATGCGTATTTGAATCCTGGTCCGCGCTTTTGCTTGTACGCCAAAGAGACACAAAACACAAACAAACTTTATATCTTAGGCCTTTCTCAGCTCTTTATCTAAGTTGCCTCCAACACTGGTGGGTTGATCACTTTGTAACAGATCAAATTATTAGCAAGGAGTTAAAGTAGTTTCAACCTTCACAAAGTTATTTTTGTAAACACACACTTGCAGCGTCTGTCTCAGTTTGCAAAGAAATAATGTTTCACTAATTCCAACAGACACTTCAGGTTTTGCATAATTGCTTCTGGATTTTTATTTTTTAAAGTATTTTAATCTTAGAAATTAGAAGCAGCACTGCGCAGAACCAACCTAAATACCCCCTGGGTTTTGGGTGAAGTGTTGGTACATGGAATAAGAATGCAAAAATTATTAAAGAATAGAAAGACATCGGCTTATTTCCTCCAACTGAACTAAATTAAGCACAAAATCAAAACCTGGTATCGGGCAAAATTCTATCTACGAGCCAGACAGAATGCTTGAGATCGTGTATCTCATTCCAGCACCACTTATTCCCATTTAACTCACTTTTCCAGTTTTCCCTGCATGGTTGCACTTCGGACACTCCCAGCAGTTCGGCAGCTCGTCGTTAACCACACCATCCGATTCCTTCACCTGGTGAGAGACAAACACAACTCAATTCACAACCGTGCCGCAAACCTCTACGGGCAGATCGTTCAGAGGCATTTCGTACAGCTCAGAACTTTCTCTGGTTTGCTGCTCTTCAATGGTCGCGGAAAAGAAACCCAGATCCCCGCAGGTGCTGATCCATCCAAGCCCTTGGTCCTGCGCAATTCATTACTCTTCTGGTGATGTCAATGGGAGGAAAGCGTGCTGGCCAAACTGGTATTTCACAAAGGGTTCAGGTCTGGGCTTTTTATGAAGGTCAATGACAATCCCAATTAACAGAGGGCACATTCTGCTCTTGCAAAAAACCACACAAAACAACAAAAAACTCCCCACCCCAGCAACCCCAACCCAGCCCCAGGACTGTAACCACACCATCTCCAAACGTCCTCCCGTGACACTGATGTGAAAAGCTCAGTCCTGTCCCACGTCCCCCAGAGCGAGGCACAGTCTGATCTTTTAACGGGAAGGGATTTTTCCCATACACACGCTCTCACGTATATTAATACCGTTCGGCATTTTTAGAAGCAAAGCGCCCTGCACTGTAATCAAGTGTTCCTTAAAATATTTTTCTGTATGGATCAGAACTCGCAGTCCCATGCCGCCAGCCCATGTGCCAATAAAAATGACGCCTGCCAAGTCAGCTGGAGAACAGGAGCTTTTTATTCAGCAGACTGGACACGTGAAGGCATTTTGAAGGTTTCTCACACCCACAGTTACTCAGTGTAAGGAAGAGAAATGCCTATTACTTCACTATCTCTGTGAGACTGTGACATTTTGCTTTTTGAAAGAGAAAACGCACACTCAGTGTTGCTGCACTACAAGCAAAGCACAGTCCTGCCCGACACAGCTGAAAAGCTGCTGGTTTCTGAATTTCCATACAAGAACCTGCGCTGCTGGCCGACCAGGAGATGGGTGCTTCTGAAAAGGCATTTCTGTGAATGAAACTCAGGATGAGAAGTAGAACTAAGGTAGAAACATCCTCCACAAAAACATATACTCTCACTGATTGCACATTCAGATTTAAGGGCTTAGTTATATATTCAGAAAAAAGCCTTGAGGGAGAAAGGAAAAAAAAGAAAAAAATGTATTACTATTGTAGGCAACAAAACCACACTATTGTCAAGACAAATAGCTGGGCACTGGCATGAGCAGCACAGGAGCAGGAGACTGCTGCTGAAACAGGCAGGGGCAGAGATGTGCAGATTTTTCGTGTTTCTGCCCCATTTCCTCCGCTCCTCCCAGCCCAGCAAGAACGCGCTGGCTGGGCAGGATCAAACCCTGGGTTTTGGGAACTGCTTCCTCCGGTCCCCCCGCCAGACAGCAGCCGTTCCCGTTCCACCATCCAGCCCGAGGGATGACGTGCCAGTCTCTCTCAGCAAGTCTTCTGGAGTTAATAAATGAGTAAATGAAGTGGGCAGAATTTAAATAGTGTTTTTATCACAACTGTGTGCCTTTGAACCTTCTTTCCCATGGTAGGTGTAAGATACTCCAGGAGTTGTTGTACACATCTCTGCCTCAGGGGAACAATTCCTGGCCCGAGCCCAAGTTGGGAACAAGTTATTTCCCGCACTGAATATAGAACAAATGCTACTGAAGAGAAAGCGTTACAGCTCTGTCCCTTCTGTGAAGTTTAAGGAACCGAACAGATGTGAGGAGCTGTGAGCAAACGAATGAGACACACGCAAACCTGCCGCTGAATCTGTCCCAAGCCTTTCAGGCTGGGCGGGAGCCAGTTCGGAGCGTTTGCTACAAACAGCAGGTGGGTGTCTGAAGCACCCTCAGAACCGTACCCGTGGCACGAGGTCAGCAAGGCACAGTCCGAACACGAGACGACGCGACTGCGAAGTCTTCTGGTTCAGGAACATGGAGACCCCAAGACGCTGACCTGACATCGCTGAGCGAGAGCCAGGAATTCCGGCAGTGCCGAGACCGAAACAACCATGGGCAGCACCACAGCTGGGCTGGGAAAGGTCTTTGTATTTCTGCTGTTCTGACAAGGGACCTAAATATTCACCTTTTCCATCAGTATCACCCCAAGGTGAAAAAGAACAGGCTCCTACTTGGGAAAACAAATCCCTTCTCCTTAAGAAAACAGCATCAGATGCTGCATTCACTCTCACATACTAACCAGCATTACCAGCAATTTGAGACGTAGCAACAAAAACGCATCAGTATCGGTTCAAGTCGAGCACTCTGTAACAATGAAAGGCAATATTCCTCCAAAAAGGCAATATTCCTCCAAAAACTCTGACTGGCTCCCTCTGGAAACAATGCTGCGCTTGTGAAACACTGACCAAAGATTGTCATAAGAAACTCTTCAGCGAAACAAGCAACTGCGTTGGTATTGTATTTGCAAGGAAAGCTGCGCGTCAGACCCTCCTGGGTACACGGAACATCCCGGCTGTCCTTTGGAGACGTCTTGGAGGGAATCCACTCCATGTGGAATAAGCCAGGAAAGGACACTCCTGTCGCTGATCCAGTCTATCCCAGTCTCCCCCAAAAGGCCATTGAACTGGAGATGAAGACAGTTCACGGGTGCTCCCGCCCATTCACCAGCGGGGCAGGAAGGGACTTTCTCCAGGGCAGCCGAAGCCGCTGCCCTGGGGCTGTGTCTGCGCTCAAAGGCGCTTCCCACAAGGACTATCTATGGGCTCCATCCTCCGGGCTTCAGCCCACGTCGAGGGCTCCAGCAACACCTCAACATGGCAACGAGTTTTTTGTCTCGCAGAAAATCATAGAACTTGGGAATAAAGAGCAAGGAGGGATCCCAGGAAGAGGCTCCATTTTCCTTTTGCTGCTCCCCTGTGCATAGTCTCACCTCATCTTCCAAGACAGTTCTGAAATCCTACCAGAGCCCTTTCGTGTCAGTAAATAAAACTGTCCCAGCTACCCCAGCATTTCAGCTCAACTGAGAAATTAAAACACAAGACACACTGTAAATCTCCCACGGTTCAATTTTCAGAAACACCCAAGGTAACATTGTTCCTAGTTACCAAAACAGCACTCAGAACACCACACATGCATAAAAGAAAAAACAGCACTGGCTTGATTTCACAGATCTGACCCACATCCTGTGCAACTAGTCCCAAATGTGGTACGGGGCGAGGAAACCAGACTTGAACTGCCACGAGACCATGATCGTGTCCTCTGGACTCCGCTGTGAAGCATCACTGACACTACAAAGCAAGAGATGGGGAACACAGGGGGCACTTTGAGAAAGGGCTGGAATAGCAAACAGCAGCTACAGGCCAAACCCGAGGTACCTCTGGAAATGAGCAGCTCCTTCCCTTGCTTCACCAGCCCCCCAAGCCTTGTTTTACACAGAGCCAAGCAAGCAAAGCTCCATTTCAGAGCCCATCTGCAGCAGGAGCTGCAAGCACCAATTTCATGAATCAGGGAGACAGCCACAGTTCTGGTTTCCCAGCTACCTACTTTCTGCTCTAATAAATGACACACACAGAGCTCGGTGCGATGCTACATACAGCGCAAGAAAAATAAAAGGCTGGGAGAGCATCACCCCGGGCCTGCATAAGGAACATAGCTCTCCTCCCAGAGATCCCAGAAGGGCCAAAAGCTGCTTTCTGGGGCATGGTGTGTCAGAATACATTTGCTTTGGCAAATCATGTTAACCATAAACAAATCAGCAACAAGAAACGGCTGATCAGCTGAGACAAACCAGCTCTGGAGAAAGGAGGCTTCTAAATGCTAATACACAAAGATAGGCCCAAAACGACACTTTTGTTACCAGGAAAGAATATAGCTGCTCACAGGACTTAAGTCAGCCAAGGCTGAGCGCTCCTGCAGCCTGGAACTCGCTCAGTTTGTTCTCCAGAGCTGCCGGCTTCCTCCTGCAACATTCGCTGGTAACATCTTTGAAGCAGCTGCCACGGGAAGGCACATCTGGACAAACACCAACAGCGAACTGCTCGTTTCTACTTCATGGGACACGGGAAGGAGCTACCAAAACAGGGACCGTGACTAACTCAGCCAAAACTCTCGGTCCCTTTGAGCTTCCCATCCCAACTGAAACTCCTCGTTTCCTCAAACAAGAAGCAAAAAAGAAAGAAGGAAAAACAAAACCAAAAAGCCCACAAGACATTTGCATAGACACACATCTTGGAGGCTGCCCAAAGCCTCTGCTTCCAGGGGATGCTGTTACATCAAAGGATCCTCATCAGGTCTGCACGGACCACATGGTCACCCTGCTGCTCACACCAACTCTTTGCTCACTTAGATTTCCAAAGATGAAAATGGGAAAGCTTTCCAATTTCTGTGCACTGCCTTTACACTAAGGTGATAACTAATCCAGTTTTTGTTTCCAACATGCATCACATCCTTGTACTCACCTTAAGGCATCCTGGGTGTATGATTTCATTACAAATGGAGCATTCCATTAGCATGAGATTAAACTTGCTCTCCTCCTCTTCCACAGTGTCCTCCTTCCCGGCTTCTCCGCACACCAGACATACAGCAGTATGAGGCAACACCGGCTGTTTATTTGGATCAGAAAGAAGTCTTGATCAGGACACGGAAGACATATGGAAACAGAAGAACTCAATACGAATTTACAGTATCCTCATTTCAAAGAGGAGATAAATAGAGATTTACTGCGCAAACTGCTGAAGGCTCCAGCCCAGCAGAGCAATGAAGGCAAGAAAAACTGGTAACAATCAGGGTTGGGCACCCAGACCAAGCATCACAGGACGTGTTCCATGGAATGAAAGTGCCCTCCCTGTAGCAACACAGATTCATGGGGCATCCCAGGGATGGATGAAAATGATTTTTTTGTGGGATGACTGGAATCTGTGAGCTGACACAGACATCAGCATGCAAGTCACTTCACTAATGTACAACGGGAGGGAAAAGAAGCAACCTAGAGCATCACTGTTCACATCTGTTAAGCTCCACAACCTGACTGGCAATTTGGCAGCTCCCCTTTTTCACAAGCAGGGCAGACAGATGTTATGGGACCCAATCCAGGTCCCGCAGCAAGCCCACAACAGAACCAAGAACAGACCTTCTCCTCACTGACAATCGATTATCCAGGACCCCGCTCCCACCCTCAGCGCTGCCAAAAGCACCGTAGAGACACTTAAAAAGAGAATTCCTCT
Organism: Pampusana beccarii; assembly: GCA_013399365.1. NCBI lineage: Eukaryota > Metazoa > Chordata > Aves > Columbiformes > Columbidae > Pampusana > Pampusana beccarii. The sequence goes on along the minus strand of VWYH01011280.1, from coordinate 385,379 downwards.
CTTACAAGTGTCACAAGTGAGAAGCACACTGATTTTTTTCAGTCTTTTGCTGAGGCAGAAAGGTAACTGCAGCATCTCGCAGACCTGTCACCCATGTCAAAGCACTGAATGCCAGGCTAATTAAAAAGCCACCTTTGTGCTAATGAGGAACAAACTTCTGGTTTGCAGCAATAAGGTATAAGCCTCATTACAAGGAAGAAAAGGAAGATCCTCACAAGAAGCTGCCTGTAATGTGAAATGCAATCGATTAGGTTGCAAGTCCTTAACTATTAAACAGCCAGAGGCAGAAATGTGGCTTTTCACGGCAAGGATCTCTTGTAAATGGAGTGAATAAAATCCCTAAGCGGATACTTGCACACCGAACCTGATCAATGCAGCAGCAGTCCATCCTTCAGCAGGTTTCCAATAGGGAAAACCGAGCTACAGCCATTAGAGTACAGTGTGCTGCCCTGTGCACCAGCATCTGATACCTTAGCTATGGCAACGCTTTCCTGCTTCCTCATGCCAGTACTTACCCACGCTCCATTTTAAAAGCATTTTGCAAATGCTGTTTAATTCCCACCCTTCCTCCAAGCACAAAATGGGAATCCCCAGGATCCCATTCCACCAGCAGGTAAACCAGAAAAAAGCAAAGTTGTCTAAAGTCCTAAAAGCTCCATCCACTTGCTCAGTCCAATCTTCCACACAAGTATTTATACCCACACACAAGAACCAGCATCCCGGGAGCAGCACAGTTTTTCTCGCTGGGTGCAGGGTGTCCAGGGGATCTCCTGTGTCCTGCCCCCCTGAACAGCAACCGCGCTGTCACAACTCGCCCTCCCAGCACAGCCCAGCGCTCCCTTCAGACTCGTCCAGCGCAGCATCAAGTGTCCCAGGCACTCCTGTTCCCTTTCGTGACTGAACTGGTGATGCTGAGGAGTCTCCTCTGAACAGCACTACAGGCTCTCTTAAGGCTTCAGAGTTTAATGGAAGTCTGTGTCTAGTTAATATTGCCAATGTTATTAACCAGAGGAAAGCACAATCCCAGACCCGCAGGGATCATTACTTCCACAGAGCTTTGCTTCAGTGTTTTGGGCTTTTTTTTTGGCTGGAAAGTGTTGGGTAGGTACCACAATGTATTACTACTGCAATTGTTAGAGAACATAATGAACAAGAATAAAGACAATAGGACTGCTTATAGGAATGTAAAGCATCCTTAGAAGTTAGAACAGTTCAACCTGCTAATTTTCTATGTTTTTGCTGCTCCAAGGAAGTCTGTAACACTCCCGCTGCTATTTACAGGGATGGGAACCCATGAAGGTCTTTTTTCAGTGCATGCAAGGGTGGGACAAGGAACCAGACCACCCCAGAGCCCTGTGCTCTAACCACAACTTCTGGAAATAAAACTGCAGATACCAAGAAGAAAAATGTGTCTTTGTAGAAGAGAGGGCTGAGAGAATGACTAAACTGGAAGAGAAGCTAGTTCATCTCCAAAAGACTCAGCCTGTGTATCAAGAGTGAAGCAGCTTAGCATGAAACTCTCCTTCATCAGTCAGGACAAGAAAGCACGCTGCAGCCCTAATTTAATCCCTCTGCTAAAAAGGCAGCATGATTTCACTATTTCTTCTCCCTGGAGAATAACAAATTCTTCATCCATGCTGTTCAATTCATGCCACACTCCAGGAAATCAAATGTTCAAAGAAAAGACACTTGAGCTGCAAAAGCACTCTGTGGAAAGGTAGACATTCTATGTACTTTACTGAGAGATCCAGCAGAGCTGAATCCAATCCTCTATGTCAAGAACAGCACAGAGCTTAGAACAGGACATGGAGTGAGCTACCAGGAGCAGCTACTGGAAACCTTAAGTGCTTATCAGTTTTTTATCAGTGTCAGACTAAGTCATCTAACGCTTCCACTTCAGTTTCCTCATCAGAATTACAGAAAAAAAAANAAAAAAAAAAAAAAGAGAGCGAGACAGAAAACCAAACCCTTAACAACAGCATAAACAAGACCTCCCAAAGCATTAAGAGAAAAGCTAAAGTTAATTTTTACCCTTGACTGGGGGTACTGTGGACATGAGACCCGAGAAGCAGCTCAGTGACAGGCAGTATGAAAGCAACACATTCAAAAGGTGCTTGAACAACTTAATAGAAGATTAACCTGTCAATATTTGTTAAATACAAATCTACCACTTATGAGTCAAGAAGCTTCTAAGCAATGCTACAGGAGCAGCCCAGGAAACCGTCTTTGCCTGCGTGACCCGCTCTGATGTTCACCCCTCCACAGCCATTTCCAGTCCCTGAGGAAAACAAGACCCTGGCTTGATGGCTCTTTGGCTCGTCTGGATCAGATCCCTCCTACATGCCCAGGTCATGGCAAACAAATTGAAAACCAGATCTCAAGCAGGCTGGGGTCACCAGTGCCAAAATCTTGGGTGAGAACGACAGCCAAAGATTTCTCCATATCTTGAGCTGGTTAAGTAGTTAAGACGGTAAAACCGGTTGCAAGGCAGCTCTTCCCAGGAAATTCAGAGATCCAAACCAAACAGGCCTCTTCTCCCTTTGAATGAAAACTTCCCACTTTTCCCTTCTCCCAAAACCCCAGAATTTCAGTGTGATTAGAGTGCCCATTTCCACTGTACCGATAATCTCCACATCTACTTTCTCCTTTATGAGGAATGAAAGCTGTGCTACTAAGTAGTAGTTTAAGATTTGGGGGGATGAAAAGCAATGGGAAACAGAGATCTGAACCAAGAGGGCAGGGGTTACACTGTTTTGCCCAACGCACTTCAGAGACTACGCAGAGCAGCGTTCTCAGTCCCACACTTTGTCACCAGGAGACACAGATATAGGAAAGAAACCTCCAATGAGCTGTAGCAACAGGTACACTTACTGCGATACACTGCCTCATAATGCAGGACTGTTTCATCCTGCCAGGTCCCCCAAATTTTTTCATGTCTTTGCAGAAGTGACACTCGCCGCACTCTGTCCGCAGACACGCTTCGCACTTGCGGCATCTCGTCCTCCTCCGACGTGCTCCGGCGGTTGTCCGATTAGCTGCGAGCTTCACCGCAGAAGCCGTGCCCAGCTTCCCTTTGGGCCGGCCCACTGCCCTGTTCTGAAAGAGCCAGACACACAAAGTTAATCGCGCATCCCACGTACCATCTAAACTATAAAACCTCCTTGGACAGGAGCTGTACACACCTTAGATGTAAAAGTGACAGATGTATCGCAATTATACACAGATAGGCAATACTCAGCAGATGTATATGATCACTTGTATAGCTGAAGGAGTGCCATGACCTTTTCAAGAAAAGATGCATTGTAAAAAGACAAAGAAACGAAGACATAAGAGATCCCAAACCTACGGCAAGCCCACTTCGACAGGAGGGCAGGGAGAATCCGGTTATGCCCAACAACGTGGGATCGAGTCCCCAGTGATGTGCTTGGCTTAGGTCAAGAGACGATCTGCACCATCGCTGAGCTCTGGGCTAGGGAGCTCTTTGGATTGTACTCAGGTTAAGCCAGGAGGTTACTTTCCTCCCCTGGAAGTGGAAGAATCCAAGGAGGCAGCAAAAGTAATTTTGAGGTTACATACAGCTGTGAAACACTCAGCAGCAATGGCTCAAGCCACAGCAATCTCCCTAAAAAACCAGATTATTAACTACTGCCAAGTGATAAAGTGGGAAATAAACCACAAATACTACAAAACCTTTCCAGAGTAGCTCCCCTCACATCCAATACTACCAAGTGCTCAAAAATAGAACACTAACTGATGCTGTGCAAAGGCTAAAAAGGGCATCTCAGGTCTAGATTTCAATGACCTTTAAGACAGCAGCTAAAGGAGCATGAAAAGATTTTAAACTATTAGGTTAACTGCAACATATTCACTCTGGATATCTAAATTTCATGTTCTCATCAGAAACTCCCTGTTATACACAAGAACTTCCAGCTCAAGCCAAACATCGCTAAATACCATGTAATTGTATGGGGCTAATTACGCAAGAATTGGCTTGGCTCATTCTTAGCGCTGACAGCTTTCTCCATAAAGATGACAATAATAGGACTGCAAAGTTCATCTGGTTTAGCTTTTACACAGTTTTCCCACTTTCCGCACATCTCAGCATATGACCAACTGACCACTTTCTGTTCCTGCCGAACTCTGGGCAGTCACCGAGGTAAGGACAGGTTGGCTTTACAAAGCCATGCCCGATTTCCACTGTGGTTTTTAAAAGAAAGGCTATAGAAACACTTTACTTGATACTACAAAAGCTTCCCAAAGTGTCCTACTATACAACTGAAGAAAGCCACATTGCCAAGTATTTGATCTTCCTCCCAGCTGACTTTGCAGAGCTCCAGTGACTTTCAGATGCGGAAGAGCGCCGATACTTTAAGTCTCCATCCCAGGAACCGCGATGCTGGGAAAGCAGAGACGTCAGGAGCTGGACCTCTCGGCTTTCTTTCCCACAGACCTTCTATCGTAACCGAGGTGGGAGAAAACATCACTTAGCTGGTGAGGTTACACAGATTTCAGCAAGTTTTTAATTATGCTCCTCCAGAACACTTTTTTTTCTGCTAGAAGGCTGACTCACACTGTGCTGTGTGAACACAGACAAGAGTATCTTCCTTCCCATGGGCAACCACACCAGGCACCTGGATTTCAGATCCATTTCTGACACTCTAAAGAATAAATATTTACCTTTTAGACCAACTTTTCAGCCTCTCAAGGATAAAGTCAGCACTGGCAGGACTGGCTTAGAACCAACCTCGATAAGAGAGAATTTCCTTCCTCAGCACGAATCACCCCTCCGTCCTCTCTGTTAGAGTCTCCTTCCATAGCAAGGGAAATGAGGCACAAACCAAAGGTTGGACATCAGCAGAACAAGTTAAACCAAAATACCTTCAACGACATGGGCAGTTCCCTCTGCCAACAGCACGTGGAAGATTCTGCGCAAGAATCTGACTCCTTCCCGCCAGGTCTGAGTACAATTAAGTTTCTTAAGAAGGCAAACGACTGACATGACACCGTCAGAATAGTCTTTTAAAATGCAATCTCTTTCAAGGAAAAATCAAACTCGGTACTTTTCCAGCTGAAAGACAACTCCTGATCCTGCCACAGTAACACGAGCCAAGTCCTAATTCTGAGGACAGTGTTTTAAGTGCCAGGACACTGCAAAGATGCAAGGGTAAAAAGGCATCACTTGAACACAGAATTTGAGAATCCTCAAAAAAAAAAAAGGCAGGAAGGTGAAGGTACAAGAACAAGTCTGAAGCCAGACCACAGAACTCAGATTTCCCTATAAATCACCACCACACAGCAGAACGCAGAGACGCAGACCTCTGATCTTACCGTATCTAATATTTCCTATGCCCCCAGACCTCTTCGCTGCTCGTTAGGAAATTCAAGCAGTGGTACTAGCTGGGTTTGTACTAATTTACCAACCCACCGATCCTCAATCCAAGCCACGTTTTCACTCCAGGATGTCGCAGCCAGCAAGGCTGGAGAGGCCTTGCAGGAATTCCCACTAGTATCTGGTTTCAAGGGGCTCCAAAGTGGTCGCTTAAAAACCTCCACAGAAGAAAATCTGGCCTGTGGGTTGCTATTCCAGAAAGGGGCTGGGATTCGAGGGGGTAGAAGGAGCCTCCAACATGACTTGGGGTTTATTTAGCACATGGCAGCCAGCCAGATAAATTCCAGGTCGATGTTAGTGAAGAGATGCTGCAGGATTTCCAGCTCAAACTGCAGTTTTACAATGTACCAGCCCTGGTAGGGAAAGCAGGTAAAGATTTCCTTCTCAGCTCCTGTTCCCATCTCTGTACTGCAATTTGCCACCCGAGCACAGCTCTGCAGAACTCTCTAGCAAACGATGAGGGGATGGTAAACCCTTAACCTGGGTTTACCACGATGGCCAGCAAGTCCCAGCTCCATGGCCTCAAGCTCAACTTTGGGTGACACACCAAGCCCTGAACGAGGCTCTGGACCAATGCAGTCTCCCACCTGCACAGCAGATCCCACTATCTCCTTTCCCAAGGAGATAAGCCGAGAACCAAAAGCACAGCCTGTGCCTGCTGACTGCAGTCCCCGGCAGCCACCTCTGAGAACTGTCAAGAAATGAAAGATGATACCAAACTTGAAGAATTTTTTTTCTTTAGATCTTACAACAAAACCCAGGGTGTTGAGACAGAGCCTGCCTGAAATACTATCACAAACAATCCCTGTGTTCTCCAAAACCTCCACAGAAACAGCGTTCATACTTCTCTGGCCACACGAGTCTTCAAAAGAAGGGTAGGAGGATGCTGAAGTGATGCCAACCACTCTCCGAGCCTGTAACGAAGACTGTGCAAGCAGCTGCTGAAACTTATTAGAATTAATATACTAAATATCTACCTCCATTACACTGAAACCTACAAAGCTAGTGGACTCATGCCGCCCTCCAAAACAAGGCACGTTAACATGACATCCTGATAAGATTTTTTTTTCCCTTTTGTGGCTTTGTTGGGGGTTTTTTTGTACCTCCCACCCGATTACTGCTCTGCAACACACAAAGGTAACCTGCTCCACAGGGCTGGGAATAAGCCCAGGTACAACACTTCCAACTCTAAACCATGCCCTAGGAAATGCTACCTGGAAGAGTCACTACTCAGAATATTAGTTTATCTTGGCCATAGACAAACACCTGGCTGCTGAGAAGTTTTCACTGGCTCCTTATAGGTACCTTAACACACTTCCACCATATGTCATTTCCCTGTTTGGCAGCCACCGAAAAGCCACCTACAGTCACCAGGGTCAGAAGCAGCAGAGGCACCAAGGGCCTCTGCCCTGAGCACAACACTTACAGCAACAGAAACCCAACTTTCATGTTTACAGCGACAGATTTCTAACCTTCACAGCTGCAAAGAATAATCAAAAGACCCCATGTAAGCAAAAATACCAAGAGCATCAAGCTTTGGAGACAACATTTCAAGAGCTATCAGCTGTTAAATGCATCATTAAGTAGGTGTTGATCTTCCTCAACTGCTGTCCCAACACCAACTCAAACTCACAAACTCCTCTGAGAGGAAGATCAGCCGATGNCAACTGCTGTCCCAACACCAACTCGGCTCTGTTGGAGTTGTCATCACACAACTCCAAACTCCTCTGAGGGGAAGATCAGCCGATCCTGTGAGTCCAGGAGGATGAAGGTCCTGGCTCCAAAAGCAAGGCTGACCAAGCCTGCAGCCTAGAAACGAGCTCTTCTGCAAGTGGCCTTTACCTGGGCATGGGTCTTATTCCACCACTCAACCTCAGCAACCTGCTTAAACTGCTGCCAGCAGCACCGCACCATTATTTCAGACTCAACACCTCCGAGAAAAACCCAGGGACATGCGCAGTGCCCTTCTGAAGGGCTTCTCACGTGGCCAGCTCAGCGAGACCCTGAAGCACTTCACTTCCTAACCAAGTACAACCTGAACGGCTTATGTATCCACTGCATAGATCTCTCCAAGACATCTTACATGCAGACTGTTCATTGCTTCAAGGTGCTGTGCGACGTTAATATATCCCTCCCATGTGCAAGGCAGGGCTGATTTCCTTCTGTAACGCGTGGACAGATTCTGATTATCCTCATTTGCAGTAGTTTGACCAAGTCCATGCAACTATGTATCAGCACCTAAAGACAGATGAGCACCCAGGACTTTCCAAGTGCCAGTCCTGCACTTAGACTTTATATGGCACTGCATTGCAATACAATTGTTTTAACAGAATTAGAACAGACAAATTTAATTATCAGTTGTTTCTTTATAACATCTGAAGAATAAACACTAGGAAAAAAAGAAGCCACACACATTAACCCACAATTGGTAACTGTTGTCAGCTAAAACATCACCCTAAACACGCTGGATCACAGGCTGATACTGGGCACTGCAGAAGCCCCGGGGAGCCACAGTAAAGGCTTTTGGTCAATTTCCCTGCCTCTCCTGCAGCACCAGAGCTGGGCACACACACAGGGGTATTTTTCAGTTCAAACAGGATGGAAGTTCTGGGGGACCAGGCTCCCTGCCCAGGCCGAGCAGCACTGTCCTCTGCTGCTCCCAGCCACCCAGGCTCATACTTTCGGCCTTCCTGCTAAGAAAACCAGTCAAATCGACAGTTTCCAGCAGTGGTGGTGACCAGCAACACACGTGTCAATGCACTGGGTCGAGATTCACCAAAGCCATTTTACCTGAGGTCTCCGAAACAGACCCTGTTATTAACTCTAACCCTGAAATATGGGGATAGTCACTAAACCGCCTGTTACACACGCACTGTCTCGCACTAGAGAATCACAACCAAGTTAACAGCTCTTCAGAATTAAACCCTTACATCTCTCCAGCAATTAACAGAAACCCTTGTCAAAGAAAGAACTTAGAGGAAAGAAGGACAGGATGACATGACTGCAGAATTTGGCGGGGATGGGGATGAAGCTACTTTAAGACAGCAAAAATCACACTGATGCCAGTAACACCCTTAGAAGCTGTATTAACTGAAGAGCACAAGCCAACAGCACCGATCCAACACGTCTGACTAAAGCGCATCTCCCAGAAGCCTACACACGGGAACTGCAGGGACGTTGTTTTCCTCTAGCAGTGACAGTTCACAAGAGCCACATCACCCATCATCAGCACGCGCTCCGGCCGGGCGGGGAGTCCTGCAAGACAAGTTTTGGTCCAACGTCTCCCATTAAGCACGAGGCATCAGAGGGAAAGGGAAGGCGGGACTTTTTCAAGCCCAGCCATCCCCAAACAGGATTAATCCTCTCCAGATGTTCACGGCCACCATCTCCTCCAATTCATACCCACAAACTTTCTCACCCCCTCCCACAAAAAGCAATTGTAGTTCCTAGTGACTGAAATATGGGGATAGTCTCCACTATGGAATAAAGAGCTCCATGTCCCACAGGTAACTAGAAAAGTTTATACCTCGCAGGTTCACGTGGGCATTAGTGACACTCCAGCAGCTTTTCAAGCGACAGAGCGATGCTGTTTGGGGTGGGATACACTGGCACAAAAGTGCCAACGCAAAGTGCCCCCATTTATTTTCCTCTGGTGGCAAGGAAGCAAGAGTTAGGCCTGGAGGGTACAACAAGATACATAAGCAAAAATATACCTTTGTTGATAAGCTGCATCTGAAGCAGGAGCTCTTAAAAAGACACCAGTAAGTTATACAGACTTGGGGCACCTTGTACCAATGTGGCTTTTCTTCTTACAGCTACCTCAGGACAAATCCCCCTACCCCAACCCAGGAGCGTTCTTCTCAGTCTCTTTGCACACACAGAAGTGTCACACTCAGAAATCACATTTCTCCCTACCCATGGCCAGGACAAATGCCCGGCACCCACATGCCGCCGAGCCCCGCTGCTGCTGCCAACTGCAGCTACCGCAAGCACAGTAAATCCTGTCCATCCTGCTGGGACACCCGATGGTCTTTTTGGGGTGTTTAGACACAGATTGAGGAAAGAGGAAAGGCTGAAGGTGAAAGGCTGAGTGACAAAACCCACAGCTCCTACCCGCCTGAAGTTGTGCTGCTCAACTACACCTGTAGAGCCTTTCACCTGTTACACACTAAGGACTATCACGATAGAAAAAAATATACCGATTTTACACGCCCCATGTAGAAAAGTACAGTAACTACACATAGTAAAGCAGGCTTGAACGAAAAGTTGGATCCACACAAGGGTTTTCACCACTGAAACAGTTTTGAACAAAACCACTCCATGGGTCTTTGCTACGTAGGTCACAGCGTTATAATTCAGGACCAGACCAAGCCTTTTAAGAAATCCCATAAGAAGGATCTCCGCTTTCTTGCATTAATTTTTGTTTTAAACTATTAAGATACAAAAGGCTATCAAAGCCACAAGTTTTAGAAGAGCTAAAGAATCTCAGAACGTAACCAACTTTCCAAGTTCATGCAGCAAGAACTAGCACCTCCAGTAGCGATTTCACAGCTGGTACAACAGAGCTGAGACCAATCCGCTGCCCTAACGATTAAAAAAGCGTACGGTAATCGCACCAAGACAGAGACACAAATGGAAAAGCCTGGTGCAGGGCAAAGTTTAAGAAAAGGAAGGGAGCTGGGACATTTTAACTACCAGGTCTTAGAGTTGAGCAGTGAATCAAACAACAGCACAGGCCTGCACATTCACACAATCCCCAGCATAAAGTCAAGTCTTAATGAAGTTAATGCATCCAAGACCCAGCTTAGGTTCTTGGACTGACGCTCCACCAGGCCAGGGCAGCACATCAACACCAGAGCTGCCATCCACACCACAACCGCCAGCCCAAACTCTTCGTCAGCCCAGCTTTCTTGGTGCAATCCTGAAGCAAAATATAGTAAAACTATTAGAAATGAGATGGGTTTTGGAGGACAAACGCAACACCCGGCATACCTACAAAGTTGTCTCTAAAAGCAAATTAGGCTATTTTGAAGAACAAAACACCTTGAGTTACGAACAAAACTATCAAGTTTATGTTCAAATTGCATACACATGTTTAATTCTATTCTTGGTATATTTTTAATTGCTTAGGCAGTTCCTAGAGAGTAAAACATGCAATCTAGAACATATGTTCTGGATTATTTTTCACAGATTACTTCATAAATTCAAGAAGTTTATTCTCCATCCCTCACAGGAAAAAAAACAAAACAACCCAAAAACCCAACCTTCAGAGAATATAAACCCTTAAAGTATTAATAAAAGTTCTCTTTTCATTTCAGCACATATCCTTCTCTTTATTCTACATGCCTTGACCCTGGGAATGGAAAGGAGGATTTGGCCATAAATCAAACTAAGACAAGGTGGCCAGGCTCAGCATCAGACTCTTGAGGAGTCCTGCAGCCCTCCCAGCTATTTGAGGAATCTTACTAGGAAAAAAAAAAAAAATCATAATAATTCTGGAAACCATAAAGAAACGCTAGGGAAACGCCAGGAGCCCCCCTATCCGAGAGGAACAATCACACACTCCCAGCGCATTGGCCTCCGAAGCGGCGCGGGGCCCTCGGAGCTGCCGAACTCCCGGTGCCCCCNCCCCAGGGCGGGCGGCACTGGCCCGGGCCGGGCCGGGGCCGCTCCCGACCCCACATTGTTCCCCGTCCCCGCTGCCGGCGCGGCTCGGCTCGGCGCTGCCCGGCCCGGCCTCCTCCCCTCCCTTCCTGCTGCAAACTTCGCCGCCCGCCCCGGACCTGCTCCAGCCCCAGCTCGGGCCTCGGCCCCGGCTCGGGCTCCGGTTCCGACTCGTAGTCCTCCTCGTCGGCGCTCGCAGACATGGCCATGGCTCATGGTGGGCCCAGGCGGAGCCGAGCTGACATGGCTGGAGCGGCGCTGCTGGCGGAGCCCCGCTCCCCGCACACACACACACACATGCAGGAGGAGGAGGAGGAGGAAGGGGGGCCGTGCATATTCATGCCAGGCAGCCAGGAAGGGGCTGGCCCAGCCGGCACGGCCAATCGCGGCCCGCTTGCACAAAGCCGGCCTGCGGGGACAGCGCGGCCGCCCGGCCCGGGTAGCACCGGCACCGAGCCCGTCCGAGTCTGGGGCGGGGGTGATGGGGGCGCGGGGAGGGGGACACTTGAACGCCCCGCTGGCAATTAGCCCCCCGCTGGTAATTAGCCCCGCGAGGGGGCGGGCCCATGCCGGGCCTGGCTGGGTGTGCCGAGCGGGGCGGCGAGGGGAGGGGATGCGCGGCGCGGGGATGCGCGGCCGCCCGCAGGGTGCACGGCGCTGCACGGCTGCTGGAGACAAAGGAGAGGCACAGACGGACAGACAGACGCACACACCCCCCCCTCTGCCTCGCTACCTGCCGGCTCGCCTCCTGCTGCCAGGATCGGGACGGGAGGAGGGATCCTCCATCCCTCGGGAGGAGGAAGGCTCCGAGAAAACTTCGAGATTTGCAGCGATGCCCCTGCTGCGGCAGAACCAGCGCTGGGAGAAAATGGGAGCCCAGGCGAGGCGATGCTCCCTGCGCAGGCACCCCGTTTTCCTTGCTCCTGAGGAACCATTTCCAGTACTTCTCCCTACACCCTGATCTGCTCCTGGGGGTTCACAATAAAATATTTTCCCTGCAGTATAAAATGTTACACATGGGTCAGTCGGGGACCTGTTGAGGATCCAAAGGTCACAGGGCCAGCACCTGAACACAGATGCTGCCTTCACCCTCCAGAGATTGCAGCTGAGGGTCAAGACACACAGGCCTGAATTTGAGCCGCTGAGAATTAAATTTCCTATTGGATTTATGGGCCTGCTTTCAGGGGAAATCCCGATTCCATTCAAGTTGTTACGATTTTGCCTCTGGCTCCTACGCCCACAACACAGAATTAAACATGAGATTAAATATTTGCATGTGCTGAGCAACCAAGGAGCCATAAAGAAGCACATCTAATGGTCCTTGCATCAGGATTTTTGCCAAACGAGTTTCAGCTCCATTCCCTGGCCTGAAATACCACATGGCCACACAAACACTTTGGCTAGCCCAGGAGAAGAGGCAGGAGCTGGCACAGGAGCCAGCAGCGATGCTGCCTTAGGCCAGCTCACAGCCTTGTGACACCACAATCTACATAAACCCCGGCCGCTCAAGTTTAAGAATAAGACACAGTCAAACTTCAAACACATATTTACAGGCGACTGCTGATAAAGCCACATAAATAATGTAATTATGCCCCTCACTTTTTTTGAACACCTTAAATATCCATTTCTTGTTTGTACTTCTGTCCTCTCACCAACTCAAGCTCAAATTAGGGTTATGTGATGATATTCTCCCAATCCTGCCCATCCATAACGTCAGGAGCGAAGCATTTACTCGCACAACACGAGGAGGCTCCCCAGAATACGACGGGCTGTGTCCGGCCTGTCTCCTCAGGTTTCTCGCTTCCCTCATTGTGTCGGTACTCAACCCAGAGCAGGAGCAGACGAAAGCTGAGGCACAAAGGGCATGTGCCTAAGGCCTTGGCTTTCAGAATCACAAGGTGATACCAGAATCCAGTGTTTTCTGGAAGAGAGAGGAAGGGGAGGGGGATGCACATCTCACGACAGTCCTACAAAGGAGAGCTTTAAACCACGAAGCAAGGATAACTGACACGATTACAGCAGCGTTTGTGGTGCCACTACACAGTTGGCCTCCAGCAGGAGGACAGATGATGTCCGCAAGGAAGGCGCCTGGTCCCGCACCTGCCCGTGGGCAGCCCAAGGAGCCTGCGCTGACTCCACATGAGGCCCAGTGTAACCTTGTTCGTCCCCTCCAGCCTTTTGGCTCCCTAATCCAGACAGGAGAAAAAAAAAAAAGCCAACTTGTGACATCCGCCAAGGACAATCCACCAGTCACACCACGGCGAAATGTCACTCACAGCAAATTAAATCACGACATGGATCATCCTTCTCTCATCTGCAAGGCATACGAGCGCCCTCGATATCTGCGCTGGCCTGTCTGGGCTGCAGCGGGTCACCAGTATAACCCACATCAAACCAGCCCTGCCACAGGAGAGCGCGTTCCAGTCCGCTGCTCACAACAGCAACACAACTGACAAATGAGCTCTAATTACGAGGCCTGCGTTAGGAGCGAAGACACGCATGCCAAGACGATCTCAGAACGATTTCCAAATGCTAGGTGAGCTTTGCCGAGCTGGCGTTTAAAAAAAATTGGATAGGATATGATACAAAAGAGCAAACTGGGAATCGGTGGGGGGAAAACAAGATAATAAAATAAACTTTTCTGATTATAATTGCTCTCAAAAAAAAATCTCATCTTGTGCAAGAGCAGCTAACCATTCAAAGAAATATTTAATACACAGAAAGAACTATTAAGAGAGCATTTTCCAGCTCAATTCTTTTAGCTTGTCTACACTAGAGAACGGTAAATTACGACAAATAATGAGCAACCCTTGTGTGAACGGCGTATATTTGACTAGCCTGGTGCAGTTTACATCAGCCTAGAAAACAAAATCAGCAGCACTGACCCTGGTCATGCCTGTATTGGCATAACCATGTCCATACTTCAGCTTTGTGAGATATAGTTCAGTAATAAATAATATCCTTAATTAAACTGCTGAATGAGCCTTAGTGAAAACTGCGTGAAAACAGACAGTACCTTCTATTCCAAACTGTTGCTTTGATTGCACCTCACCTGAAGTCGTATATAAGTCTCGTCAATATCATAATCTTCTCCACAGAAACCAATTATGCTGTCACAAATGGAGACAATAACCTTAAGCAAAGAAGCAACAGCAGGAGCAGATGAGCGCCAAAGAACCAGATTTTATTCTCATGCAAATATCCTTAAGTAGTAAAACCAAGATAGGGGGAGGAAGATTACAACCCCTGCGCTGTTCTCACCTGCTCCTGAGCATCTTCTGGACCTACAGATTTCAGCTGCTGCTACCAGCGCTACACAGGATTCGTGTTTTCATATTAGACACTACAGTTTATAACTCTATGATTCTCAGTACAAGGTGAAATAAAGTTTCTAATGTGGCATAAACACATCTTTGATTTAACCTTCCCTTGAAACTTTTTATGCATTATATTTAGCTGGTATTAGAAAAAATATTTACATGGAAACAATTGGAAAAAACAACCTCAAACTGGTTTATGTGCAAGCCCTTGAAAAATAAAGATCTTGTGATCTGAGCTGCTGCTGCTTTCTGGAGGCCAGCACATATGTTTTTGAAAAGGAAACCCACTGAGATGTTTATGAATCATGATTCTTGACCTGTATCAGCATAAGAGAGTTACCCAATAGCTTTCTAAGGTTCCTGGTTTTGGTGTTAGTGTCCATTCACATGAAATACGATCTTAACTGTTGGGCCTGGGCAAATTTCATGACACTTTTCTCAAGAGTTTCCGCCAATATTTCAGTCATATTCTCAACGCTAGCAGTGACATTCTGACAACCTAAATACCCATCTAGTATCATGATCTTACTACTTCCTCCTACCTACTCCATCTGAACTACGACATGAGCAGTTATCAGATACACTGAGTATCCATCACAATCCCCTTAATAAACAGCCTGATTGATCAACCTTACATCAAAATAAAATAACTCAAGACAAAATAATACATTGATTGCTCCCTCCATGTGATGCTTACTGCACATCCTTCCCCAACCAGTGCCCAACATGGGAGAAGCAAAGGCAGCGAGGGTTGTGGGACATCTCTTGGAGGGTGACAACCACGGACTGTTACAGAGCAGTAGAGGAGCAGCACCCAAACCAGCACGAGCCCAGACAGAACGTGCTGGTAGCCTTAAAAATGAAAGAAAACCCTGACACCCTGTCATCTTAAAAATATAATAAATAAGACCGCAGCGTAGTGAAACATCAAGTTCGTCCACCGCACAAGACGTGAGCATCTTGGGAACCTTCTGGTGAACAACGGAGGCGTTCTATTTTCACAGACTGAGATTTGCGGAAACAGAGAGGTACCAAACTCAAGCAGTTCATCAGATCGGGACCTACAAATTTACTTCCTACATGAAGAGCTACGGCATGACTGGGACTGTCCCTTGGGAAATGAGGGAAAACCTGCCACGCTTCCTTCTTCCAGAGATCTTTGTGCCACAGAGTGTTTCCGCAGCACAGTTTTTGTCTCCAAGAGCCATGTTCTGTCAGTATATTTAAAAACTAGTGACACAGCCTCCTAAGAAGATAAGAAGTGACTGCCACGCTGTGGAGGAACATGCAAATAGATGTGGCTGCTAGCTGGAAGAGTGGGTTACCCAGAATATGTAACCTGCTTCCCTAAGTGCCTCAGCGCCCTCAGACACACAGCACAGAATGCTGTAACAGTCGCGTCCAACGCGGGCAGCATCTCGAGACCAAATCCAAGCATTTAGAGGCAAACGAATGGTGAGCGAAGGAAAAGCTGAAGGACGGTTTGTCTCATGGGTTCTGCCGTCACCTACAAACCCGATTTGGATTTGTAGGGAAACATCCAGGACATAAACAACCAAACTGCACCAGAGTAAGTCTCAAAGCTGCTTTACTTTTGTCAGAATTCATCTATATCTTTTGTGGCTTTCGCTAATTTTCAAAAAGAAAAGCACTTCTGTACCTCTTCTATCTGGCCTGCTAGTGCCTGCAGGAAAGTCATAAAGTTGAAACAAGACCTCATTTATATTCTCAGCAGACTTTAATTTCAATGTGCTACGGAACTAAAAGGAAGCCATCTTCTCAGGGACAGAACATACAATTCAATTTTGTTCTGAAAAGTGTACGCAGGATTAATGCCCGTGATTGCACAGCACGTACTGTGGGATGACAAAAGCCTTCCCCACTGCTCTGCCAATGTGCTTCGATCCAGAAACAAAACTATTCCATCTCAGATATGTAACTCAAAGCCTGAACGGTTTTAATGTCCAGGTCGGGGAGAGCACAAGGATGCTGGAATACTTAAACCAGGTTCAAACCTTGGCTTTTTGTTTGGTTTTGTTGGCCAACTCAGCAACGAACGCAGTCAAGCTAAATTTGAGATCTGTCAACTCATTTCACACGCGCTATCTAAGAAAAAGGTCTTAAGACTAAAGTCATTTTCATCAGCGCTTTTACTGTCATGAAATAAAGAGAAAGCTGCTGTCTTGAAAAATGGCAGTCAGGACCTAGCTGGAAAAATTCATGTTACTGAATATTCATGCATACGGTAGAAGAATGACAACGGGGAAGAATACATAAATCTTCTTGTATGATACTCGGAGTACAGCAGTTTGAAAATAGAGCTGTCTGTTCATTTTTTCCAATCCGTTCGCATTCCTACCCGAAGTCAAAATGGCTCTCATTTACCTGTTTGATGTATTAATCACAAAAAGCCATTGGTCAGATCTCAAAGCAAGTGGCTGAGAGTTGATAAGAAGAGAAAATACTAAGTCAAAGATGGAAGATTAAGAAGGTGCTGATTCAAGTCCTTGCTATTTATAATTACTCCCTGAAGGGACACAATATTTCAAGTACAGCCTCTTGAGGTGAGAAATAATCTGTCAAGTCACCAGGCAAAGCTTTTAGAAAAATACTGAGGCAATAGGCGGCGAAGCTCTTTGGGCATGTTCTGTATGATACACACGGAACAAACCCTGAAACTCCTCTGGCCTGCACGGAGCTACCGCAGGAACGATTTTGTCTCGAGGACGCGTGTTCAAGAGACTGAAGCAGCGCTCAGAAAACTAAACAAGTCAAGCAAGAAGCTGCCCCAGGAAAGCAGACGCTTGTCAGAACCTCCCAGTAGCTTCAACAGCTTTTACTCCTTTCCTGAAGGAGCCTTCAGTTCTGGTGCGTCAGGTTTTTTCCTGCTCCCAAGTGTATTTAGCAGGGAAAGGGTTCAGTTTCGTATGCGTGGAGCTACTGTGGGAAGTCCCCTGGAAAAAAAAAATCCCCCAAACCTCAGCTATGTGGTTTTGTTTCTTAATGGATTTGTCAGGAACCAGAACTGGGATATCTTTCTGAATAAATTTCGGCTCTCTCCTACCACATGGCATCTACTACCCTATAGCGTAAAAGAACAAAAAATATTCAAGGTTATTTAAATCACCGATTCCAATCGCAATTTAAATCAGTAAAGAGAAAAATTTAAATAGATTTTAATACTCATTTTCTTTTGTACTTGAGTTATTTTCTGGAAGTTAAATTAATTATTAGCATCTGATAACTACACCAAAAATGTCTGATTTGCAGTAGACTATGA
Source organism: Pampusana beccarii (assembly GCA_013399365.1). NCBI lineage: Eukaryota > Metazoa > Chordata > Aves > Columbiformes > Columbidae > Pampusana > Pampusana beccarii. Next base: position 367,726 of record VWYH01011280.1, on the reverse strand, counting down.
ACTTCATAATCAGGAATTTGTATCAACAAAAAGGATTGGCAATTCACACATATTTGTAAATGCAAATCTTCTTGCAGACTATTGGCATTTTAAATTGTTGACACCAAGCGGAGTTCAGGCAGTGCCGTGTGAGATCACCCCAAGCACCTTTAAGCTGGTGTCTGGCAAGGACAAAACGTGACAGTTTAAATCCCCTTTCTGCTCTTGCTCCACTTGGAATGACTGATGTAAAACTTACTTGAATCTCAACCAGAAAAACACATCATACAACAATTTACACTGAGTTGTTTTGCTATCTTTTTTTTTTTTTTCCCCATTCCTAGATTTTTTCCATCACTAGAATGACTCCATTTTTACGTTTACATTTTTACATTTAATTGTCAGCATTTGCTTTCTAAGCCATCCGTATCCCCACAGGACGTACCCCGAGCGGATCTCCGAGGACCGGGCTGGCCCTGGGAATGCTGCTTTCCTGGTGGGAGCCCCCGGGCAGCTCCTGAAACTGATGCTGGTTTGATGTTGTGCCATTTGTACGTGCTCGGATCTGTCTCAGACACCGCTCGGGTTAAAAACACTAATTGCTGTAACTAGAACCCCGGTGCTCTTGCTTCTGGGGGTGGAGCTGGCCCAGCGATAGCTATGGCAGGAATTCTGAGTAAGCAAGCAAGTAAAAACTGGAAGTATTTATTCAAAGGTTTTCAGGAATGTTCTTTGTTCATCTAGCACCTCTCCCTCTGAATTCGAAGAAAACGTGGTGTAAAACGCTCACGCTTCTGAAAATACACATTGGTTTCAAGTCAAAGCTTATCAAAACACTTGAATTTATGTTTTTACCCCCGAATTTCTGCATACAATCAAATTTATTCTGTCCACTTAGTCCATTTACTTACTATTTCTTAAATTTGATCCAACGCATAATGTTGCGTATATGTCCATTAAATTGGAGCCATAAAGGAGCTCTCCTATCAAAACTTGGTAGATCTTCCCTTCCCAGCATTTTTAATGTGAAATACCATGAAAAGGGCAAAAGGTTCCTTGCTGGAAAATGGCAGCAGACACATGAAAGTGCCCAAGGAGCTCCATGGGCTCCAGATCTACTGAGGGTGACTAATCCCACTGCCTTTTATTATTTAAAATACAAGTTATTTCTAAGAATCTAACACCCTTTTCATCGCAGTTGGCTGTTTTTCTTGTGTGCTGCTCAGTTTAGACCATGAACAACCACCAGAAATCTTATTTCCAGCCTAAATCTATTTTGGTGTGTTTACACTCACTTGTTCTCATGCCAACATTGTCCATTAGCTTAAATAACTCTTCTCCTCCCCTGGTGTTTATAGTCCCCAAAGTACTTACACAAGTCACCCCCCTTCAGCTTTGTTGTGCCACGCTGAACAAGACACGTTTTTCTAGTCCCTGCTCTGAAACATCACATCTTGAATAATATATGTGGTGTGGAGTCCCATACCCAACCGCATCTCAAAAGTACCTATAGTAGAACTAGAATAGAGGGCAGTGAGAAAGATGATCAAATATATGGTGTGGTTTGGGTACCAGAAAATATTTTGCTCTGCCCCTCAAGGATTAGTTCTTAGGAGTTCATCGTTTTTCAGGTATAGGGATGTATCTGTACAATTGTGCAAGAAGATTTCTAGTAAAGATAACGGGGTAAAAAAGAAACTGCTCTAAGACAGAACTGGCTATTGAATGGAATCAGATGCTGCCCATGATAACAGGAGAGGGATAAAAACCCCAGAAGGTCCCTTCCAACCCTGGGCACACACAGCACCCCCAACCCCAAAACACAAACTGCAAAAAATAGCAGCCTGAGAGATGTTTTCCTTTTTTTTTTTCTTTTAAGATCACTTTTTCTTCCTGGGTCTCATGCACTGATACATCGCTATGAGCATTATTTGCATGGCCAACTGCAGTTACGTTTTGTTTTGCGTGTTTTGTTTTTTTAAAAAAACATAATCCAATTAAAATTTCCATTTGTGGCCTTTACAAATTAATAGCACTCCTTTAAACAAGAATATTACCATTTCCTTATTATACTTTTCACGTATCTTCTCTTAAAAACCAACAGGTAAAAATTACATGGAAAAAGCCTTGGAATGGGCATCAGAAAAACAGCCGCATATTGCAGCTGTGAACCAGCTACTGAAAATTACAGCTTCATCTCCTGCTCACAGCCAGGCCTGTATATATTTGGACACTTGCTATCATTACAAATGCAGCGCCTTTAGCTTTGTGCCAGGTAAAAGGGATGAGAATCTGGCTCGCAGTCTGCATTTCTAACTCTTCACAGAACAAGAGAGTCCAAATGTATTTTAGTCCTTTAGAGCTGCTCTACATAGACAAGTAAAGATCTTTATCGCAATAAAACCAGAAGGCATTGCCACCGAGCGCAATTACATGCTACTAGAGTTGACTGTTGTCTTCCAGAAATAGGAAGTGGTTTGAAAAATGCATGGTTGCTGCTTGGGTCACACTGCGAGTTCCTTCAATAAAACGCTCCCTCTGATCCCTGTGCGGGTAAAATGGGAACTCTGGTCTTGTGGGGCTGAGCAAATGTGGACGGTGGGGTTCAGGTTTTGGTTTGCCACTCGTGGCCTTTCGGCAGCAGCAATTAACGTGTCGCCACAGCGGAAAATCAGTTTTAGGCCCTGCTCTCTTTTCACACCACCCAGAAGTTCATGTCCCGGGGATGGGGAGGGACTTAATTAGGATTATTTCTCCTTTTCAGTCACTTAAGAACCCACCATTTCAAGGCAGAATACCCCATGGAGTTCTTCCTTTCCGACAGCAGACTACTATTGCAAAAACCCCGCAGATAACTCAGCGTCGCACCAGCAAGGACAACGCACTGTGAGTCACCAGGACAAGCAGGTTTCAAATATCCCCTCTGTCCCACATGCCGCATTTCGTGAGATGCCTAAATTAGGGTCGTTGTACATATCCTAGGATACCTGGCAAAGTCAGATATTTTGGTACGTGAATCATTATCAGACAGAGACTTCTTTTGAAAATGGACTGTTTCCTCTTCCTCTATCACTAATAGAAAGGTAAGTTCTTGTTTCTTCTGAAAGAGCATTTTAAGAAAAAAAAGGTGTCTACTGGAGTGTAATTATTGTGCTAAGTAATGATAAATAAATTAGAAAAAGTGCAAAAAACTCAAAAAAGCTCCATAAAGATAAGTAAATACGATCTGGGAGCAATGCCTGTGAATCATACACCATTGCTCTATTACCGTAAAATAATAACGGTTCGTACATTTTACTACAAAACTTTCTGCTGAAGAAGTCGCAGATCTTTATAAACATCAATTTCACCTGAGAACCTCCCAGGATAGGAAACAGCATCCCCATAAGGAACAGCTCAAGGCGCAGAAACGTGCCCTGCACCCCGTGCAGCACAAGGAGGCTGCAGCAGAGCCTCTCCTTTTGTACACTAACCACAAAATCACCCAGTGTCGCCCCTTTATCTCCTCACAAAAAACAGTTTTGATCATTATTTCTGATTCTTTTCTCAGCAAGTAATTTTTTAATTTTCGAGAGTGAGCTGCAGTAGAACCAACAGCCCCAAATGCCTTTAGAAAAGGCAGACGGGAGCGACGCGGCACGAGGCTACAACGTATGGATGGGTCTTCCATGGACTTAGTTTAATGTCTCGCCCATTAACACCTTATCCACCATCAACTGTGATTTAAGGGGAGTGGACACGTTTCTGCCCCGAACCCCAGGATTTCGCAGTCCTCAAGCAGCCGTTTTGCAGCACAGAACTGCGCACACGTTGCCACATCGCGCTAACGACACATAAAAGAAACTGTGACTCAATTTCCAAGGGAAATATTATTTGCTGCTTCAAAAATCATTCAGCTCATTAAAGGCTCGTTCTTCCAAAAGCAAGTCAACATAACTAAGCCTGCCCTTCCACAGTGTGGATTATTCACATAGTTTAAGTGATTCTCTGTCTCTACTCCAGCGATCTTTCTCCCCCTGCTCTCCGCTTTTCCTGCTCCATCCCTTTCCAGTACTTGCCTCTCCCATCCCGCTCTCTCGCTGTTTCTAGTCTCTTCCCCTCCTTTCTTTACAGTCATTTCCATTTTCTTTGAAATGTTTTGGCATTTAATGCTGGCTTTATTCTTCCTTCTCCATCTGCTGCTCTTGTCTTTCTAAATATCTTCAAGAGCCTTCTCTCGGGAGAAAGCAAGAGCCACTTTTTCCATTTGTTACCTCTTCTTTCTGGATTTCAGTTCCCTTCTTTTACTTTACGTGGAATCAGACGATCCTCGTTTCCCTGGAAGCTGATACACCAGCTACAATATCTTCTCTCCAGCCCCAGAAAGGTGGGTACCATGCTGTGTTGAATCTGTCTCTCCTTTTGAACACAAGTATCTCAGGAAAGGTGTTAAGTATTGAGAATTTCTCCTATATACTACAAGAGCAATGCTACAGAAAGCAAACTCACTGGTAGGTTTTACTCCCCTGCCTTGTGCTCAGTGTTTGCAGAATCTCCTGGCCATGGAGACTTGCTCCACCAGCTACAATCCAAATTTTAAAGGGAGTTTCCCCCTCCCTAAGGGTTTTATTCTCTGTAAAATCTTCTATTTCATTATCAGGACTTACAGGGAACAAAGCAGAAACAACCAAGCTCAGCTACCAGCACTGCCTTTGTACAAATCTCCCCTATATTGTCTTTCCAACGTATTTTAATTTGGGACTCGTAGGCTCAGCTCTAAGATGTGTCTTCCCAGCCTTGTTCCCAGACAAGGGAAAGAGCCACAACATTTAAGATGACACGGGGATTTGCCAATTAGAAGCAAACCAACAAAGTCCTTTGGGGAAATGTTCAGCCATATCTGCACGTGTAGCTTTTCACTAAAACATAAGACATAACACAAACTGATCACAGATTAAGCAAAGTAAATACGAAGAGAATGGTGAAAGGATTCCTTCTGCTATAAATTTTTGTTTGTTTCCAAACTAAAGCCTGACTTTCTGTTGAAGTTTTCCTCATATTTGTTATTAGCTGAGGTGTGTGTTTGTTGTTACACCTTAGCACTGGGAATGACGCCTCCTAGAAGTTTTTGTTTCCAGAAAGGGTAAAGGAAAACAAACGCCAGAAAGTTAAAAAAAAGCCCTTGCAGTCAGCAAGGTGGATTTCACAAAGCGGGATAAGATTTATGTCACAAAAACTACAAATCTTTTACAGTTACAGTTATGTTGCCAACGCACAGAAATAAAATACAAGAAATGCAGCATTTATCAAGGATTCCAAACTAAAGCGATCATTAGCAAATGCCAAAGCTTCTAAAAGCCTCAAAACACTCAGGTCCTCATTTCTACCACAAGCTCAAAAGATAGAGCACAAGAGTCAGTTGTTTCTTGGTTTTGTTTTCTGTGTTTCACCGCCCAGCTTTCCTCTGGACACAGATTTTGCTTTACGCACTTGGCTGAAGAACAAGCAGCAGCTACCAAAGCAGCGGAGAATCCGCGAGCTACTCCTCTCAAGGTTTTCCATGTTGTTTTTAAACCAATAAATGTTTTATACACAAAGCGCCTTCCCATGGATCTATTAGAAGCTAAGAGGGAAATACGTATTTAACGAGATACAACTTATCTGAAACGTGCTCAGCTAAAACCCAAAAAGAAACCACGAAGGAACACGATATGCTCGTTCTGCCCCACTCCTCTGGTACTTTGATGGTTGTGTCTCCTCCTGCCCATCTGAAACCAGCAAATTCTCACGGCTACAAGTGATGATATGTAAAGCCACGAAATGTGGCACAAAAAGCGAGAACAGGGAAAATAACTCGCTCAGTCAATTATTTGAAAGTTATTTACAAAGCTGACAACAACAGATTTTCAGACAGAAGCCTGATTTAAGCTGACCGACCCTTTCAGCATTTCTAAAGAAATTATATATTGTAAAACTAACTCAGTGAAAAATGGAAGTAAAAATAGAAGCGATAAGGCATCTTCTAAATAAGCAAAGCTGCTTTTACAGCATGCTGAATAACTGGAGTGTGGTAAACATACCACTGTTATAAATAACATCCAGCCTTTTGACATTATTCTTCAGTTAATTGTTTCAAACTCTTCATAAACATTAATGAAGCAAACCTCAAAGTTCTCCTGCAAAGTGAATTACTCTGGTATACAGGAGGAAAAATGAAAACACGGGGACAGAAAACAACCCTGCACAGTTACAGTGGCACGCTCGCACGGAGAATTCAGGAGGTCTCACGGGGGAGAGAAAAAACTCCCTCTCATCCAGATAAGAGCACTTATTAAGTCACCAATTTGTAGGATTTACATTTAATTTAATTTTGCACAAAATGTCACATCAACGTTTTTAGATTTAACCACGACTTGTAAATGACCAAGACATATCAAAGTATTACATTGATAAGTAAGTCCCAAACAAATTCTTTCTAAATGGAAACTTTTAACGATTTCTGCTTGCTGAGGTGCTTTCATGTTCTTCAACATCTAATCATAAAACCATTAAAAATAACATTTCATGTTAAAAATGCTAGCAGCTGCCAAAGCATGATATATAGCACTTCGTCAGACTACAGATAAATAAACACCGAGACCTAGCACAACAATAATTAGTAAATAATTGTGTCTCATTACCTTTGTGGTCTTCTTGGGCCAGCTGACCACAGGGACTCCCGAAATGGCAAGATTTTGGTCATCATCAGCATGTTCCTTCAGTATGTTCTGTTGTGAATGAAAAGGCCTTTTATTAACCAGAGAAATAATTCTCCAACTGAAGAGCGCAGAGACTCACACAAGACAATACCCCATGCTGGTGAGAGATGGAGCGACAAGATCTCTGTTGACTCATTACATCTCTGCACGTTACTTTTGCTTCCAAACTTCCAATTCGCACCGAAACTCCCGCACCTGTCATTAAGATCCAAGCACTGAAGTTTCTTGCAAAACAGACAGCGAAATCAGCCATGAATCACCTGGAATATTACAGACTTCTCTAAAATTGGTGGGAGAAACGAAAACCAAAAACAAGTCAAAAGGAGGATTCTGCTGTGCTGCTGAACACTGAAGCCCAAATAAGCACTAATAGGTTAAAGGGGAAAAAAATGCTGTAAGAAAACAAACAAGGACTGCAGGTTGGAAATTCTCTCATAGGAGAATTTAGGAGATAACCCCAGACAATGAAGTGCAACGGTATCGCTCCCAAGTATACCAACTTCTTGGAAAAACCTTAATTAGACAACAATTGGCACTGGTCTCTCAGTCCCCAGCGCAGAGCTTTAATAATCAGAAATTTCACACGCTATGCAAAATGAGCTTAAAATACAGTAATTGTTTTAATAGGAAGTGCAGCTGGAATTCATCTGTAATCATCCAACTAAAGCCCAGAGCACGACGGCATGTTCCAGGCCCCGAGAGCCTGAGCAGGCAGACTAACATCTAAACTCGGGTTTAAAGGAGCGTCCCTGGGGCTGCCTTTCTCGCCCCTGAGCTCAGGCAGCCTGTCGGATTCAGCCCAATTCCCCAGTCTCCGCTTAAATGAGAGACGCTTCACTAACAGCACCGGCACAGCGCTGCTGCATCACGTACCATCGTCCCAGTAAGGCTGCTCTCAATACTGGTTAGTCTGAAAGCAGCTGCAATGACCAAACGAAGCGAACACCAGTACAAGCCCAGCTTTGCCAGGCCAGCGCTGTGGCTGCGCTCGGGAGCCTGCACAGGCACAGCCCGGCTGGTCAGGAGTAAAACGCAGCTTGTCCCAGCCTGACTGGGCTGCAAAGCCCGTCTTGTACCTTCAACTGAATATTCTTGCAGTGAAATGGTGAACAACTTCTACATACGGACCGGTATGTAATTAACCCTTGGCTGAGCCGAGGTTAAGTGAGCACCTCTTTTCTCATGTCCTCTTTATTTTGAGACAGTGTTAGTTTTCAGTCCTAAAAATGGAAGGTGGTTTTTGTTTTCCTAGTAAAGCCAAAATTCTCCAGAACAAGGCAGCAGCTTGAGAGCCATATAAACAAAGGACAAATTAATCCCTCTTTACTTTGCTACTCTTGGATTTGAAAGCTTGTAAGACAGAAAACCTTAACATTTCCACTAACGACTGTCAGAGACTCCGAGTTCAATAGAAAGCAGAGTATATTCCAAGAACTTGGCAGGATAATGAAGGTTTCTTGTTATCATATGCATCACGTGGAAACGTTACCCAAGAAGAAATGTAAAACTATGGCAGTTTATCATCTCAGCCAGCTGAAAACAATGGATGTCTGAGCAGCAGAACCATAACCAAGCCACGTTTGCACTGACTGGAGTGTGGAGTGTCAGCACACAACAGGCTGGAGGAGGCAGATTCCTGTTCACCTGCTTGCAAAAAAAAATAAAACAACAAAAAAAAAAGATAAAGAAAAGCCATGGGGCTCCAGTTAGACAAACAACATGATGCTCATCTAGCACAAGGCTGTCTGATTCATTACATTTACAGGCTGTGGTGACAACAGCAGGTATGAAGGAAAGAAGCTGATTAAGTATGTAAGAATCCAGCTTAGCCATTAATTTCAAAAGCACAGCAAGGAATGGCTCCCTTGAAATGCGTTCCGTGGAGGGAGGTTTTTTTCCTGTCATCAGTATGAGAAGGGGGTAAGATGTCTTGGCAAGAAAAAGTAAGAACATATTTCAGTAGATATCATCTGTCTTGCACAAGAATCTTCTGCTGCTGCCAAGGAGTTGCGGATATTCAACAAACTCTTTTCTTCAAACTGAGTTTCTTCTGCCCCAATGGACTTCCAGAGCCTCTGCTGACGAGGGGCAGCATTTTTGCTTTGAAGTGGGGAAGGTCTGTGGCGTTATTTGAAGGCAGATCTCACAATCCTGTTCCCCAAGAGCAGAAAAGGAATTACCTGCTGGTAAGAGAACAGAAGTGTTGTGTGCTGAAGTCAGAGGCTGCGTACAGACAGGCAGCACTGGCAGTGTTTAATGTGGCTGCAGACTGTCACCATCAAAGGCCTGCTCAGCTCTACCTGTCCTGTGATGTGGGATACAAACTACACCAAGGAGGAGGATGGTTACCTCTCTATTCTCTTCTTCATGTGTCAGTCCACCCCAGTTGCATCTTTAGTAGACTGACACACTATTTGGTAGCTAAATATGAAGTGGAGAAGCCACACAATGAAACTCTTCCAATCCCCAAGGCCTCTCCGTGATTTTTTTTCCTCTCCTCCTCTTCCTCATCAGTGTAGGTGCTTTTCTAACAGTTCCGCTGCTACTTAATTTTTAAATTGGGAGCCAGAGTTGTTGCACTGTTTCATATTTAATGTATATATGGAAAACAACGTATGAGTGCAGGCTCCGTGTGCCACCAGCAGCAAGGACGTGGGGGCAACGGCCGCAGCATCTTCTGGCAGCCAAAGCTCCACTCCAGCCTCGCCGTCCTCTCCCAGGGAGGGCACGTTTATCTGTACAACAATTTCCCCTCGTGTTCGCCGCACACACAGCTCACACAGAGCCCACCCGCTCTGGATACAGAGCATTGCACCTCCTCGGTCGCTGGTTCTGCTGCCATCTGCTACGGCGCAAGCGCTGCTGTCAGCAAGTGCTGTTTGGAGGCCTCCAAGAAGCTCCTCCGGTGGTGAACACGTCCCGTGCAATACAGCAGAGCTGCAGCCCAGGAGATTCTAATTCCTTGTTTGAGCTGAGGGAAGAAGTGACCCGCTCCCCAAGCGAGGTCTGTGTTATGCTCGGCGAATAAGCCTCCCCTGCGCTGCTGCACTCCATCGATCACGGTGATAAATGGGTTCTCGCTCTGCAGAGGCATTAGCTCGGCACTTCTGGATTGCTGCGTCCCCACTAGATAGTCACAGCGAGTTCGGAGCTTAGATGACGTGCGAGGAATTTACACAGGCTTAGTCTACTTTTCAATCTCTCTCCCCATAAGGAAAAAAATTACTTCAAAGAGTCTCACCTACTCGACATTAAATAGCTGTGTATAGCTGTAGTTGTATTTACCCCTAAAAGCAGTGATCCAGACGCCCATCCTTTACTGTATTCTTGCTCAGATGGGAAAGCATGAGTTCTTTGTGAGTTACCCTGATTTGTTCTGTGAAACTTCACATCGCTGAATAAAATCGTTTCCTTTCTCCAGTTTAACTACCCATATCCTGTTTTCTGAAAACATTAATTATCTTACTGAAAGACAAAGACATGTCATACAGGAAAGTTCCTGAGTGTTACTTCATGAAGAAATAAAACTGCTGCAATAAACACAGATTTATTTTCTTCAGGAAGAAACTTGTTTAAGACTTTCCAAGCAGAGCAAGAGTTTTCAGGCTTTGTCAGAGCATGTTCTTGCTATGCATTTGTTAAAAATAGCTCTCATATAGGTGCACTGAAAGGGTATTTTTTGTGGGATGAATTATAAACACATCACATGCCCAAAAGTCAGGTTGCTCTCGAAATAAACCGTGTGAATATAGCCGAAAGCTCTGGATATTCACCAGGGTGAGGTGAAGGTGCCAGGGTTCTGCTCATGCTGTCAGCAAAATCCCCACATTATTTTCCGTACAAGTTGGGAAACTAGTAACAAAGTAAGAGGGAAGATGATGTAGTGGCCAAGGAGATAAATACCAATTCTGGAAAATGGACTTTACTCCTTCTTCTGCCATTATGCCTCTATGTGACACAGGGCAAATCTTTCAAACCAAGTTTCCACAGACAGACATGAACTGTATGTTCCTGCTGGTCCTCACACCTGGTTTGGGATCTGGATGCTAAAGATCAGAACTTCTGCTCTGCAGAAATGTTAAGCAATTACAGCTTCAACACCATTAAAATTATCTTTTGCAAGTATCACTCTTAAATAATGCTAACATATCTGCGCCATGTAAAACCAGCATCCAAAGTTATGGTAACTTTTAAGTTCTTTAATAGTTCTTTAGATGCTGTTCAGTAAAATGTTTGAGTTAATGTCCTTTTAAAGGTCTTGCTCTGACTAATCAGTCACAGGCTCACCCAACATACAGAGGTGACTCCAGAGCAAACAATTCCACAGCATACACGTTTAGATGTGGTCACAGGCTCTTTAACCAGCAGGGAACCATAAATATCCAGATGGTGGGCTACATCCTCATGGTTACAGTGTGTGCTGGTAAGGAGAGAGCATTCAGAAACGGGCAGTTATCAAAGGAGATGGAACATCAAGACTGCAGCTCTGCAAGATGCATAAAATTAACTGGCAGATGCCCACTCAATACCAATTCAAACACAATATCACCAAAAATGACACTGCTCGGGCCTATTTCTAAAGGTCTGTCTGCAGTTCTCCATCTCTGTAGCTCATGAATCCGCTGCCGTGGAGAGGAATATGAAAACATAGCCTCCCACACGGTGCTTTCAACCAGACCCACAGATGGCATCTTGCCGTGTTCTAGTAAGACGTCTCGCAGTATGTCATCAGAAGAGCATGTGTGATCATTTCTGAACATCTGCACCATTTATTAAGTGCCGCACCCCTTTCTGGGATTTCAAGAAGGGACAGTTTATTTTCAAGTGAAAATTGGTCTGCGCATCAAGCTTGGAAAAGTAACGCTACCATTCTTTCTGCTTCGCCACAAATTCAACCCCTGGTCTTGAAGCTTCATTTTGATTTGTTATTAGAGGACGGCCGATCACACAGCGAGCCAGCGAATCTACAGCCACAACTTTGGGCGTGTGCATCCACTTTCATACACAAAGTGGCTGATTTTGCGAGGCTTTCTGAGCTCTCGTGGTTTCCCAAAATGAGGGTCGTGTATCGCACTTCCAGGCTCCAAGACTCTGGAATACGGTTCCACTGCACACTGCATATGTTCAGCCTTCTTTAACTGCCTTTGAAGCCTTTTCTAAGCAGCTGTTACACGACTTGCACTCAAAAAGCACAGGCTCCCCTTCCACCACACAAACACGCATTTTTCCCCTTTCACAGCTCTTGTGTATAGCACATGTGGCTGGAGAACCCCCCTGCACCCAGAAACAGCACAAACCCAGCACTCCAAACACAAGACCACCAACCAATATCGCCACGGTACTGGACCTGAGGAGGACAGGCTGACAGTTTTAGCCTTATTTGACAAGTCCCAACAAAGTTACAAGAGCATGCTGCTCTCGGCTTTGTTAAAAAATTAACTAATATGCCTATTTTATATAATGTGAAAACAAGACACAGCAAATCTAACCAAGTTGTGCAAAGTGATGCCACGGCTCCGAGGCAAGGCTGGGACTAGAAGCAGCAAGGCCGTGCTGCTCTGAATTGATCCCTAGGTCAGGTGGCGTATATTCCAGTATATTAAAAATCTAAAGAGAAGTTTTGTCACTAGTGAGCACTCACTCCTCGCACCATCTCCAAAAGCAGTGGAGAATAATTACCAACCTATAGAGGGCAATGGAGGAAAAGAAAATGAAAAGGTGAAAGAAAAAAAAGCAACTGAAAATGTTAGGCAATATACCTTCTGCATGACAATCAAGTGTTTCTATTTTGTATGTGTCAGTTCAGAAAGTATACCCCAGAAAGGAGCAGAAAGGGCAGATGAAGACTATAAAAATAAACAGGCTTTTTGAGGTACAATATTTACACATGGGACATAACAAGTGCTAAACTACGAGAGGATCTAAACTGTTGGCCTCTGCTGTGGTCAGAAAGGACTGGATGGATTAAACCAGACGCAAACAGCCGCCTCCCCAGTGCAGAGCTGCCATCCCTCTGCTGGAGAACTTTGTTCTCTGATCTCCTGTTGTCCCCTCTGTCCCCAGAACACAGTTTGTGTGGATCAGCAAGATATCACACCCACCTTCATGTCCTCCAGGAGAGCCTGCGGGTCCTCGATGCCTTCTGGAACACACTTCTTGTTCTCTGGGAGAGATTCAAGCTTTTCCACCAGGGCTTTTAAACCCTTCAGTTCGAATTCTGTGAGGTGAGTCCATTTGGTTGAAACTTCTGTAGCTGGAGACCCCGTTGGTGTTTTGGGATAGTCCGTGGGGGTCGTGGATTTTACGCTGTCGTCTGACTCATTAGACAAAGTTCTTTTTAGGTATCTCATTACCGTGGCTTTTTGTTTTCTTCCTGCGCCCTCCTTGCCGTCGGAGTGCGTGCTGTTGGGCGAGGAGGAGCCATCCACCAAGGATTTGGAGTTTTTATCCAAACTGTCATCCTTCTCCTCCCGGATCTGGGCATCACAAGATTCTTCATCCATGTCTAACCACGAATCTGAGGAATAGCTGTCTGTGCTGCGTTTTCTTTTTGCATCTGAAAGTTAGAAAAAGAATGCTGAATTTTTTACCCGACGTAACTCGTAGCTTAAACGCTTCTCTGGCACCGGCGTTAGGTGCTGCCTGTTCAAAAGGGCACTGGGTAATGCCCAGTGTGTGACAGGAACGGGCTTTATTCAGCTCATTTTTCATTTGGGGGGGTTGTTTGTTTTAATGCTGGTTTTCATTAACATCTACTCAGTTCAAATGACTGGGAAACATTTAGGGAAAAATTATGCTTTCTTCAAAGCTGCAGCCCTCTATGCCTTCAATTAAGACTAGGCAGAGCTCTTAAGTCACACACAATTAATTTTCCTGCAAATCCGAAAGAGACCAGATTCAGCAGCCTTGCAGCTTTAAGAGGGGAGTTAGCACAGAAAGAGGAGGGGAAAACGATGGGAGAAAGCACGTTAAAACGCTGTACATCATCCTTCTCCCAGGAGCTCTGCACAGCACAAAATCAACTTCTCAATACTTTTTGTGAGAAACTGTTGGTAGAACAAGAACCCCCACTTGTTAGTGCATGAATACTAATTGCTCTTCTGAGACAGAACATTACAATTATGCTTATTTTACAGATGAGAGGCCTAAATACACTGAGAAATGCAGGGACTGTCACAGAGCTACATGATAATGTTTTTCTTATCGCCATCCCTGATACATTCCAGGTACTTCTCAAGAAAATTTAAAGGCAAGTTGCTGAGTGTAAAGAGCTTTACACCAGGTTTTCCCCTAAAAATCCCAAGTATTACCCAACTCTGTGAAATCAAGCAGTGAAAGCAATGTAGGAAACTAGTGGCCAACATTCCCTAAAGCACACATCTTTTCTTATTTATTAGACACGATTTTCTTTGCTAAGTGAACAACATTGAATGCAGGCTAGCAACAGCAGGAATTTCTGTGGAAAACACAGTTAACACTGGTAACACCCAGTTAAGTCAATGTGAATTTTAATATTGGCTGAAATGGGTACGAGATCAAGCTGCAAACAAAAACACTCTGCAAAGGAAACAGAAGTCATACAGAAAAAGTGAGTGAACAATTCATGAAAAGTTCCTTTCACAGCTTCCATCCTTTGCAATGCAGTAGCTTTGCAGCACGACAACGTGAATCATGCTTAAAGATTAAATGGACATTGAAGAAAAAGCTCAGCGTCCGGTTGTTTAACAGCGAGATTCAAAACAAACGCTGAAGGCCAGTTCCAAGCTGGCAAATCCATCCTCATCGCAGAGAAACTCCTTGTCTCTTGCATAGTCTGCAGCATCTTCTTGCAAAACACACATGTTATTTGTCAGCTGGGTTGTTACCAAGATGGAACAGGCAGGGGCAGAGTCGCTGCTTAGCAGTGCAGGTTCAAATAAAAACTCTGAAGGCCAAATGCACCCCTGTGCATCAGTTAGTGCAAGAGATACAAGTTGGCCACTTGATACTTCTCAGGGTAAAAGTGCTCTTGCTGCAGTGTCTGCAAAAATCAAGCATCTCTGTCCAGTCTACTCCTGCAGTCACGTTTGCATGTTTCCTCAGAACCAAAACGGCCATAAAATGACTCCTGAAAGGCACAACTAAGCTGAAAAGCCTGTGGAAAGACGGCATTCACAAAACACCCCAGCTGCCAGCAAGGCTGGGCACAGCGGCTCCATCCGCGGGGCAGGCCGGCTCCCTCCTCCATCCCTCCAAAAAGCTTCACGGTGAAGAAGCCCAGCAGTTTATTTTGTGTGCTGAGCTGGCGGCGTGCAACACTCCAAACCAGCTCCTCCCTCTGCTCTGTGCTAAACACCCCCACGCTTCTCTTAGAAAAATAAACAGGATTAGAAAACACCTTAACCAGAACATTTAAAACCCACTAGGTTATCCAACTTTTATCTAACACTGTTTTTTCCTTTGTCCACAGTAGCCAGCACACTCACCCACCTCCACGGGCTATATAATCAGCTTATGTCATTCTCCCATTTTACAGCTGAGGAAACAGATGCTTGGGAGAAAACACGACTTGCTCATTGTCGCACATGAAATCTAGGGCAAAACCGGGAATCAGAATCCAGACTCCTGGGCCCAGGGCTGGAGCCCCTTCTCTCAGCCACACTGCCTTGGTGAACTATTTCACAGTTGACTGAAGCACAAAAGCCCAGCCTAGATGGGAGAAAACGCCAGTGATAAAACAGAAGGTGAAGGCAGATACACATCCCTGTGCTACCAGTACAGCATCATTAACAGAAATTGGTAGAAATCCACACAAAGAAAATTAGGTTTGTGTCTTCCTGTGCTGTGGCTCTGCTGAACGGGAACTAATGGCTGTAACTGGGGCAAATCGCGGGTGTAGGTAAGGCCTAAAGAGAGGGAGATCACGTTATGGAGGTGTGAATAATTTACTCCAAGTAATGTTCTGGTGCTAAGAGACAAGAGCCTTCAGGAGAGATCTCTCCACTTTTTGCCTCCTGCTCTAATCTGTGGAAACAAAAGACTTGGGGCCTGTTCCCATCAGACACGAGCGCGCGGGGGGGGCAGCGATTCTGCTGTGCCAGCTGCCAGGGGCTGGCTGTGCGGGACAGGCCCTGCCGTGCCAGCATCACCTGGGTACGGACAGACAAAAATAACCTACATCTAACCCCAAAACAAACCGTCACCAGGCAAGTGCCCTGTTCTCTGCAGGCCTGGCAGTTACAGGATGCCTAATTTTACCTTTGGGCACAGGGCTTGTTATTACCCTGAAGTGTATCAGTCTGTTCTGGAGCACTGGGGGATTACAGGACTGTTGCACCATCAGATTAAGAGCGGACTGCTTTCAAAAGACAACAACTGTCTTGCTCCTGTGGCTAATTGAAAAAAAACCAAAAACAAACCCAAGGGAATCAATAATGGAAGGATGACTTCACAGAAAGAGAGGTTCAATTTCGTATTTTCAAGTGTTTTGTTGTAATGCAACACACCATGATTTTTATTTATTCATTTAAATGCAAACAGTATCTGACTGAGAGTTACTATGTTCTGAGCTGAAGTCCCACATAAGCTTGATCTGCATTTACTCTGTCGAGAAGTGCATTTTAAACACTATGTTACCGGGGTTCCACTGACTTGGAGGTTTTGCGTTTATGAATTCTCTCCATGAAGAAGAGCTCCTGCTTGGTGCAACTCTGGTTTGCTCTTCTGAGCCACACACCAGCAAAAACCAGGTTAGAACCCCAGTTTCAGAGTGGTTTTCCAGTCTGGGTTCCCATACGATTTTGTGCAAAAAGACCTTCACCCCTCCCCACCTCAAAGCAACTAAAACCAGCCTATACAAACCAGTCAGTGAGTAAGTTGGTGAAGAGGAGAAGCACAGTGTTGACCAAAGAATAAGAACTAGAAATACCTCTTTTTTTCTATAGTGGTTCCATTCCCTGTGGTTCTGGGCAAATTACTTAACTTTTCCCACAGTTATCCACTTGTACAAGCAGGATAATTATACACAGTTTCCTTCCTTGCTGAAAAGCAACTTGCTGTATTACAGAACTTAAAAGAAAGGGAAAGGGGTGAGGTATAATTATGAAATCTTTCTGAAGTCTTTCGAACAGTCCAGTGTGTAATATCTACCTTGCGATTCCCAGTTCCAAACCCTGACACTGTGACTCGGGAGCAGCAGTTGCTGTTGGACTCCTAAAGACAGCAATGACATTTTCATTAGCAGAAAAACCCCTGAGCACACTGGAAATGTATCACTGCACGGAGCACTCCACACGGAAATCACTCAAGATAGTCTAGTACCTGTCTATCATAAGCAAATCCATTTTATGCCCTGAGAAGAGGAAGGAAAAGCAAAAAAGAGACATGGCTCCTTCCCCATGCTAGAGGGCATATTTTTTTTATCCATCAGGCTTAACATACAGTTATAGAGCCATCCTGTTAAAATTTTAGCAATGAGAATCATAAAAGCTGCAGGCTACAAAAGCACATTTCTGAGAGCCCAGGATCTTCTCCCAATTACTCTTGGTCAGCTCACTCTCCAGATCCCTATCTCACTGAAGGTCAATTGTGGTTGAAAACATCCAGTACAGACTCATTCATGATAAGAGTAAAAATAACAAAGACGTATCCATCTCAAAACAGCGCTCGTTCGAATCTAGGAGCAAACCCAAATCAGATCCCTTCCTGATTTCAGCCAGCAGGACAAACGTCACAGCTGAGAGGGACAAGGAAAAGAAAAAAAAGAGAGAAAGAGACATTGTGCTTTGACAGCAGCCGGGATTGCTGTCGTGTCATCATTCCCCTGCGTGTTTGCCCTTTGCGGAAGAGATCTGAACAAGAGCGGTCTCACATACCAACTAGGAGGCAACTGCCTGAAAACTCATTCTGGGCCTGAAGAACGGGAAAGGAAACCACAGCCAGCAGCTTCCAACTCACTCAGAACAGCAGATATTCTTATTTAGGGAGCGGGAACACACAAGGTTTCAGCCTCACTTGCACTGAGGTGTTGGTGTGGCTGTGGGTTCTTTGGTTCGTTTTGTTGTTATTTCTGTTTGAAGTTTTGTGAATCAAGATGTTTAGAAAACAGAAATACAGTAAGACTACTGTATCAGAAGGTCTATCAGAAAAGAAAGCAGCACTCCAGGGTGAAAAATAGCAAGTTCTAGCACCCAAAAGGAAAGGTAAAAAGTGAGCATTTAGAACAAACTATGTCAAGGAAATTATTTTTAAAAAATAGAAGAAATGTTGAGATTATTCAAGAGAAGTTTCTGAAAATGAATAAAAGGATGCAAAGAATTTTTTCTTAAACCAAGAAGGACAGAAGACAATTAAATCTGTTGAAGGCTCTGCAGAGTAGTTAAGTACTTTGTTTCATTACTCTTTAAAGAGAATAGTGGGAAATTCTTCGTCAAGGGATACTCTCTCATGGGAAATCAAGAAATCGCTTGCAGATAGAGAAGTCTCTAGGGAAGAGACAATTTAAGGACCTTAATAGTTCAGAAGAAAAGCTTAAAAACAAAGCAGCAGGGTTTTGGAACACTGACCTCATTTGGAACTCCCATCCCACAGCAGGTGAATGATATTAAGATACAGATACCGCAGAACAAACAAGTGTAATTCAAGGATTATGGTTTGTAGAGATTTGAGTCAAGAGGCTGGACACAGAGACCAGTTAAAAGAAAAGACAAGCGTTTGAAACAGTATTACTTGTGCAGAACAAAGCAGCGCAGCTTTGTGAAGGTAAATAATGTATCCTTACTCCTTTGAATTTGACAAATGTCCAAGTGAAAGATCCAGTAGATCTGGGCTTTTGAAGCACAATTTACGGCTAAATAATTATTTTAAGGTTAAGATTCTGACAAGAAATAAAAAGTGAGTTTCTTAAAAAAAAAATAAAGCAGCATACATCTCTCTCTCTCTCTCCTGGAGAGAAAGGCCCTGGATGTCAGTGTCAGCGATTTTAGCAGCACGTTAATACTCGGAAGTCAAGAGACAGCAGGCAGGTGGATGAGCCGTGCGCTGTCAGTAGGTACCAGTCGGTCAGCGGCAAGAACCAACCCATCCCAGGCAGTGACAACAGCTCAGGACCTGCCCGGTCAGACACCCCCAGCGGCACAGCAGGGCTGCAAGTCACGTCAGCTCCACCCTGCTGGTCACAAACAGGCATTTATAGGTAGGGTTAATTTTCAGTCAGATCACTGAACTGATTCAGCTCACTGTAGCTCAAAATGAACATGAGACCAAGACCAAATAACAGTAAAACAGGTTCATATTCACGTTCCGCTAGACCAACAACTGAAGCACACACAGGAGACAAGACCCTAACCATGTCGCCACTAAATAATTTTCTGAATAGCCAGGCTCCCTTTCCTGATGCCTTCTTTGGTGATGCAAAACAATGCTTTTCCCTCCAGACACCGGACATTGATGGCTCCCAGTGAGCTTCTTTATGATCTGAGTATCTCTCAGCTGGACTGATGCACATTTTGTGGGGATCACCAAACCATCACCAGTAATTACTGAGTTGGGCTGGAATTCACACTGGTGATTCAGCTGGAAAAGGTCCCATCTCCATGTCCCGAACCATCCACTCTCCACATCTGGTTTGTTCTGACACGTCACCTCCGTGATCTGGCACCCCCACGCTGTCTCTAGGATGAGTCTCCTTCCATGCCTGTGCTTTAGACAACAGGAGGTTGTTCCTTATTTTCCAACAAATGCAGTTACCAGAGTTTTGTCGTGGCTTTATGAAGAGCCGATTCAAGGCGTTAATTCATCCTTTCCTCTAGAATGATCTTTATATAACGAGAAAAATTCCCCCTCACAGAGCTCCTGCTTAACTACCCCTTCTGACCAGGGTCTCGCAGAGCTTAGAAGAGACACAAAATGCGAAGCATCCAAATTCCCAGTGACCCAAATAAATCTCCCTGGCCTATCTACACAGACTATCAGCTACCTCAAGTTATTCAAACTCACTGGAGAGTGACATCTGCCCATAACCTCTTCAATTCCTTCTACTAAGAATTATGCCAGCAGGTGAGCATCTCCCTCCTCTGCCCAGAACCTGGGGCAGTTCCAACCACACCAGTTCACTCCAAGTGGCACCTCAGGGAGCAGGAGGCACAGAAATACTTCAATCCTCCTCTACACTTAACACACATCAGTTAAGATTTAGGTGGCGCTTGTGTACTAAAGCCACTCTGTGCCTAAAAGCAGGGAGGTAACATGGCCCACTGCCTTGAGCCATTAAAGGGAGGAAAAAGAGAGCAGTTCAGCCAGACAACAACTGGAATTGTCACACGCTGATGTAAAGCTCGCATCAGTGCCAAGGTAACACCTGCCTGCTTCAGGCACATCTATCCATCTCCGCTATGGTCCATTTTCAGCTATCGTAAAGGTTTCTGCAACCTCCCTGCACTCTGGTTATAGATCGTGGAGATCTGCGTAGGTGTTTTCTTAGTTTTGTTGTTCTGCAGAACTAGAAGTCAGTCACCAAACAGAGAGAACTAAAGTAGAGATTAAAGAGAAAGAAGCCAGGTTTAATGACCATAATGCATTCTGGAGAGGAGTCGCTCTATAAAAAGACTAAATATCCATCCCACCAGTGCACATTTGCAATGCACACATTTCTGGCTACTAAGGTACTGTGCCAAACACAGCAGTAAATCCTCAATTGTTTGGCAGATCATCTCAACACAAACGTTACTGAAACCAAGGAACAAACCCATCCAAAAAATTATTTTTCTGGGATCCACTTGCTAAGGGAATGCTCAATAAATATAATTCCAAGTAGGCTGCTACTTCATGGAAATGCTCAAGAGTCAAAACCTTCCCCATTCCAAAATAAATAGCTCATTAGAATTTCTACAGTTCTCCAGTTCAATCTACGATCTGCTCTGCAGAACCCAAAGCAGTAACCAGCCCAAGGTGCGAGCATCAGCTCTGAATCCGCGCTCAAAGGATTCACTCACCAATTACCATTGATTCTCTCTGGTACTCTTTGCTGAGGTGGCAGCGCTGGGTCACACAGGACACGTATCTCTCCAGAACATACCAGCACATTTCATAGTAGAAAGGATAACGGAATTTGGCGTGCACCTGAAAGCAAGAGCGAGACTGTCAGTCCACGGGGAAGGGCGAGAAGTTTGGAGCGCAAGGGCCAGTGCTCGTTCCCGGCGTGTTATCAGCATCAGGAGCACAAACAGGACCGCGGGAGGGGGAGGGAGCGGTGGGAGCGAGCGGGATGCCGGCAGCATACGGAATGAGGAGCCTGCCTGCCGGGAGAGCATCGTTTCGTGCTTCACTAATTTGTATCCTCTTGGGGGGGTGGGAGAGGAAAGGGTTTGTGTTCTTGCGAAATCGCAGACCTGATGGGTGGCCCCTACGGCACGTTCTACCTGCTGTATAGACATAGGGTGGTCACGGACAGATGTCAGTCACTAGAACTCAAGTTAGACCAAAGGGGGTTTTTTTTAATTTTTAAAAAATTTATTTCCTAATCCCTATCACATGATTTCTATCAAAATGGCAACATTACCTAATATGAGGCAAGAAGGAAATACATGTTTTTCAGTTATGGTCTCCACAACAATCTGATTAAACAAACGAACACACAAATTCTTGATTATTGATAACACCACATTAAAAGTAAAAATCCCTTATGTGCTTCATGCTTAATATTTCGGTAGCAAGTTAGCTTTTGCCACAAACAGAATGGAAAAGCAGGATTTCGACAAAAGATCCTGTCAAGCTGTGCAGTTTTTCTTACATCTCAGACCTGTTATTCTCACACAAGAAGTCTATTCTCCAACACTATGTATTTTCGAGATTATTTCAGATTCAAAAGAAAACAAAGTGAGTTTCCTTCCCTTCTAGCATAGTTTTCTATCTACGGGAGGTCACTGTACCAAAGAAGAATCTGAGAAGATCCTAAGATGCAAGAACATAGGTATATTTATCGTGATTTGTTAAAAATGGATGCCATGCATCTTGCATGCACTTTCCTTACACTGTACACTTCTTTCTCCTGGTGGCACAGAAATCTGCATTTGCAGGTTGCACGTATACATTGCACTGGGGTTACAGCAGCTGCTTTAAGACATTCTATACATATTAACTGCTCACCTAGCCAAGAGGTGTCCCCCAACCTTTAATGAAAAGCTGGACTGCACCAGAAAGGAGCATTATCTTAGAAAGCCCATTAAAAAAACCCAACCAAACAAAGAAAGAAACCACCAAAACAGCACCCCAGATAACACCAAAACCCCAAAGTCTAAACAGAACCACTAACCCAGCACCTGGAAGCTCAGATTCAGCTCTGCAAAGCAGGCACTGTTGAAATAACCGTGTGGTGATGAAAAAGTCCACTTGAGCAGATCAGTGACTTACTAGAACGCCTGGCTTTGAAAACTGTTCCCAAGGTGGACAGTCAAAGAACCTTCCCTGTTCCCAGGGCACAGGAAATGCAAACACTTTTAGCAGTAAAACCAAATGTAACAAAGGGAAAATACACTGTATTGTCCCACTTAAATGTAGCACAGTGTAGGATTTAAATTTTCCACTGCAATTCCCAAAAGTTAAGATCTCTTAAATTCAACACAAATGTAGCTGGCGAACCTGAACTGTGTGTTGATACGGGTCATGCATCCAGCCATGCTGCAGTTTTTCAAATGTTTCTCTGTGTTGCTTGTTACAAAGCACATATACCAATAAAAAGGAGGAAAAAAGAAAAAAAGGCAAAACCAGCCAACATTCCCCCTAAATGTGAGAACATTTAACCCCTGGGCCTTTTTGCATTGGAGAATATTTTTCCTTTGGTTTAGTTATTTGTCATAAGGAAGAGATCAAGTCACTTATCACTATCATGGAACACAGGGGACATTAGCCATGCTAAAATATATGCTAATAAAGGAACTCAAATTTTTCCAAGAGAGCACTGCAGGAAACAAAATTTGCAAAGAATTGACTTACAAACAGGAGGCGCCTTCCACCCCTCAGCCTTCAAAAGGTTTTCAGCCACATGCCTGGGAATATTAAAGACATCATTGCTCAACATTTGTTGACAGATTCTGAGCTTCACCAAATTTAGCTGTTACCAATGTTAATTCAATGTGAAAGACAAGGCAGTAATGCATGCAGTGCTCCCATTATGTTTATCAATCTTTAATATTCAATTTGAGTTCCTAATTGCCTCGCTATCAACGTTCCAACCCACAGCAAATCCCTCCATGCCTCTGGAATTCACTGTTTGCCTGCGAAGGCTCCGCTTCTACAGATCTTCAGATGCAAGAGCTACCACATGTAGCAAGAGATACTGTGCAAAGATCTATGGGGCCTTTCGCCAGTAAAGCAAATCCAACAGTGCTTTGAAAACCTTTTAAAGTTCGCCTTGCGGAAAAGTAGAGAGGAATAAGTTCTTTACGATGTCCTTGGACATTTATTAACTATAGTGGATGCGAACTGCATTATGTACATGTCCGTAGTTTTTCCATGGTACAGTTATGGTGAAATGAACTCTTATGGCGAGGGGGGAAGGAATAAAAGAAAGAAAGAAAGAAAATAAAAGTGCTCTGCGATGAATTTGAAGTGTAATATCTGATATGGGCACTGCCAGAGGACTAAATCCCCCACTAGATCATCTAATAGGCATTTCCAGCTCTAACTTCTGTGATTAATAATTTACAATCCACTGAATAAATTTTTTAATTATTCCTGTACAGCAAGAAACACTCTCTCTGGAATATGATCTATTTCTTCAGTTCAAAGTGAAATTATTTTAGAGACTTATATCCCCCTCCAAAACCAAAACCCTAAGAAAAGCACACCTTTTCCTTAAGAAAGTATTAGCCTCTTCCACAATGTCTATTCAAATAATTACAAACTCCACTTGTGTTTAATCAATCTAATCACGATATTGAAAAACAGTTCACGATTATTTACAAAATAATTAATCTACCCACTTAAACCACTATCTGACATTCCAGAAAACCAAATCAGTAGCGAACACCATCATCTGTGAGTGACCACCTTACGTGTATATTTTGAGGGCTTTCGTCTCTATCCACGTGCAAATATTTTAACATAGTTCAATTTAGATGAGTTGGGAGTAAGTTTGACACGTTCTTCCTCTTGGGCAATGCCGAACTGTAGCACCCCTGTGCCGAGACGATGAATCTCTGCACGGCAGCGGCTTTGCAGTTATTCAGGTCCAGCAGAGAGCGGAACAGCTTAGCCTATTTGAGTGGCTGTTAATTGGCCTCTAGGAAAGCCAGGCTGCAAAATGAGAGCCTCTGCAAACTGGAAGGCTGGAGAATATTTGTTTACCTCAATTGCACATTAGGAGCTGTTTCCAACAATAGACATGTTCTTTATTGCTCCTTAAAACTATTTTTAAATGGCTATAACCCTCTTAAAAAGTCTCCCAGGGATATGAGAAATTAAGCTAGAATAAGCATGACAAGTATATAAACCAGGCAATTTTATCAGGCTGTAAATCAGCATTACTGTTTCAACCATGTATTTATTCTCCTCTTAGCTGCTAAGACAATAACAGCTACACCTAGCATGAAAATGACTTGGAATATCAGCAATCAAAGATGATTAAGCATTATATAGCAGGTTTAAACACAGTGAAACCGCCATAAAATTGCTCTGTGCAAAATGAAGAGGGGAAACACACCTGTATTACACTTTGAGTGTGGCAAATTACTTCGTCAATCACATCACGTAATTTACTTCTGTGCTATACACAATGGAAAGATCAATACTGATGAGAAACTCATTTGCAGTATGTTCACACTGGCAAATCTGTGTGAACTACAGACTGTACCGAGCCTGCTCTAGGAGCCGGTGTACGGATAGAATTATTTGAACAAAGAAATTACAAAATTTGATTGGCAAAGCAAATGTAGTACACACTAGAATCCTAATTTGAAAATATTTACCTCTTCGAGATTCCTGTATGATATTTTTAGGTTTGTGGGCGTGTTATAATATTATTTCTAAATAACAGTATTGATTTTCCTGCCTTTTATCAAACTTCTGTATGCCTTAGTTGCACGGCTTATTTTTTGTTCCTGTCTGGAAATTCTTGTTATTCTTCAACTGTTCGCAGAGCTTTGTTATCATAGGGCTGCCTGGGAGCACAAGTCTGAACACAGGTACGGGCTGTGCACAGCACGTCACCAGCGCACAGCACCAAAATTGTCTCCATGAAGTTATGGAAATTCTGGGCTGTTTGCTTTTGTTAGTCTTTTTTAAAGCACTTAAGTTTGTGGGGTTTTCTGGGGGGAATGATAAAAAAAGCTATGCAGACTGTGAAGAAAATCTAACCAAAACTGAGAACAGGTCTGATTTGGGAGTTCCAAATGTTCTAGCATCCCTTTCCAAAATACTCTGACCAGATATTTTCAAAGAGGCAGGTAACCAACCCGAAACCTTCCCATGGAATCAAGGTGCTAGTCACTTTTCAAAGGCATTTCAGTGGACCTTGCTGGCAACTTCCTAAAAGTTACCAAAATACTGGACTGTTACGGGGAAATCTGCCTCCTGGTCTAAAAGCTCCAGAGATCCAAGTTGGATCCAGCTTCCCAGGGAGAAGGGCCTGATGTGAAGCACAACTGAACAGCTACAGCCCGAGGTGGGTGATCCTGGGTTGCTCAAGTCCTATGGGAACAAACTTTCAGCTTTTATAAAACTTCAGGACAAAGAGTGTTTCCTTCCCAACTTCCCCGTAGACATCAATGGAAATAACTTGTTTCTGGTATCAAACCCTCCTCCTGCTCTTCCCTTCTCTGTTCTCCATGCGAATTGCCTGTGCCAGCATCTGTCCCAGCAGCAACACCCCTGCAGTGCAGAGATCCAGCAGATATTGCTTGCTCTTATTTACAGTCGCTCGGAAAACCTTCCTGTGCCCAGCAGCTCTGTCCTGCAGCAGCGAGCCCCTTCCTGCTTCTGCCTTCACAACTTTGTCTGTCGAAGTCCCTTTATGCTTCTTAAGACACTTGACACTCTTGCCTTGGGACACCTGCTCAAAGCCAGACTGGTCTCCACCTCCACTGATGCTCTCTGTTACATTCCCTCTGCTTCAATTCCCCTGAATTTCAGCTTTTCCCTTCATTGCTCTTCCACTAAGAATTCGTTTTTCTGCTTCAGGGTAAAAGCCCACGTGGAGCCAGAAATGTGAACTGTACTGATGGCCAAGACATCACATTTTAAGACTTTTGAGTGAAGAAGAGTTGCAGCTTCCTCCCATTCTGCAGCCCAAATCTCCAATAGCAGCACAGCTGGTACCCGCGCCAGTGGTTTGGCAGCACTGACTCAGTTCAATGCCTCCAGAACAGCTACAAAAAGTCCCCAGCTGAATTTGCACATACCACTGGCCCATTTTTGCAGCAGAATGGATAAAATTTTCACTCCCAACAAAGCGGCTGCCCAGTAATCTCCTCCAAGATGTGATACTCTTTCCGTCAGGAAGATGCTACACCACAATGTTCAGATTGATGTCCCACCCCAGACTCTCTTTGCCCCAAGAAATTCTTGCACAGTATTGAGCCACTGTAGAAGAAAATCCTGCAAAGTATAGAAGATGTTGTTTCACATGCAGCTTCTGTGCAGGTTTGTCAGCTCAGCTGTGGACAGTAGAACCATCCTAATCCCATGAGGTCTCCAGGCTGGGGTAACCATTCCAGGGGTGCACACAGAGATGATAAGCAGGGGGTTACCAGAAGTACCGGTACAAAGGTCTGGAAAGCACAATATGTTTTTGTGCAAAAGGGAAGTTTTAACAGGCAGACAAAAGACACAGAAGGGACACATCTGTGGGAAGTAGGGAAAAACAGATGAGTAAAACCCACTAAAAATAGTCAACATTTGAAAGACTCATTACTTCACATTTACCTCTTGTTTCAACGACTCTGACATGGAGATCCCGTCAGTTCTTGTTTGTCAGAAGGGAATATGAGCGAGAGACTATGACAGATCATAGTCACAAAGAACATTCAGTTAAAAAGAGAATCAAGTGTCCTTACCCTTGTTCTGTCCTCAATTTCATAGATGCGAAGCTGCATGGGAACATTAAAGCTATGCAGGATATTTCCACCAAACACCAGAGAATCTACTGGAGTATAAACCGCATGTATCCACCCTAGAGAGGGAAAGCAAAGAACTGAGAATGCCTCATGCTACGTAGTGTTACAAAGCAATTTATAATCAAATTTTAACAACCCCATGAACCCCATTCTGCAGGGGACGAGAGGCTCAGCAGAGACAGGATAACTGGTATGCTCGTAGCCACACTTTTCGGACCAGTCATAGCAGAAGAACGGCATCTTATGATGCAGTCTTACAACCCTCTATAAATTTGGTTCTTCTATTTATTCATAGAACAGTTACAGTGTTTACTGAGAACACACAAGCTTGTGACTCAACCACATCCATGACTAAGAAGCGAATTCAGTCTGTTCAATACACTTGGCTCTCAGATGTATGTACTGACATCTCCAGCAGGGCTGCAGGTCCTGTCAGGGGTGTGGGCTGGGGGGCTGGCCTG
Organism: Pampusana beccarii; assembly: GCA_013399365.1. Lineage (NCBI taxonomy): Eukaryota > Metazoa > Chordata > Aves > Columbiformes > Columbidae > Pampusana > Pampusana beccarii. The sequence goes on along the minus strand of VWYH01011280.1, from coordinate 340,462 downwards.
ACGTCAAACTTCTTCCACACCAGCACCGGAGCACACATCTTCACATGGCAACCATTCCACATTATCACCCGCACTCCTTCAGAGGTGAAAGTTTCACATCCTATTATCGACTTCCTGAAGCAACTGAAAAAATCTTTTTCACTGCAAGGCCCAAGTTAAGGGATTTAACAGTCCTAATACAGGAGCTGATGAGACTGTTCTGACCCACTCCTTGCAAGGGACTGAATTCATTTCACAGGCTCCAAAGCAAGGAAAGAATTTTCTATCACAACAGAAATCCAGGCATAGCAATTCAGGCAGCCACACACCATCTCTTCTGCTTCTGCATTGTTTGCTCGATACACCAGCAGCTGAAGGACTGGCTGTGCAAGGCTGTAGCCTCTGATCTCTGCAGCGAAAAAGGAATTGATCCTGCTAATGATCTGGGACCCATAGAGACCTCACACCTTTTTTTTTTTTTTTTTTAATGAAAAGCATTACAATTTATAAACCAGCAGACTGCAAAGCAACATAGGGGGCGGTCAATTTTTTCCTAACTGTGCAGTACTTTCCATTAAAGTTGTGGCAGGTTTCCTTCACTTCGCCATCAGTGAGGAAGCAGGAAAACGCCATCCAGCCTGAAGGGTTCTCCAGCTCGCAGCCATGAAGGTTCTCTCCACAACAACCTTTAGACCGTGAAGGCCTGCAAAGCCGTACCTGAGAGGTCCCTGAGCCGCAGTAGGTGGCAGAACTGGGGATTTTATTTAAGGGCATATTGGTAGGAGAGAGGTAGGAAGGAAAAAAAACAAAACAAAACAAAAACCCCCACAGCACTAGAATTTTCTCCCTGGAAACACAAGCTCATCACTCTGGGTGTATTTTTCAGAATTTCAGAATCGCTGAGGTTGGAAGGGACCTCTGGAGGTGCCCAGGCCCACCTGCAGCCAGCTGCCCAGAACCACGTCCAGATGGCTCCTCCGTATCTCCCCGGACGGTGACTCCACAACCTCTCTGGGCAACCTGTTCCAGTGCTCAGTCAAGTTACTGGTCTGATTCCACATGAGAAATGTGAGACATACAAAAAAGCATGTGGCTGACAGCTCCAGTATTATTGCATCTTTCCTGCTCCAGTTAGTATAATTTCAATTACAGCGTTGCTCACAATGATCCAGTCCATTTATCACTTCCAAATCAAGAACAAGCAACTAGAGAGGATTCTTTTTTTTGGGAACAGTAGTGTAAGAACTACATACATCAACACTATAAAAACTCTTCACAGTTGAAGTAGTTCACCACCTCACATGAAATACAGTCTGTACTAAGAGCAAACTACTGGAAAAATAAACGATCCTCCTGGTCCTGGTCTTTGGGAAGGAAAAAAAGAACCAAAGTCAAGGAAGTCAGGGCTACTGCTTCCGCTAGGTAACCAACGATTGATGAGCCTGGGGGAAAGAACAGAAACAACAAGCTGAAGCAAATCTATTGCTGGGTCCCCAGAGCAACTTATTGCACAGGTACTGAAACACAGAGTCAATTTGCGTGACAGTTCGGCTCAATTGTCACTTTTAGAGATGAACAAACTGAAGCTGGAAAAAAATGAAACAACTTGTCCGCAGCCACACAAGTGAGCGGTGGCAGGAGACAGGTGAGTTATTGGCAGAACATGGCGAGTCCCCAGCGCTGCCTCCCGCTGCAGTTCCCTCAGCACACTCAGTCAATGTACAAACACGCTGGAGCCGGCAGATACAAGTTATTTTCATGGAATCATCAATATAATCCTAAATATAATTTGTTATCAAATATTTACAGCTTAAGTAAAAAGAGAAACTGAGCTGAAACCTGAGAGGTAGAAAGGAGATATCCTTTATTTTCTAAAAAAAGAAATCCCATCAACGCAGTTGTTCCTGGAGCGTCTGCTTTTACGACAACCACACAGTGGCCTCCTCTGACAAATTACATATCCTCAGTGAAAATTTCACACTGGAGTGCAGTTGGTTTCCTTGTTTCTCGTGCTTCAGGTTTCACCCTCATCACACCTTCCCTGACCTCTCGACTCTGCCCCCACCAGACGCCAGGGGTCTTTGTGTTAATAATTGCTAGACTTCCTCAGCAGCAGTCCCAATATTTTGAGGAAAAATGTGAAAGAATCTATCACTGGCTTGAGCCAATGTGCCAGTAAATGGTGCCCTGGACATGACAAACCCTCAACAGAAAAATTAATGAACATGAATATAGTTTCAATCCTGTATTGTTGAAGAGCTGGTAGAGGTGCAAACTGAGAGTATTCCATAAAGTATCTGAGACAACCTCCGGTTCTGCAGATAATGCATTTAATTCTCTAATCACATTTATAACCCAGGTCTAAACTTATCTTACAAACAACTAGTACCTTCAGCTCCTAACTTCTGAACTAACTAAACACTAGGTCCTTCAAGATGCACATATTTCTAAAAAGAAGACTGAAAACACTGCTTTTTATGACACAGTTCTCAATAACAAAACCCAGTAATAACGAAGCACTAAAATCCATCAGGGTAGTGAAAATAAAAATAAAACAGAGACCAAATAACAAACAGAAAGTCATTAACTGTCAAGTCCTTGGACATAAAGGTCCTACCGGTACCCAGCGCAGGGGGTGGGATGATTTCCAGGCACAGCTCAGACGGGGAAGGACGATGCCCGTGAGCACCGTCCCCTCCCTGCTGCCCGGCGCCGAGCTGAGCACGCAGCTAAACCTGGGGATTCCCAGATCTCCAGCAGATCAGGTGCAGGATCCAGCTCTGGGCCCCTCTGCCAGCTCCAGGACACAGCCCCGTCAGAGGCGTCACCTGCTCACCAGCGAGATTTTGGCCGCTCAGCTGCAGAGCGTTTTTCAGTCGTGCTGCATCCCAAAATAGTTTTGACTTGCCTGAGGAACGTACATGCAATACTGAATCTGCAGCGACACACGCACCGAGAGGTGTATTCCGGAGATGCAGGGCACTATGGGCAAGATTAGACAAAAAAGATGGAGAATTGACAAGGTAGAAAACCACAGGAAGACCGGCACAGATGTTACAAGGGAAAAAAATAAAAAGCTTCTGTTCTAGTATTAACAAAGCTGTGTACGGAGAAAAACTGAAGAGGCCAGTGCCAGAAAAGTAGAAGGAGGAGGAAAGAGAGATGAGTAGAAAACAGCAGTTTCCACGAGGGTAATATTTTGTGGAAACGAGCTCTGAGAACAGATAAGCTTGGATGGCGCATTCAATTCATTCCCACAGCTTAGATACAAGCACAACTCAGAAATAAACTGAGGAGGATGGATGTTCATTGTGACCATTTGCAAACAAGAACACCAAGGAGATTGCTTGAGCGTCATCCGCACCAATACAACCCATCATCTCACCTTCAGCTATGCCATTTCTTTTCACCAGACGGACTGACAGGTCTGGTGACACGTACAATGACACGACTCTGTGCTGGACAGCCTGTCACGTCTACTCAGGTACATCTGCATCTTCCAGCTCAGCAACTCCTGTTCACACACACCCTGGTGCTACTGCACAACCCTCCACGTTCCATGGGTTAGTGCAAGACAGGAGGTAACATCTCTCCACTTGGTAATACTCTCCAAAAGTGTCACATTCTCAAAAAAAAAAAAGGAAATCAACACAGAATAAAATGCATCAGATTTAATTTTATCCTTAATGCTAAAAAAGGCACCGGAATAATATCACAACAAATTGATTAAGGACTGAAAGAGTCAGAAGGCAAAGGAATTAGTTACTGTTCACTTTTGGCTGAAGGACACAAACAAAAGCACCTGCAAAACATTATCTAAGGCTACAATTAGATCTTATAGATGAAAGACACGCACCGCACGGCTTTGAGGATTAGTCACGAATTAGAAAACTCTTCCTCGTGGGTGAGCAGCTTCAAACCTGTGCTGAGCGCGGCAGCGAGGGAGCAGCAGCTGGTCCGTCCCTCACCGGCAGCTCCGGCCCCAGCACAAACCTCAGCCCCTGCACCAGCTCGGCTGGACGGGGACAGGGGGCCTGGGGGCACAGACACCGCACAATCACCTTCACAACCTCTACTTCACTCGACAAGAAGACCATCCATTTATGGCTGTTTTCTGAACTCAATATTTTTTATTTCAGCTCTTGGTGACTAATGAGTGTTTTTACCCACACAAAACAAACCTAGTTTATGAAGCCAAGCCAACATTGAGCCGGAATTCTATTCAGGAGGCTCAGAAATAAGACACACTTGAATATTTAGATGTTATCATCTCTAGTAAATCAAGCAGGTAAAATTAACAGTAACAGAAGATTTTCTGAACAGTTAAAACAAAGATATGATCTCATTATCTTTTGAATTTTATAAAACAAGCATTATTAAACGCTGCAAACTTATTAGAAGGTTTCAGGGGCCTGCAAATTCCTACTGTATCTTCAAGGATGAAATCGTCTATCTGAGAATAATAAAAAAGAATATTAACTTATAAAGCTATGGGGCAAACAGACTACAAGCTCCAAGCCAAAACTACGGTGCATCTGTTTCCATCAGTAATTAAACAGATATTTTGCTCTGTGACACAGAAGACACACATTTTTTCCTGCAATTCTACAGCAAGTTGGGGTGAAAAAGATTAAATATCTGTATCTCAAAAATGAAAAGTGCCTAAGGAGATGACCTTACAGCGGGCACTGCCAGCAAATGGGGCATTATTTCTCTCATCTCGAAAGAAGAATGATTGTGTCATAATAGTGCCTGCAACCAAATTGATCAAGGAAACATCATGTTTACCTTTCAAAAGTAAAAAAGGAAAAAAAAAAAATCATAATTTTGCCTTGGTAGTATAAGTAATACAGCAACTCTCAATCTTGCATCATTTGATAAGAATTAGGCAGAGCACTGCAGAGCAACTGCACTAAAAATCCAATATCATGCTGTCACCTTCTACCCGAAACCAGACACACGAGGCAAAAATCCTCCTCTCTGATCCTCTCCACTGATCTTTGTCTCTTGGTCCCCAAAGGTTCCAGGCAAGGAGCTTCCATTAATGTCAGTGGCAGCTTCCAAAATGGGAAAAGGGAACAGCAACCAAAAATAGCCAGGCAGCTACGCAGCCCTAGCACAACTCCCTGCAAAAAATGTACCGGTCAGACTTCAATAGCCTGCCATTCTCTTGGATATAAAGGCTATTTGCTGCCTTCTGGCCCCATTACATAATAATTCATCAAATCCTGACTGGCACAGCAGGGGTGACCTAAGACCCCCCCACTCACAATAGGCAGGATCCTACTGATAACCACTGATACACTACCTGAAGCACTTGGAATCCTTGCAAATAGCTGCCTCGAGTCTAGCACAGAACATCCCTTTCCATCTACTGCCCTTCCCAAAAACATTCATCTAAAAAACTCATTATTTCTGTATTTGACTGGACAGAAGAACTTTGGAGCACTCTCATGTTACCGTAATAACCACCACAGACCAGTGAGAATATTTTGTTAGACTGTGGCTCATTCTTCATCTCTCGAGAAATTCAGAGTTGTAATAGCACGTTTCGATGTTAAAGGGCCCAAAGTGCATTGTAAAGAACATAAGAAAACCAGAGCAAAACAAACAGCTTACTCCTCAGTGGAACACTGCCAACTCCAAGGTGAAACCCAACTGCTATGAAATACCACACAACACTACTGAGAAGTTGAAGGGGAGCCAAAAAGGAACATTGTGTCCATTTGCCATCTCCCTCCAAAACCAGAATGTTTGCAAACTTTCTTACACCAGTCACACTGCAAACCCTGGAATCAAACTGTATCCACAGTGAGCGTGGCGATTGCCTTGGAGGTCAGCAAAACTGGTCTTCATAAAAAGAAGAAAATCCAAGTTTATCCATATTCTGGCAGACTGTATTACCAGTAACAATCCAGAACTGGCTTGAGTTCGCCTTTTCAAGACACGTAATGATGATACTCTTACTTTACAATATTAACAGAGAGAAATACTGCAAGACAAATTTTCCACAAGAGACTATGAGCTGGCCTGCTTTCGTATGTCCCAATTCTGCACGTGCAAATGCTCTTAAATTTCAAGTGCAAATGTCTACACCAAACGTATGTAAACACGCACGAAATAAAAAGGTCAAAGCAAACAGGCTTAACTATTTCAAGCTACTGCAAGATCTTGTTTGCAGAGGACAAGAGGGAAGGAGAAGGACAAAGCTCTACCACTTACAATCAAAATGACATATTCAGCAAGACTAGAAGACTCCAAAGAGCAAGTAGATAGACACAGGATGAATATTTCATTTTGTGTATGCTTAGATTTGAGCTTGGGTTTAGGTACCAACAGCAAAGTTTAGGAGTACACTCCGTAACATCAGCGCAACGGACTCCCAACACTTCACACATCCTGCCTGCAAGTCAGCACTGGACACACACACTGTACCGAAGAAAGCACAGATAATACTGGGCAAGCTCTAGATTTGCATGTGACTGATGGAATTTCTTTGTTTCCCTACTGAGACAATAACTGAGCTCTGAGATTATGCTTTTCTTCTTCCAGATCATCACAGCTTATACCTGAAAAGAGAAGCAAACTCTATAAAGAATTCCCCTTCTGTTTGGCAGGTCAGTCAGATCCGCAGCATCCACTGTCCACTACACCAAAGTAAGATGTGTTAACTTGACCACATTTCATCCACGTTCAACACCTAACCATATGAAGGATTTAACACTTGGTAACATACACAGTGCAAACACCCTAGGGCCAGAGCATTCTTTACTAACGTCTTCCTAAGCAACGACAAGTTCTGTCCCATCCTGGGGAAAAAAAAAAAAAGTCAGATTTCTACAGGAAAAAAAAAAGATTTGCTGACACTGGTAGGGACTATAGCTTCCTCCCCTCTAGAACCTTCAGCTGTTTTACATCTTGAATCTACATCTGGCCATAAACCTCAGCGTGGCACAATGTGGTATATTTCTCAATCACCAATTATGGTGACATCAGTTTAGACAATAACACTAAAAGCAAAGGCCAGGTTCCTAGTTGATTTCATCACTTTACCACAGAGTTTACCAGAGTTGATCACCCTTGACTCACCAGTGGAAACCAGCAAAGCGGGAGGTGAGAACTTGTAAGGGTGAGAAGTCCTGTGGGCCCACCAGGAGCACAGCTGGGCTCCTACACAGCGTCCCGCCAAATCCCAGCTTAACTTCCCCTGCCCCGTGCTTAGGAGGGACTCTAAAAATGCTGCAAGATGCACTTTGTCCCATAACAACTCATGATGCTGACAATATTTGGTTCCATTTCTCCTTGACACCACAGCTGCGATTGTGCCTCTCGGTGCTTCGCAGGTTTTGAAGCACAGGTAGAAACTAACTGGTTTAAACTTAATCCTGAAAGGATGATGGCAGTGATGGAGAGGAAAATACCCTGTGGCCCTGGTGAGCACTATGACTATGTCTTCTGTAAGAATAATTCCCATTCTTGTCCAAGCGGTTTATAGTTTCAGGGATTTACTGCATCCACTGCTGATCCTAGATCCTCAGAGAAACCATCCTTCTCCCCGAAGCCTACGATCGATCTCCCTCCCTCGCATGTCCTGTTACAGCCTCCTCCACCTACTTCATCGTTACGCCGCTTTGGTACAACAGCATTTCTAGGACCACCTCCAAAAAGGACTTGAAAACAGAAGCAGAGCAGGATATTTAGTGGAAAAAGGTCCTTTGCTGCAGTGTTCTCCATTCACAGCCCAGCTGAGCACTAGTGGTATCGCTCTGCACTTTCTCTGACCGGACCTGTAATTACAAGGTATTTTCCTCGTGGATGAGATGAGGCTGGTCAAGACTCTATCAGGCTCAACTGCAAGTATTACAGGCACCTGTCATCAGAACCTAAACAGTATGAACACTTATAAAGTACATAAAAAACACATTCAAACATTAACTAATGGGATAGGTGCACAAACCAGTGCAAAGAGGTCGTAGGAATTGACCTGTTTTACACAGCTACACTCAATTCAGTGACCTGGAACAGCCTCTAATTAGGTGTTTCTATGCTCTTAAAATAAACATAGAAATAATGCCCTTTCACGTAAGTGAGAGGTTTGCAAATAAGTTTTCCAAACAAATACAGCAGAATGAAACCCCTCGAATCCATGAGGTGCTTACAGAGAAATTACTCATATATGCCTTTCAAATACGGCATGGTCCCTAAAACGTCTTAGGTATTGGCATTTCTACACCTTGGGCTTTCGTAAGAAAACAGAAACGACAGTCAAAAACCACATTTGGAATTACTCCACTTCAGCCACATTACAGTTGTGTGCTGTACAAGCTCCCACAACTCCCTGTATCCCAACTGCTGAGCGTGACTAAACTAACACACAGAAAGTCTCACTTGTAGGAGGCTGCTCACAGAGGAATGAAGATAAATAGGAAGATGCAGTAACGGGATCTAAGCAAACAGCACAGGCACACTCAAACACCCAGTTCAAACAGTTACTGCACATTCTGACCTGTTTCAAGGGAAGACCTAATTCCTTCAACAGATTAACTCCTCCACCTTCAAAGTCACTGTGCCTGTCACCTCCCAGGCTGATTCTTACCAAATACTTACAAATGTGCAGATCTGTGGCCTTCAGTTGATACTAACACTGCTCCCTAGTTGGTAACAACATCGCCACTGTCTTCACATGACCTGCGTTCTGTCTGCAGGATTAAAAAATAATAATCCTATCTCCATAGAGTAATTCCAGAGTTGAAGAACTACCAGCCTGCCTTTCTGTCATGTGCAAAGGTTACCTATATTTATTTCCCTGGTAAGATCTACTAGGCAGAGGCAACACATTATGTATTATAAATAAATTTATGGTCCCATAATAGTCAAAGAGAGAAAAGCCTGATATAATCTTAAAGGAGTTGTGTTATAGATGGCAGCATCCTTAATCCAATATAGGCAGGAGCAGAAAAGGCTGAAGCCACCAGCCTTCAATGCAGCAACTATTTGGTCCTAGAGACTCAAGTCCTGTCTCCCTTTCCCCAGTGCAGCGCCAACCATCACTGCACACACTTCCTCACACAACATTTTTCACCAATTTCTAGAAAATTAAGTGCATTCAGTCCCAAACCCTTATTTCGCCACAGCAAAGAGGTCAATACCGGGTTTAAATGCAAAGGACTGTTTCACAGAGAACTGTTAGTCAAGCACAATCCCAGTGATTCCAAACCCAGTTAGTTAACAAGTGATACCTGAAGGAATGAAGAACGTATAGCCTTGTTTCAGCTCAATTCTTTGGCATCGCTCCACCCTGTCTCCCAGAAAGATATCACTTTGCTTTCCCGAGAGAACCCATTCTTCATAAAGTTCTAGATTCTGCAGAGTAGGTGGAATCAGCCAGAAGATCTAAAAATAAAGCCAAGATTTAACTATTACCAACAGTCAACAAAAATAAACAGCTGAGAAATTCCAGCATGGTGGTCATGTGTTGGACAAATGAACGTGTAACACCAAGCCTGCTTTTGGCATAAAACACGTCCTCTGGGTGTGGGACACAGAGGCACACGTGAGACAGCAGCAGCAATCAGTCCGTGTGCTGGAAGTGGCAGATAACCGTCAGTTGTCACCTCTCTGCCATGAAACATCTCACTCAGAAGATGCCCGCACAGTTTACTCCCAGTTCAAACCAGTGTGTTTGTAAAGCACAACTTCATTGGAGCGTACAGAGGAGCAGTATCTGTACCACGGACTTGTTCAATCTGCTGCACTGATTTCAGTTCCCACTGTTGACACTAGAATTGCGAAAAGCAACCTCAAACAGCGGAGCTGTGCATGTAGCCGTACATGCTGTATTTTTTTAATGCTTCTGTATCCTGTAGTATTTCAGTTCAGGCATAGTGTGCATGTGGAACATGGAATCTCGAAAAGGAAACAGAAGCTTTAGCTACAGGAGACTTGTGAGGGCATCCTGACCCAACAAGGGTACACACAGACAAATACTGCAGGATGATACCTCTAAGCCATGCAGCAATAACAAGCCTAAAAGCATGATCAACAGCAAATAACACATCTGATATTTCAAACAAAACACTGTTTGTTTCATAAAGATGAACAGTGTCCTAGTTCAGCAAACTCCTTGTACACCAACAAATCCAGCTGAAATAGACTGATCACCGGCTAGACCCTCCCACCCCCAAAAAAAGAGAAATAAAATAAAAATAAAAGAAAACAACCCCTCCCCTCTGTAAGAAGCACAGAGAAATAAAAACAAACATGGTTTACCTACCTTCCCCCCACGGAAAACGTGATACCACACTGACGTGCCACCAAAATCAATATGAAAATCAGTGAAGCATCCTTTCACACTCATCAAACAGTACCTGTGAGCAGAGGGAAGGACAAAAATTAATCAGTCTGAAACAGTATTTTTCACATCTAAATTTGCAGAGGTCAACTGCATGTGTGGTACTATCTCCACCAATTAAGTTTCTGCATTTATATTACTCAGATTTGTTTCATGAAGTAACTATAACTAGGTTTTTGCTGGAAAATGCAGAATTCCACATTTGAGTTTGCTACTCATACAACTGGAGCCAAAGCTTTCTGAGCTAATGAATGGAAAAACATTAAAAGTTCTGTTGTTCAGAAGTATTTCTTCTGCCCCTGCCAGCCCCCAGGGTGATCTGTTCAATGCTCCCCTTCACCACTTGAGAGACACAACCTTCATCAAAAGCAGGACGCAAATTGCTTCAAAGAGCAAAGTTCTGAAAAATCTAATTTGCTTATAAACCCTCCTGAATGTTCTTTACCTACTTGCCATCTTTGCAAGGATTGGGGGACAGAAACCTCATTTGGCAAATTAACTCCTTTCTGTTCACATTTCTAGGCATTTCTGCATCAAAATACATAAAGGAACCAGCTGGTAGCATCTCTAAGTATCAAATCCACTGTTTTTTATGTCGTCTTGATTCCGGTTTTCACAGCAGTTGAAAGTCGGCGGCGCTGGAAGGAGATACAAGAGCTTTCATGTCGCTGCATGAATCTCCAGCCTCCAGCCACCATCTGTAACTAATGGCCGAATTACAGCCGCCCTCCTCACTGTAGCACCTTTGCAAACGCAGGAAACACACACCACTTAACCCACTAACCTCTTTTCCTTGTTCCGGTCTCCGTTTCATGGCTTTTTTTCCCCCCCCACCTCTTTTTTTTTTTTTTTTTTTTTTTTTTTTTTTTTTTTAAAGGGGGATTACGCAAACAGCACCAGAACGGGATTAGTTAAAAACAAAAAGAAAAAAAAGAAAAAGAAAAAAAGAAAAAAGGTTTCATTTAACTGTGTCTTTTTCTCATCACATTCAGGTAGGGAGAATCTCGGCAGTATGCAGACGGCGTGCAAAAGTCCCTCTAGATGATAGGCTGGAAAGGACCTGACCATGTGTGTGCAGAAGGCTGGCAAATCAGAGCCACTATAGGTATATAAGAGCCCGCTGCCTAGCAACCACATCCCGACCCGAGCTGACAGAACCAGACGCAATGCTGTCATGAACACAGTCAATTTGCGGGCTTCAAAAAAGGTCCTGGGCCTTCATCTCACAATTAAAACCTCTCCTTGTGCAACTCCACGGCTCTCCTCTTGCCCACTCTGGAATTTTTTTAATTATTTTTTTTTTTCCCAGCCTTCAGAAGCAGGAAAGGAGCTTTTTTCTGCCCCTGGGGTATTTCAGATGCTTCAAAAAAAAAGAAAAAAAAAAAAAAATCACAGCTCGCCAAGAAGCTGTCTAGACTCTCGATATGCTCCATTTCAAAATACGAGTCCTTCCTTCCCAAATACATTTTTTTTTTAATTTCTCCTTTTAGGTTTTCTCCACCAAGATGTTGTTGATTACAAGTCAGATAGAATTTAAAAACAACAACAAAAAAGAAGCCCCGAAAGGAAGTTGCCTTTCTTCCAGCCAAACTGCAAAAAGTCACAGATTGAATAATTGCTCAGAAAACAACAACAACAAAAAAGGACATTCTCAGTTTGTGGGCAGTATTAGAGGTTCATATTGTTTTAAAGTAAAAAAATCAAATCCTGACGGAATCAATTAATTTTCCAAAGGGTCAGACGTAAAGTACATCACACTACCAAAAATTTACTAAGACAGTGCTACCTACCAACAATTACCCGTTCATATGAAGATATTCTGAAAGAGCATAAATGGCCTAAGCATCAACCAGCTTATTTATTCCTCAGTAGCCAATAATCTAAACTTGAAGCTGTCAATCTGTTTGTATTCAGAGAGGAAATAACAGAATTGAATTCTGTGTCAAATCAAAGTGCTTAAAATTTAGTTCTGTGAGAAAACACCAAGGCAGAGATAACTGTAAACACACAACTCTTTTTTTTCCTTTTCTTTCTCCATTTTTCCCTCTGTTTCCTTGAAACTCCTCTAAACACAACAATTTCCATTCCAATAAAGGTGGTTGTAGTGAAAGAGCCACATACGGTGATTAATAAAAACCTACAAAGCGCTTGGGGAAAAAAAACAAAAACAAACCAGTTTTTCTTTCCATCCACAAACGAGCCATTCCATATTTAATTTCTGCTGTTAATCCTACAAGGCTGCTTTTGTCCAACCCAAAGAGCCACGGGAAAGGCTGAGGAGCCTGAAAAGCGATGTTCCGCCATACAGCGAGCTCGGCTGTCGCCAGCACCGGGCACAATGCCTTTGCATTGACCTCTGCAGCTCCTCTGCGATGCACAGCGCTCACACGGGCCCAGCGCAGCTCATCACACACCGCTCGGCTCCAGCCTCAGCGAGCGGCTTCTCCTCACTAACAGCTGCTCATCTGGGGAAACACTCAACTTTTCAGGTTTTTCCATAACCAAAAAAAAAAAAAAAGCCATAAGGCAGCATCCATGTTGAAAGAAATCTAGAAAGTACATCCCAGCGTGTGCCCTGGTCGCAGGTCTCTCTGCCTCCAGCGCTCTGGGTCAGGGCAGGTAAAGCAGGTTATGGGAACACAACCTCAAATCGGGCACAAGGAGACAAACTGACCAGGGGTACGCCTGAAAAAACAGGCAACGCCAAAGATGCGCCAACTTTAATGTTTTCCACAACTGCTACCACATCCAAACCTTGCATATTCCACTTTACCTCCATGCACAGCCTCAGCCAGGGTTTTAAAACATGCAGCTGCTTGTAATCTGGTGTGGGGGAGCTTCCCTTCCCCACTGAAGAATTTGGTTTACGCTCTCCACAAGCCTGAAATTGTTCAAGTTAATGTATTGTTATTTTGGGGGAAGGATTTGTGGTACGGGGGAAAGGGGAACTTTCCCCCCCAAAACATGGAGAAATTTGTTAAGAGAAATGATGCGAAGGAACATGGAGTAACCTGCAAACTCACAGGGAAGAACAAACACAGACATCTCCAAAGAAGAGATGACACAAACGAAGCCGAACCACTAAGCAAACACGTAGAGCTGGGAAGGCAGAAACACCGCGGAGCCAGCGCGCATCCCACGCTCCCCGGCAAAGCCACAATGCGCTCGCCACGCAGAGCCACAAACCCGCAAGCGAACGGAGGAACAAAAGACAGCGACGGCCACGCCGGGACGCGGACACGCGGGGTCAGGCAGCGGCACCACGGCCACGCACGGAGCCCGGGGGGACGCGCGAGCACCCGCAGAGGCGGCGTTACCCTGGGCTCGGCTCCTCGTCCCCCGCAATAGGCACCGCGCACCATCCGGCTCTATTCCCTCTGGCATTGCGAGGGCTCCCCTGCCACTGAGCTCAGCCCATAAACCACTCCCAAACCCCAGCAGAGGCTTCTGTTTTTTGTTCGGGCCAATGAGGAAAGTATAGCTCACTCTTCCTTCCTCCCAGGAGCAGCGCCGGCTGGTTGAAATCCCTAAGCCTGAAACCGAATACCACAAACCCATGAACCAACTGCAAGTGCCCGAGCGGGGAGAAGGCGCAGGCCCCGCTGCGGGCGGCCGCTCGCTCTCCGCTCTCCCCCGGGCAGGAGCGCTGCCCCCCGGCCTGGGGCTGCGGGGCCCCCCGGCCGCAGCCCGGCTCCCCGGGCCTCGCCTCAGGGTGCCGGGGAGCGGGAGCCGGAGGGGAGGCAGCGGGAAACAATAGCTACCTTGGGGCGACTCCGCACGCTAACGGCCCGACCCGCACCGAGCAACACTGCCACACTGGGGCCCTGGGAACCAAGAGCCACAAATTACCCCGCAAGACAAAAGAAACCATTGTCACCCGGGAGACACCGGGCCAGGCCCGGCCGCCCCACCCCCACAGCGGGGTCCCCGCGGGGAGGGCCCGGCCCCCGGGCTTCTCCTCAGGGAGAAGCAGCACCCACCTCCCGCTGCCGGCTCTGCCCATGGACGGGCCCTGCGGAGCGCGGGGCGGGATGGGTGTCCGTGCCCCCCGGAGCAGCCCCCGCCAGCAGCTCTGCCACAGGCCCCCAGCGCCGAGCCCCGTTCCCGCCTCAGGAGCGGGGCAGCCCGGCTGTGGCAACCGGGGCTTCCAGGCTGAAGGAAAAGCAAACCACCACCTACCGAGACCGAGTAGTAACCGATCATTAAACACGGTGTGTGCACCAGGCACTTCAAAAGCACATGAAAGAGCCGGTGACTGCCCGGGGGGGGGGTTACGATCTGAGCCAGTCAGACAAAAACAACACCTGAGATAAGGGAAAGCCCATTTTCTTCTCTACACCTCAGGCTGCATCAGAGATTTCAGGAAGCGACCGCAAATTACACTCACAGATGACACTGAAATTACACTCACAGATCACACCGGGACCAAAGTGGGAACACCTTCCTGGTCCCAGCCTTGCCCGGGTGCCATCCGAGATGAAACACCCAGCCCCGGTGTGCACGGATCCGTTCACACCCGAGCACGACGTCGCCACGTGTGGGGACTTCACAAGGAAAGCGCGATTTGCTTTCCAGCCACCAGATTTTTGGCACGAACAGCCCACGCAGAGCATCAGCAGAACTGCACCCAGCTACCTTCTCAAACCACATACGAACCTTGTGCCTGTGGTGTACATTCAGCTAGCGCCGGGAAGGTTACCTTTGGACTTCAAGAACGAAGAACCCTCTGTTCGGCCTTTTTTTTGGTGACAAGAGGACTCGTATCTCCACCCTTGCGACATGGCACCACAAACAATTTTAAACGTCAGTGCTTATTTCAGTCACACGTGTGATCCTGCAAGTCATCCAAGCTCTACACAAAGGAGGATTTGAGACTAACGCACTGAGTTGAAGACATTAAATTTTATGCACTTTGGTAGCTTGGAAAGTTTTAGTGACAACTTGCGCTTATTGGTCTAATTTTCTTGTACATATTTATAGAGCGGTTTTGTATCGCAAGCAATTCACAAATGACATACAAAGCGCATACGAGTATCCCACATGCATAAAACAGCACCAGGTTGTGTCGCGGGACCTGCGAGCTCCCTCAATTCAAAGGGCAATCTCGTCTCCAGAGGCACACCCTCAGCTTCTAATTAGACCACAGCTCAGTAGAGCATTTTAGCATCTGTTTAAATCCATCCCTACTTAGTAAAGGAATGAATAGAAAGGAATGGATGGCTGAATAACAGCCTGGAGAGGGAGAACAGGGCTAAGTACATGGAAACACAGCCACATCCTTTTGTGAACAGGTAGATGTTCCACACAAGATACCCCCTCCTTAATCGAACAACAGCAGCGATATAAAGACCTATTATAGCAGTAGTTAGATATTTTAAGTAACAGGAAGAATTTTGGAAGTGAAAAGGGTGTTGCAGTGACTGAGGCTTTTCATTTGTTCCATAACACAAACTTTATCAAGTTCTTAGAAATACCTGTTACTATTTCTGTGATTCTACAGTAGCTATTTCACTGCCACTGTTTTGCAAATAGTTTTGCAAGGCTATGAACACAAAACCTAACAAACAGAGAGGACAATAATTTCAGCAGGGCTATCTGTTTTGATAAATGAGAAATCAAATTAGTACTTTTTTTGGTTGATTCAGAGTCAGCTGTACACAGATTGCTTCAGTGCATGTTGAATTTAAACAGACTACTAAATCTGAGCTTGTTCTGAGTGACTTGAAACCAGCTATGGTGCCCCATGGCAAAAGGAAGCAGTTCTGAGCCCAGTTCAGTTTCCTTTTATCACAATTTCCTACCCTCAAGATTTGCAGTACCACAGACACCTGAAGCGATACAAGTTCTGCCCCTAAAAGCCGATGTTTAACAGCCCTCCCGTTTCCTCCTGCCCTGGCTCTCGCTCCATGATCTCACTGCTATGTTTTTTTCACGCTTCTGCACTGCCCTTCAGTTGGCACAAGCATTTATGCAGCCATGTGGTGGTTTGGCCTGAAAAGTAACCAATTTTTCTTTATTTCTGAGTTGATTTTCAGCCAGACCAGTTGCCAGTCCAGTTTACTCTGCAGCTGCACAACGGCGTGCTCAAGCAACAATGATGGGACAATGTGGGCACAGGACTATTTTTTCAGGGGTAACGCCAACTTGTATCAGTTTGGAGTTTGTCACAGCACAATCTCATACTGCCTAAGAGGTAGTACTTGGAACGTTTTATATATTTTGTACATAAACCGTTTCCCCACCTCTAAGTCCTCTAAGACTCCTACTAGGTAAGCAGTCATTTACTCACAGAGCAAAATAACCTCATTACCCAGAATTTTTCTAAAAAGTTAGTGGTGCAAGTCCAAGTGAAAGCCAGGGCGGTCTCCAGTGCGCAAAGTGCTCCTGGTAACCGAAGCAGCGCAGCAGATGGAGCGTTCTCTAACTCCACTCCCAGCACGGAACTTGACGTGCGGGAGCCAAGACAGACATTTGTGTCTGGTAATGCCATCTGTGTCTGCAAAACCGCAACGCTTTCGCTGGAGTGCTTTTTGTTTGTAGGGAACACGTTAATGGTGGGTATCGCGTACTGCAAACTCGTAGTATTATGAGAATGCTAAGCACGAGAATGAAATAAAACAATCTGATTTCTGAGCAACAACAGTAATTAATAAAGCATATTCACACTGACGATTCACATAAAAGAATGGGCAGCATGAGACAAGTGACAGCACTGACATTTAGCTCCACAATTGAACACGATCTCTTTAATAAGGCCTTGTACCCTCCAGGTGCTCACAGCAATAGCTGGGACCAGTGTCTATACAGGAAAGGGTCAATATCCATTTCCAGAGATGGAGAAAGGTAATCTCTTGGGTAGCTCATATTTAAACCAGACAAGTTCATGGAAGAGAAATCTTTTGAGAGTCCCTAAGCACACAGAAACCACTTCCACTCAGGATAGTCCCCGCCTGAACAGCAGACAGTGGAAGTTCAGAAGAGAACTTTAAGGGGCAGCATCATTTTATACTCAAACTGTTCTTACACTCCTCCCAAAGCACCTATGACAGCAGCCAGGTTACTGAGCACCACAGATCTTTGTCCTGCTCCAGTACAGCTTCTCTTGTGCTCCCTGACTAACAACGTTTGTTATCGCTTTTATCTCTCTTGCTTCTTCAGACTGATGAGGGGTTTGTGCCAACAGTGCTGCAAATCAGCTTTCTCTAGTCTTTCTTCTAGATGATGCTCACCCTCATCGCTCCAGCCACATCACCCTCGCCTTTAACTCTCACACAGGGTAACTCCTTTTCCCCACATCAAACTCTGTTGTCACATTTCAAGCGCTTACAGTCTTTCACTGTTTAGCTTCCCTCTACCTATCACATCTACTAGTTTAATCAAGCTGTCAACCTCCACCTTCACTTTGCCAGTGACAGCAACCTCAGTGGCTCTGTGTCTGCTTCTCCCTTTCTACCAGGACACCCCCTACACATGGGAAAAGCTCCATGTCAAAATCTGTTGAATTGCTACTTCTCTAAAATCCCTCTTTGAAACCTACCATCTGGCATTTCATGATGCAAGCAGTGAACTGCAAGAATATACTCCGCTTTTTCTGCTAAATTCTGTTAGTCATGTTGCTACCTTATCCTTTAAGCCACCCCTGCCTTGCACTTTGTTTACTTGCTGCATTTTTTTCAGCATCTGGTGTGTGCCTGCTCTACGCAAGGGACCACTTTCTTTATTTCTTACCTTGTACAATCTATGAATGTTGAAGCCCTAAATCGTGATCCAGTTTCTTAGCTCTAGCATATTATAAATGATGTTATTTAGTAGATTAACTGCTTGGGAAGCAAGTTGCCTGGGTTCTGTTTTCTGCCCTGCCACTGGCTTATTGTGTGACCTTAGGCAAGTCACTGAGGACATTTCATTTCCAAATGCGTATGTGAAATGTGGCATGCACTTTTCAAAGGGATTTGATTAAAGATTCTGTTCAGCAAACTGTAGATTATTTTTCAATTAAAAGTATTGTGTCAATTGACAGAGTCCTTAACGGGGCCCTGAGTCAATCGGCAGGGTTGTTAGCAGAGGAGATGCTGTAATGCCCACAGCCAGATCTGACCAGACTATAAAAACGGGGTTCCCGCCAAAAGCCCCCTTTGGAGTGGTCTTCTCAGAGCAGCAGGTCTGTGAACTGGAGCCCTCTCCTCAGACTGGAACACTGCCTAAGGAGATTTCCTGGGATTGAGGGCACCTCACCTCCTCGTTTGAGTGAGTGGTAATTTACTGGATACATCCTTGAATGAGTAAGCATATTTCTTGTGGGTACCCTGGAGTCAGAGGGCTCTGGTTTGTTTCTTGTGAGTGTGTGCATGCATGCTGTGGATCCTCATTATTCTTATTTTGCTGTACCCCAAATAATCTCCTCAACTGATATCCAAACCTGTATTCTATGTTGTCGGAGTGCTAATTGATTGTATAAACCCTGTTTCTGGTCAGTTTATTAGCTGCACTTCTCCAGCCAGAATAACGTCTGTTTTGGAACTTGCTGTCCGCCTAAAACTGACTTTGGGGTGCCTCTGTGACAAGTATTTAAAATAAAATATGTTGAGAACTTTTAAAATTAAGATTTAGAACAGAATATTTATCCCTTAAAGGTTCTAACCATAGGCTTTAAGAACAGGAAGTATTCATAAAGTTCTCATATACAAAATTGTTCTCCCTAGGTGCTGGTACAGTCCATCAGTAGGTATTACGCAGCTCAAGTAGGTCACCCCTCTTCCTGCTCACTGAAACACAACTAAACCATTATCTCCTCTCCTGCCAGCTTCGGGGTTCAAAAAGAATCAAGGAGGCCAAGAACAGAGCTTTCTACAGACTTAAACATACTTACTTTTTCACTTTGGGGTACTTCATCTCTGAAATAGCATTGGTAGCATCCGTCTGTCTCTCCTTCAAATGCTGTGGCCACATGTTGTCCACCCAGTCGACTAAGTCCACCTGAAAGCCCCACCAAAATCCACAGTTAATCACTGAACACAGGGCAGGATATCCTCCTGTTGGCCAAACCTCTGACAATGACAGCAGCAAGTGCTCACAAACAGCGAGAACCTTGCTGGTCAGCAGAAAAAGCCCTATAGACCCAAGTTGTTCAGGTGCAGCACTTCATCACCACAACTCAGCCCCTCACAGCCCAGAGCGAGGAGAGTTTTGCAGCTGATTTAACTGGGTGCAAATTCTCACCTCGGGGCACCTGTGAGCACCTGCTCCTACAGCATCACCTGCTGCCTGTACCAAATGCATTTTTGTAGTCAACAGCCTAGAAATTGCATTTATGAGCACTAAAATACAAACATAAAAGAGATTATATTATTCCAATACCTTACATTTCAAGGAACATTAACACCACTGTTCTGGCCAAGTTCTGATTTGAGTAATTACATTATCACCTACTGTGCTCTTCCTTCATTGTTCTACTTGGGTATAAAATTCACCCAAGTTCTTGTCCAAAAGCCAAACTTTTAGGAAGCGTGGGCAGGATAAAACAGTGCAAATCAAGCAATCGGGAATGTACTGCCATCAAGGTGAGGAAGAAACAGAAACTGAAAATGGTTCAGGGACATTGAAACACGGCTCCTGTGCTGGGTGACCAGAGCACGGGCTGCGCTCTGTCCATCGCGGTCCCAGCGAGGAGAAACCCGCGACTCATCCTTTGGTCTGTTTTATGATGGAGCCTGCGCTGGAAATCCATAACACTCCCTTCAGGTTATGCAAGTGCATCTCTCGTGCCAGGTTTCAAACCAAGGGGAAGCCCCAGCCAGCTCAGGCCGTCCCCCCAGGCGGGCTGTAGTGCTGCGTTCGGCCACAGCGGGGCTGCACATCCCGACCCAGCTCCAAAAATTGTCACGTGTGGATGAACCTCCATTCCTGGATCAATAAGGACTGCAAGGCCTGCCCCAGGCATTGGGGACAAAGCTGTCCCCTGATTGCATGCAGACGAACAGACAAGTCCCGCTTAGCGCCCCCCTGAGCCTCCTGTCTGCTCAATCTTTTTAAAGACCCACCCAAGAATGTCATTTGTATGAGTCAACTCAACTCTTTGTATCCCCAGAATAGGGCAATTAGCACATGAAATTCTTGCAGACTGGGGCTGACCCCCATTTATTTCTCCATCTGCACCTGGTACTGTTGATAACACCCAGTGCTCTGAGAAGAGGCAACAGGAGATAACGCAGCCAGTAGGAACAGGACCAATTGCATCAATATCACAATTGTGTGTGAAAATAAATTTGATGTCCTGATTCTGAAATAATTCCCACATTCTGATATTACAACCCACAGTCTTTACACAACAGGGAACGTGAATCAAGTATTTCTGCCTTACATGGGCTCAGAGAGCTCTGCAGAATTCAAGGGAACCACTTATACAAATATAGGATTTGACTACCATCGGACTTTATGTCCTGGGCTTCCTCTCAGCACCCACTTCCCCAGCACCCTCTTTTCTGTTCCCAAGTACCTACTGGGAATGCAAATATCTTTCAATGAGATCTAAATATTCCTGGTTTTACAAACAATTGTGCACTCGGGCCATATGAAACAGATACGAAGTATTCATTTACTCACGTTAACAAGTATCTAATTGCATTTTTCAGTTCTCAGCACCCAGGAAATTTGCACAGATGTTTTAAAAGCCCACTGAGCATGATGTGCTTGGGAAAACCGGGATTGGTCGAACACCAGAAACTCCCCAGAGCATATAATGTATAAATTTCTACATTTAATACATGTGTTTCCGAGTTATTGCTTTGGAGGCCCCTGAACATTAGTTAGTTAATAGGAGGGTTCATATATAAGGAATTTAAGCTTCCTTATAATAGCTTTAAATTTCCTCCTCCTTAGAGGAAGAAAAACAATAGATATGTATTTAATTTTGGATGGAATTTCCCCTAAATAGCTTGGAGGAACTGGCTATCTGTGCAAATTGAATGATTAAGAGCTCATCACATGCCTAATACCTGTAAATTAAGTTCCAGTGTCAAGGAGACCAGCTTTCCACCTAGGTGAAAAAGAGATGCTAACACTAAACAGACAGGAGCTACAGGTACTGCACATCGCCTCGTTTGAACTCCATGTTTTATTTATTGCAAAGCGATTGGTGACTGGGGAAGCTGCAAATAAACACCAGCACCACAGGGTCCCTTACCACATTGGGCCGCTTGACGATGTTCTCCAGCTTTGTGTGGCTGAACTCCAGGCTGATGACGTTGTAGAGCTTTTCACGCTGGGCCTCTGGCGTTTCGTAGTACCTCACAAACTGGGACATGCTCATTTCAACGCCCCTCTGCGTGTTCACGTCCATCACGTCCACTATCCGTCGGCTTCCTGCAAACGCACAGAGACACTCTCAGAACATTTACCTTTGCTTTATTTATATATATATATATTACATATGTATATAAATTCTCAACAACTGCAGGGAAACTGTTACAAGAGGACAAGCAGAGACCAGCATCAGTCCCTCCATGGGTACCAAGCAGCTTGAGCAGGGAACGAATTTGGACAAAGACTTTGTGTCCGGTGTCACACTGAACAAGTCCCTTGTTCTCTCTGTTTCAGAGAGACTGAGAGTGTCCTCCTTTCCGTGGACTGACATGAGCAGGAGTACATTAAAATCCATGCAGAAGCCATATAATATGGTACCAGGGGGCATTCAAGACAAATAACTCTCCAAATCATACTCTGCAATTTTCTAAACATCCATATGCCTCTCAAGATGCTTTTACTCGTGTACCAAAATTATCCATAAAGAGCAAACTGCCTTGCATCACCGGGTGCTATAAACCGCCGAACACCTTATACAGAATGCTGAGTATTCCCAATTCCAGACATCGCCGGTGGAGATGAAAGCACTAAATGCCACAGAAGAGCAAACCCCCACTTTGGATCTCTCAACAAAACCTGCAGGACATACTTGCACCTCCTCGAGTGGCAGGCATACAAGTCTCATTAGCACCAGAATGTTGAACAGGAGTTTTACTTGAGCCTTCAGCTTTATATAGATTAATCCACAATCTCCTATTTGGCCAACTGGAAGGTTTCACCTCTCCCAGCAATTTCATCATCCTAATTAGCAGTTCATTTGTGTGCGAGCAAATGAGAGCCCATGAGAGACATGCCTCATTTCCAGGAGAGAAGGATTCCAGCAAACTCGCGATGCTTCAAAAAAATCACTCCCAAACCATTTTCACTGCCGAAGAAATACCTCAAAATAAATTGCAGTAAAACAAAATGGAGGGCCGATGTATTCCATCAGACGGAATTATTAATAATTAGGGAACCTGGTCTATTGTGTGCTGGGGAGCAGTATTTCAGCAAGAGTGATCGTTTGGATTGCATCACTCCATTAAAAACATCCTTAGCCACTGATAGCAATGACAGTGACAGATGTGATAATGATTCTGGAAAGGAACTCAAGACCATAAAGCTTTGCAATCAAGGTGAAAAAATATATACAATGTAAATCTGGAATAGTTCCACTGGCGGGTCAGTCCAACTCTTCAGTCCAAGGGCTGTGAACAGGATTTCATCCTCAGTCTGAGGTGTTGCCACCTTGAGAAAGGACAGGCAGAAAGTTCAGTTACGTGCAAAAAAGCATGAGAGTCCTTAAATTTGGTATTTATATGTCTGAAACAAAATACATAAAATCTAGTTTTGGGTTGGGGTTGTTTATTTGTTTGTCTAACTTGTTTACTATCTAGGGGGAAAAGTATTTTTTCAACTCAATGCATTAGCAACTGGGGTGAAGTCCTGCTCAACAGCCCCTGAATAAAAGTCAGCCTGATTTCTGGCCGGGATTAAACCAGTGGCTAAAGCACATGGATACTGAAAAATTATATTTGAAGGACTGTGTGGCAGAGTCTACGATGTGCCACATTACTGTCTAGGTTTGATCTCAGCTTTGCTGGAAGCGACCTTGTACAGCCTCTCAATTATCCCTCCTGAAAGGAAAATCAGCAGTTACCTGATTAATTAAAAATATGAGGCCCAGTTCAATAGCAGGTTTGTTAAATGTGCACGATTACCAATTACGGGCAGAAGAGCTAAGATTTGAATTGATAGTCTCTTGACTTCCAAATTAAAGAGTAATTTGAGGGGATGTTTTTCTCTTAAACCACAGCACTATCAAACAAGCCCATACATAATGATTCTTGGAGTACCGCTCGCAAAATTTGAGACGTATAATTACAAGTTAACAGCCTCGTGCTTGCTGCCCACTTCCTAGTGGTTCTGGCTTACTGCCAACTTTATCTCTTCTTTCCTGAAAAGATTCAGCTCTTTCTTCCATTTCCTGCCCCTAGGAGAAGGCTGAAAAATATCATCCAGAAGAGGAGACAGGTGAACAACAAGGGAAAGAATAACACAGATGCTCCAAAAAGCAGTGACAGGCCGAGAGATCTCAGCTCAGGCTGGATTTCTGAATTTTACTTGCTGTGCCGTTTCTGTGAACCATTTCCTAACTGCCACACTCTCGCCCTCTCCCCTAAGAGGGACCCCACTGGGCCAAGCCCAACGCAGCACTGGGTCCCAGCAGGATCTGAGCCACCCCGGCAGCCTCCTGTGCTCACAGGGACCGTATTCCTCGCTTCAGCTCATCCCTCGCTGCGCCTGGATTAACATATACCTGGATCCCCAGCTGGCACAGAGCATCTCCTCCTGCCGACACGGGAAGCTCCGGTGCCCCACTCATCGCCTCAGCCTTGGCTTCCCAGGACTTTGTTCCAATACAACTCTTGACCGGAGAACGTGTTTCCTCTCCCACGGCCGATGTGACTCAGAGGCAAAGTGGCGATGCTGAGGTTCACTGGAGGGGATTTTACAGCCTAAAGAAGAAATGTTTTCCTCCTCTCCTGCTGCTTACTCATCAAGCACAAGCAAATCCCCAAAGGATCACGAAGACAGTAACTAAGAAACAAGCTAGCGCCATCTTTGACAAGAGGAACAGACACAAGCACAGAGGAGAGGGAAGAATCAGTTGCAGAGATGTAAGCTGGAAAACCAAATCGATCAGGAAATCCACTTTAGAACTATGCCTAATTTGAAACCTTAAAAAAAATAAAGTTACTCCAGCCCACATTTAGTAAAATTAAGGGGAAGAATAGCACACATAATATTTTTCCCCTCTATTTAGAGGCCCAGTGACCAACATGGTATAAACGTTTAAGCAGATTAAATCCTACAACATTGCTATTTGTTGCAACATCAGTATTTTTGTATACCAAAATACCTGGAGGAAAAATGACTTGTGCAGAGTCCCTGCCTCCCAGTGCCCAGCCTGTACAAGTCAGTTTGGTTTGGAGATTTGCTCTCTTCTCTTCTGGGCTTCTCGGCAAAAATATTTTGAGAGCAACAGGGAGGTGTCCTCTAGTCAGAAAGAGAACTGCACTTCATGAATGCAGGTTACACAGGCACCTTTCCCGCATCAGCAAACACTTTCACAAATCACAGCTTCGCCAGGTGCACCCCAGGCAGTGATGAGCTCCAGCTCCCAAGTCATTCGGCAGAGTCCTCATCGATCTCCCCTGCAGAATCTGCACTCACACTTTGCTTCATGTATAGAACATTTCAATGATTTGCCAGAGAGGGAACAGTGAATGGGAAATTCTAGGACTATAATAATCTCCTCTGGGGTCCAACAGTTGCCGTTTCCCATTTCCAAGACGGTGAAGCGCTGCCTTCCCCTGCCTTGACCTGAAACGGCTTCAGACCCGCATTACCCAGGCTACCAGACTCCAGTCTTCAAAACAGCCCTCCCTCTTCCCTGACGTGGATTTAGCACCAATATCCGAGCAGGGCAATCAAGAGGGAGTCCTTAAACAAAGCAAACACGAGCCAGGCAGTAGAATATGAGAAATGCACGGGAGGTGTGAATCAGGGGTGAAAATTACACCAGCAGTTTCCAGGCTGCTGCCTCTTCCCCAGCCACTGCGGGCAGGGAAAGGTGCGACTCCCCCAGCGCAGAGGAACGGCGAGATGTCCTTTCTGTAAGAATGATTATCAAGCCTGTCCATTAAGAGGATAAAGCTAGCTCAGGGAATGATTTTAACCCTCTCTGACTGAAGTGAGATCTGTGCCCAAGGTCCAGCACGGCATCTACAGCCAGAAGCTGACCCCAAATGCCGCGGGACAGGCCTGCTGGTCCTTTCTAATCTTTATGCTTCTTACTGGGAAGAAAAAAACCACCTTGGTTTGTAAAGGAGGATTTTTGGCAGGGCCTCAGGAAGTCTGCTAACTTCACTAGCGGGCTAATTGCACCTGAAGACAGAGGCTTTGACTTGCATCGCGGTTAATCCCTCCGGAGCTCCCAGAGCTGGAAAGCACGTTTGCTTCTGCTGCCCACAGGAGACCCCGACGACATCCCACACCAGCTGGGAGGGACGTGAGTCAGGGCAGAAAGCCCATGCTCAGGTAGAGCTATTCATGACATTCCCTGCATTTCATGCCCCGGGTAAGAACAACTTAAGGGAGACGCGTCCCTGTGCCCTCGCTCCCAGATCCACCCCAGGGCACAGAAGAACGAAGGGCAGTAAGAGCCCAGTTTGGACACTGGTGCCCATCTCTCCCACACATCGCCCAGTGCATTTTCTCCCCCAGTGTTTTCCCAGCCTGGTTCACCACCAGACAAGTATCCCCAGCCCTCCCAGCTCCCCCTTTACCATGCTCTGCCTTTCCTCTGACGCCCCCTCGCCCCAGTGTGCCCCCCAGCACAAGCATTTCACTGGGGTTCAATTATTTCCTTCTTATGGACATGCAAAGCTATGAGTACCTGACACATACCTTCCCCCTCCTTCCCCTCTTCGCTGTCTGCAGCTTCATCATTTGGTATAAAACTGCCAAATTGCAATAACCCATGTTATTAGGATTTTTTTCACGCAAAAAAAAGGTATTTAGAGCATGTCCACAGAAAGAGCTTAAGCCAGCAAGAAGCCTTAAGCCTTCATGCTACAGGACTAGACTAAAGAAAGAGGCTCAGGGCAAATAATGTGATTTAGTGGCATTATATAGAATCAATTAGTATCCTTACATCTACCCAAAACATCAACTGTTAATTTTCATTGATTTTTTTGAAACTTCAGCTAGTGAAAAATCACACGGAGAAAAAAAAAAGTATTATAACGTTCATTCAAAGCAGGTTTACTGCTGTTTATATCCGGACACGAACATGACTGTTTCAGCAAAACTGTCCCAGTTTAACAAAGATTTTTTTTTAAGAGTTTGACTGTGTTAGGCAAAGGACGAACTTAAAGAGAGTTCAAACAGGAAGCTCAGCTCTAAAAATAGAAATGGTTCTACTTCCAAAGTGGCAAGTCAGCGGACGTGCTAAACACAGGCAAGTGACAGTTACAATATTTCACTTTTTCTTTCTAAGAGCCAAAAAACACAGCAAAAAAAGAGCATCAAATACCTTATATGTATTTATTTCGTTGCACAGAAGCCTTAATCCTGGTCCAAGGCTCACTCACCAGGCTCTGATGCACAGCTCCCCGCTGGAAACTCAGGATAGAGGTAGAATTCTATACCCATCACGCCTTAGCCCAGCACCCCTTAGTGCTGAGAGCTAAACCAGCATTAACGAACTAACTAACTAACTTACTAACTATATATTCCTCCCCCTCTCTGTGAGGGAGGAAGACAGCGCAAGTTTTCTGCCAGTTCAACTTTCTGAACCACCTCACTGCAAGGGAGGGAATGAGCAGGACAGCAGTTCAGACTTAATTGGTATGGCCAAAAATCAAGCTGGTAGATGCACGGGGAATAGAGACACTACACCAGGGCACATAATAGGCACCAAGAGTGAAAACAAGATGCCAGTTTAGATGACAAAACGACGGCCTGGTACTAGAGCACAGCACGGGGATTAGAGGGACAAGTTTCTATTACCAGCCTGTCAGGGACACTGGGCAAGTTTTAACCTCTCTGCCCTGGGTCCTGGTTTCACGATACAAACTGTTCGCCAATACTCAAGAAACTGCTGAGGCTTAAATAATTTTTTTAAGCAGGGTCAGCTCCCTGCCTTTGCCAGCACAGCTCCGCAAACACGGGTGAGGATGCGAATGGAACCACAGCGACAGCAACCACGGCCCCAACGGCTCTTTCAGACCGGAGCTTTCCTTCCTCAACAATCAGCTACCGAAGAGGCACAAACCCAGCGCATGGTAAATGAGGCGATGTCCCCTGAAAGTCTGCAATACACCACTTTATACGGAGAGATTTCCGCTCTATGTGTGCGCTGCTCCACCTCAGCATCGGTGGATGCCAAAGTCCCGGAGGGTTTCTTCAGAGCTGCTACAAACTGCTTCAATTTTTAACAAACCACGTAGAGCCCTCAGACTGTAGGAAAATCACTAATGTAACCTTCACTTGAAAAAAATCCGTTCAGAAACTCTGAAGTCTAGTTTCTAATTTTAATTCTGCCCAGGAGAGAACACAGCGCCGCTCCACAACTTTGTAATTCTTCCTAGACCTGAGCAAATAGGGAACAGAAACGGCTCAGAAATCACATTACGTTGTCTGATCAACACACACGACTGCTGGGGTCCCACGAAGAACTAAGAGATCCCACGATAAACAAAACGCAGCTGTCAAGTCCTGCTGGCCCTGCTTACAGCAAAGTAAGGTGATCTCTCTATCATTCCGGGTTCACAGTTGGTAGGAGCATCCTAATAGCACCTTGCTGGAGCCTGGAAGGATTTATCTGTCCTTCCTCACAACCACTGTGAGATCAGGGAGCACAGCAGCCTCACCAGAGAAAGAGGCATACAAAGAAAACAGGAGAGGTCGCTCAAGGGAAAAGAAAGGAAAAAAAAGACACAGACAAAAGGATGAGCCAGTAAGTCCTCAATGCTGTACTTAGAATAGAGAAACCTGCTAGACAGAATTGGAATGAATCGCTTCAGTAAAACAGCACCTTTTTTTTTTTAAATTGTCCAGATGTTTCCTCCTTGTAGTTCTCACATTTAAAAAGAAATGCAAGAGCCAAAAGTCTGGCCAGCTCACACCGACAGTACTTAAAAGCCCTTTTGTTGATAGACCGTTGGTTTACTCCATCCTGGCTTACAGGAACTTGGAAATTATCATTTTCAGCGGTAACATTTACTTGCAGATCTTAGTTGAGCTCTGACTTAGGTGATTTCCCAATTACAGAGAAGCTTCAGAGCATGAAGCACATGGGCAGTCCCAACAGCACGACTGTGAGGACATGTGGAACTTGATTTTAAAAACAAAGTGGTTTTTCAAAACAGTGAGAGATTTTAAAACAAGTCTTGGCCACAAAACAATACAATGGAGGAACTATTTGTTTTTATAAAGGCTAGATCTCAAAGACATGTTGCTGTAACAGTGCAAATAGCCTTATAACACCTGAGACAAATCACTGGCCTTGGTGTACACTGGGTTTGGATTTTTCATTTTTTCCCTTGAAAAAGTATGTAGCCAAGTACATAACTCGGCTCCCTTAAAGCACAGATGTTGGGTTTGGATCCTCAGATCAAGGGGAATAGCACTGACATGCCATTATTTTACAGCCACTCGTGAGGAACATCCAAGCTCAGCCTCATCCTCAGGCAGCCGTTCTGATCCATCCTCCCCTTTTCTGGATCCCCTGCTCCCCTCGGGCAGTGGACACGGGTCCTGTCTCCTGTGGGTCTCAGTCCCTTGATGAATTTACGGTGCGACTCACAGGATCCAGAGACTGGGGAACCCTCAGTCTGAATCCTCAGCGGATGAAGAACATCTTCACAATATGTTTTTTTATAAAACCACACAGAGATTGGCGTTCCAAACCGCAGGAACAACGAGGATGCTTTCGCTAACTCCATTTTGGTTAATACTCCAACAGTCCCGCTTGGATGATAAGGAAAAAAAGCAGAACCTGGAGAGCAAGGCAGGCACAGATCACATCGTGGGGCACAGAAAAACTGTGAGCAATAAGAGGAGAAATCTTACAATGAACGGAAATATTTCAGGCAAGTACCTCCCCTCCTGTGAGATCGGTGCTGACACCCCCCCCTAGCAGAGCCTGGTCCACCCTGTTGCAAAAACCACACTATTTGGGCCCTGGGAACAGAGCAAAGAGCTCACTGCTTCCTGCTCAGCCCTCCACACAAGACTCCTGGAGATTCAGCAGCCAGTGACTCCTGACTCGGCTCTTCTGCTCCTCCCGAGCTGCCACCATCCCCACTCCCCGGACAAACCCCACGGGTGTCCCCCCCGGCGAGGTGCGGATCACCCCTCCTCCGGACAGCCCGGTGGGTTTGGGGAGCACCCCTCACAAGGCAGCTCCTCTAATGAGCCGCTCTCCTACCTCCTCTCCGTCTCCAATTTCACAACTTCCTTGAAACAAATGGAGCGTCGCTCTATAGAAAAAGCAGCGCTAGGTCCCTATTCAGCAGAAATGATGGAAAAGTTTCCTGAACTGCAGTGGGCGGCTGCTTTGTCCTTCTTTTGTATCTGCATGGTTAATTTTCTTTCACAGGACGGAGCACTGAACATTGATTAAGACAAAATTTCCCCTACTTGCCCGCAGACCACACTACGAGCCTCTCGACTTGCTTTGTAGTTCAATGTGAATTCAACCATGATACAATTTTCAGAGCAGGTTGGTTTGAGAGGGGCAGCAAACACACAGGAGAAAAGAACCAAAAAAATCACTAGGAAGCAGTTACTTATCTGGTTTGCGTTCAGCTTTTTTGAGCAGCTACTAACAAAAAGCCGAAGACGTTTGCACAGCCAGCTTGGGAACAGTTGTGCTAACACACCAGAAGAACCATTTGCTAATGTAAAAGAAATGTTTTACATGGTTTCTGCCTTTGCCCACCTGGTATGCAGTCACCACCACCACAATTTTCTCTTCTGTGGAGACACCACTGATGATTCTCGATTCAGTACTGAATTAAATTTATACATATGTATATGTATTCATCTATACATGTGTGTACAGTTTTATATGTATATAAAAATCACATTTTATAAATCCAGAATAATCAATACCTACGATGTTTGCATCTCTTTCCACTCCCCTTTCATTATCAGTTGCTTCCAGAAACACGGATTAGGGAGGTTCTTGTCTTTCTGTCAAGTACCTGGTGTGTATATTCTCATTTTAGCTGGAGTTCCTGGCGACTACAGTAGCGTATGTATTTAACAGAACAAAACCGGCTAGATACAGAGCCTCACGTAGCTTACGGCTGTTACATACACTTGATGGGCAGCAATCCTTTCGGTCCCAAGTGAATTTAAATTATTTATATCAGCCTGCTTACATTAGCTAGTAAGGGAACTTGCTCCAGCCCCGCACAGCAGAGGCTGTGGCTCACCACAGTACATCACTTACACTTTACAGGAAAACTAGAAACTGAGGATCCCCAAATGCTGTTTCCAGCACCGCGCTGAAGAGGCACCTGGGCAGATCACTTCACCTTTCAGCCCCGTTTCCGCCTGGGAAAAGACGGTCATGCCATTTACTGGGCACCATCACGCTGTGGAATTGCAGTTACTCCCACAATGAGCAAAACGTTGCGATGCCCAACTTCAGAAAGCTTGCTTATGGCTCTCCCCTGTGAAAAAAACCTTAACAGCCAGTAAAATACTCCTCTGCAGGTCTAATTTCTTCCACTGATGTTAAAGAAAGCTCAGCTGCTCACTTCAATGCACTACGATGAAGTCCTTAACATCTTATTCGCTTAGTGAATAAACCATGAACAAGGGTATGACAGCAAACGGCATCTCCTCCAGAACCGACCCGTCAGCAGCATTTGCAGGGCCAAATGCCTCTAGTTACAGGGCTTTTCCTTGCAAACGTCTAGGATTTAATAATGTAATTTATTCTATGATCTTTCTCCACTGACACCGCGATTAGAAACTCATAGCTGAGGCACAGACCTTCACACATATTTCTTTAAACACTCAATTTGCAACAGAAATATTTGGCTCACCTCCTGTTCTTTTGGTGTTTCTAATGAGAAAGTAAAACCCAGCAATAATCAGGTATCTCTTCAGCTACTCCCAGCAAAGAAAGCAGCAGGGTGTGTAGAGCCTTGGTTTTCCTTTCACCCTTTGTCTTGGAGATCAAAGCCTGCTGCCAGCTCTTCAAAGATTTGACAGAATCACAGAAATCAAATATTGAAATGATCTATTAGGTCCCATCTCGTGTATCATCTCCTTGGGCCTGGTGAAGATTGCTCTCTGCAACAGTTTTCCGAGCTTTGTCCTGTTTGCTCTTAACTGCCATACCTCAACGCACAAACTTTATCACAGTTAAAAGCTTTGCTGCTTTCAACTTTATACAAGAGGAAAGCACCAAAGCCTTTCAACACAGTCATGAACACAGCAACTAAACGAAGGTAACTAAACATTTTCCATCCATGTCAGCCTTATGGCGCAGTCCAGTCTACAGCATCAGATTTTAATAGCAAAATACGCGACTGACAATACATTCTTCACTGCTCCTACACTTCTTTTAATTCTAGAAATAAACCCTAAGTGAGTTAGTTAAATAAAATCCATCAGTGAGTTGATGTCAGTTGTTAGACCACCCCATGAATAGTGCAAGTCCTGTACTTGCGCTGTTCCCACTGACACAATGCCCGGCCGGGCACGCTGAATTCCACACAACAATGCTGCTGATCCCACCGGAGCGACCGCTGCGCTCGCAGCTTTAACCTCTGCAGCCCGGGGATCACAACCTCTCCAAGTCTCTTTTTTTCCCTTACAATCCTCAGCACGTTTGGAAATCGCCCCTTTCACCACTCGACGGGATTTTCGGTTTATGTGCCACCAAATCCCGGCGTTGACGTTCGTCCTGAAATACACTAAATAAACCACAATCACATCCTGGCACACAAAGCCAGACCAGCCCGTAGAGAGGAGGCAATGAATGTTACAGACCAGCAGCACCGCTTAGTTTTATTTAGCGGTTTATTTAGTTTATTTAGGTACGAGTCTAAAAGCTGTGGCCTAGAGACACCATTGGTGGAAGAAGCCAACGCAAGAGGCCTGGAAAACATCAATTACTCAGTACAGCTGCTGCTTCTGGGCATTAGCAATAAGTCACTCAGAATCACAGTCTGAGGAAAAATCAGTAATTGCTATTGTGCTGTCCCAGCACTTAACACTTCACATAGCTGTTGCTCCCCATAATCAGTTTTTCAGCTAAACTGACCCCCTTTTTAAAAATATTTTTGGTAAAGACACCTCTGGAGTGTTTCTTGAGAGCTCTGTGACTTACATTTACACGGCTCCACACCAGCATGGCATGCCAAGAGTGAAAAATAAGGAGCCTGCAAAAATCGCACTTAACAGATTTTAGTGCAGCTGTGGCAGATGTTTAAGGAGACATTAAGAGGGCCAATGACCCTCTTAATCAAATTTTAAATCAACTTATGAAGAGCTGACAGTGACATTTTGTCCTTCAGAATTAGCAGTCAAATCTACCTTACACAACGAAATTACAAAGCTTAATAGTCGTTAAATCACAACAGAGATTTTCTTCTAAGAGTTGTCTCAAGTTCCTGAGCAGGCCAGCAACTCCTCTGCTCTCCTCCATTTGTGCTCTTGGCTCAAAGCCACTGCAGAGATCAGACAAATTCCAACCGCTGAAATTAATCCACTGTCTCAGGTTTAAAAAGTATCCAGGATATCTTTCGTATGGAGGTCGGAGTCTCATTATAACCGCTTTCCAGCTGTGCAGTTTAAAGTGTTTGTTCTCTAAAACAAAGCAACTGCACGGGAGGAGTGTTTCATCACACACATTACACGTTATACATTACACATAGGTGCACATTCATGCACATGGATGTGCTGGACCTAAACATCACCACGCTAAATTACAGCTGGTATTGGCATGTTTTAAACAATGAAAACAAACAAACAATCAATCCAACAAGCAATGGAAATGTTTCTTTGGAAGTCTGGCAAAATACTAAAAAAAAAAAACCAGACACCTAAGCCCAAGTAAGCCCCCCAAAAAAATTATCAAAACCTCCTCCTTTTCTTTTTCCTCTGTGTTTTTGACACAGACTACAGTTTTCAACGGGAAATTTAAAAAGCTAGGCTACCAATTGTCCTTATTTCCTTGCTACTTACAGGTACCCAAACACGGAGATGATACTACAATCATATTATAAATAAAAAGTAAGATTTCAGAATAATTGGCTCAGTAAGTTCCTATGGAATTCATGTGCTTTGGAAAAACCCAGCACTATCTCTTTGAAATGTTCTATAACAAATGCATTTCCCCTGATTCGAAGAAGAAACGAGAAAAAATGATAGGTTTAAATAGCGCCAGAATACTATAATGATGAGCACTTAAAAAAACCCAACAAAACAGTTTACACAGAACACAACATTTTTCAAGCTATGTTCTCTATCGACTCCCACGCACATTCAGATGCAGAGTTATGATCATTCCACTTCACATTCACAAAACATCATTCCCCTCCCAGGTTCAGCAAAACCTTGGATAAGTTTTGAAAACACTGCGCTTCAGAAACGCTGATACCTGGAGGTTCAGGCGAGATCTGAGGAGTCTGCTATAAACGCAGGGATAATCACAAGAGGTATTTATAAAACAAGAATTTTCACCTGCTTTATTTGAACATTAGATTGTGAGTGTAACATCTACGTTAAGCTAAAACTAGGAAAAATTCTCAGCAATTATTGCAACAGGAAAATTGCTCGCCAGTATTTCCTGAAATCATTAGCAGATAATTTAGAAATGAGGCAGGGAGACAGGAATTGCCCCCGTGTGCTCTCAGTGTCAATGTGGCCGTTAACGTCCGGCACAAATTCCACAGCGACAGAAACGATTTGCCATAAGAACCAGGATTTTTCAGGTGTAACTTACAGTCCGTTTCCCAAATATTTCAGATCTTTGGAATCAAAGTTTCCACCCGCGGTGCCAGAAGTCATCAACGTATTACAAAAAGACAGCAGGTGACAATGTTCTTGACCAAATTACAGGCTCAACGCAATGACTCCAAAGGGACTTTATCCAAACACAATAAAAAAAGGCCCATGACGTGCGGTGCGTGGCCTAGAGCGTATCCATGGATTGCCGAACCAGCTGTGAGAAACCGCACACTTTTACATTAAAGTTAATCTCAGAGTTAATTACGATTGTTATTTCTGCTCCATTGTTTTATAAATCTCATTTTATTTATAAATATCCTCTTTCTCTGCTGGCCCTGTACACAGGAATCTCCACCCCCCCCAATATTTCAAGGGACATCAATCTTGAGGAAACGCAACTCCCACACTTTGCCTGTTATACAGGAAAAACAACGTTGTTATGCAACACCACGCTGGTCCAAAACATCCCAAAGTCAGACCCCGAGTTCAGCAGAGACAGAAATGGCAGTTTATCAGCTGCGGAACAAATCCACACAAAACAGCAAACAGAGAATTAGAAGTTTTCTGCAAAAGGCTCCCCCGCAGCAAAAAGAGCTATTCTGTACTTACAAATGTGCATGTGCGGGTATTTAGGAAATCCTTTAAATTTAGGACTTTCGAATACCCTCATATGGTTTCCTAATTGAAGTGCAGATTGACCAACAGAAATGCCACCAAACAGCACTTCCCACACCGCTTCCCTCACATTTTCTGCCAAAGAGGTTTGCGGCCTTTTTTCCCCAACTTATAAATGGTGGTAAATAAAGCACCATAGCCAAGTTTTGTTTGTGAAGGAAGGTTATCAGAGATAACCCCTCTCTCACAGATAACCCAGCGACCAGAAATGAGGCACAAGTTCCTCTCCCTTGTTTTTCTTAACTACATCTTTTCCAGACTTGATATTCCTATTGATTGTTAAACTCAAGGGTAATTTTCAAAGATTTGTCTTTCAGAATGCAGCAACTGGGCTAATTTAAAAGATTAATTCCTGCCACAACACATGTAAATAAAGCCAGCAAGTTCTATAGCAAGAATGCAGTTGGAAGGCTCGGTGAAGGATGGCAGCGAACACAGCCAGCGACGACTTCACAGAGTGCGCTAGCACTATCCAGTAACAATTTCAGATAAACGATAAATAACACATCCATCTTCAGAAAAAGCAGATTTCAAAGAAACACACTGTATCATCTCCTACTCAAAATGTAGCTTTTCTTAGAGTTCAAAAAAAAAAAATTCTTTTGCAAAAATTGCTAGGAAGTATTTGATGATTACAGGCACCGCTTCTCTGGTTTGTGTCTTATCAAAAGTCAGGCGGTTTGCACGGCTTTGTGCTCCGTCTCTCTTGGCAACCTCTCCTCAAAGCACTGACCTGGCCTGACACTGATAAAGACGGTGGGGAGAGCACAGGCAAAAGGTGACAGGGCTCCAATCGTACCTTTTACAAACAGATGCTCTACAACAGATTAAAAAAAAAAAAGAGACCGCGATCAATAGAGCTGCTGCTTTCCAGGATCACAAAAATGTATGTAGGACACCTGTTAGGAGCAAAAGCTTTCGCTCTCTTTCAAATGGCCAATTATCCAGCATGAGATCAGAGTCTGGTCAGCACAGCTACTAATTAGGGTTCTCCCAGCCTTTTTAATTTACAAATTGCTTCTCCATGCCTTCTCCCAGATTCTGAGAGTTATCACAAATGTCTACAAACACAACTGGACAAGTATTTCAAAGCAATTCTGTTCTGTATAGAGTTAATCCCGCGCATTCAAAATAACTTACCCACTAATAGCTTCACATCTCTGACGGTGAAATCCGGGTCAGGCATTCTATAATTAGCAAAGAAAGCAACGTTAAATACCGTCAGGATAAGTATGGGTACACTTTTGTTACCATAATAAAAGAGAAATAAATGTATAGTGCTCTTTGTCCGTGATGCAGTAGGTGGAACTGAGCAAGGCCGCTGGGAAGTGTGGACAGCGCAAGTTTTAATGACGTACATCTCATCTTTGCATGGGCAAGTGTATAAAAGTTTCTCCCCCCTAATGAAGAGGACACGAGGTGTCTTTTCAAGCGCTCCCTAGCAGCACTGGAGCTAAACCTTTACACCTCGTTCCTGCTAAGCAATCGCAGCGCTTCGCGACTGGTGGTGCCTCACGGATACTCCCCGAGGTGAATATCATCGATACAAACTGAGGCATAGAACAAGCAATTTGTTCAAAATCACATCATCACAGGTTGGATTCACTGCTTGGAAACAAAATATCAAAAGTAATGAATTACAGACCCTTTGTTTAATGACTGTTCCAAACCTCCCTGACTGGCAGAAGACGACCAGGCTTTATTTGGTGGGAAGGGAAATTGTTGTTCAATTCAATCTGGGCTAATTCAGAGCTAAATTAAATGGTAGTATAATTGGTTCACCCATGTTGATTCATTTATAAGATCATTTCCAGCCCAGGCAATGTTTTAGGCTTTCATATAATTAGACAACAGCCCAGTATATCAAGTGAGTGAGTTCTACAGGTCAGGTAGAGTAAAATTCTGCAACATATAGACTAGACAGAAAAAGAAAACAAAAATAGTAGTGCGGTTTAAAAGCTGATTCACTTCACCTTCGTGACAGTATTTCACACTCCAAATTGCACAAAACCTGGGTAAGGAATTGTAGTGAAAAACAGCCCTGTGGGAGCTGCCAGCCAGGTGCTTGGTCCCTCTTGTACTGCCTCGGGTGGAAGAGAAATCACTTGCTTCTACTCATAAAGCACTTTTGACATAATTCAGTTAGAAATCAGACTGATCCAGCCCACAGGCAAACTTCTAGAGCAACAGGTTTTTGCTATTAAGAAAACACTGGAAGGCAAAGTTAAAAAATACATTTACTGCCATGTACATATCTTGAGAACTATTTGCCCAATTCTGTTTGTCCACTTTCTTTTACCCTTATCACCTTCCCCTGGTGGGATGCGGAGGCTGGACAGTATCTTCTGTTAGTTCTTCGCCAACCCTCACATCTTTGCATTTAACCGCAAGGGCCCCACAGCTTTGGAATTCACTCCCTTGCCAGAATGAAACAGCCTGAATCTCCTGACCTTCAGGGTTCATTCAGAGCTCATCTTTTTTTCCAAGCACTAGAAAATCAAAAGCAGGGGAAGGAGGAACTATTTGTGGATGACAAGGACAGGCAAGGTTCATCTTCAAATGCCACGGCTTGCCTGTATTTTATGTCAGACACGTGGAACAATTAGATGGACAATCTTTTTCACATTCGTATAAATCAAAACAAAAATCAATAACCAAGATAGATAACAACCCTACCCAGATGCAGACAAGCAAATCCAGTCTTTCTCAGAGCTCCAGCAGCAGCCAACAAAAAATGTTACTCAAACTGGAAGACTACAACCCTCACTAACAATAAAACTGCATGTTTAGCTCTTTGGAGAGCACATCTGGAATACCCTTGTTTTTTCCTCTGTTGGTCCATTTGTTTTTCTGCATGTAAATCCACAATACCAACAATGCAAGAACTGAGCAGAATTTTTTTTTCATCATTGTTACGCAATTTTCAGGCAAATGCATCTTGCATAAGAACACTAGGAATGTTTCCAAAGATTTCACATATCATAAAAAATACGTGAAGAATAGTATAGCAGGATGACTTCACACCAAAATACGACTGACTGCATTTGAGATTTTCAGCATTCTGTTATACACAAACCATGTTGGCCCAAACAGAAAAGAAATGCAAACAGCTCAGGGTGCACTGAAATGCAAACTTGCATTTCAGTAAATGTTTAAAGATTTGCTAGAGAAGTCTCCTATTCAGGCCCTAAGGAAGACAGGTGCTGGCTAGCATACGTATCTGATTAACCACAACACAATGCAAGATGACCCCTGTTCAGATACCAGAGGGAACATCTCTCCAAAATAGCATTTTCTCTCCAAATCGACCCTCCGAGGAAAACAGCTCCTCTCCTGCCACGAGGTCACAGGTGGACTTCCCTGCTCCTGGCCATCCAAGTAACAGCTCACAGCGGTCAGAAATATCAGAGAAAGGAATTTTCACAGTTTCATTATAAAACTGGAGAAGTTTATAAAGCTGGAAAAGACCTGGTAAAGCACCATTTCCTCCAGAGCCTGAAGTGGAACACGAAGTTCCCGAGTTTCATTGGCAAATGACTCGGATCCAAAGGCAGAGCGTCCAGTCTCGCTCTGGTGATCAAAGACGGCAGACGGTGACACTCGTCATTTCAAGCAGTAAATGTCAGGATGGTGAGGCTGAAGGTTCCCAACGTTTCGGATCGGTCCTGCAGGTTTCAATACTACATCGATCTTGCTGGAATACACTGCACACAGCAGGTAGGTACCTGCACATCCACGACACTCATGCGCGGCATGCCAGCTGCTTTTGATAGACACATGTAAGAAGTTGAGATGTAAATAAAATTAAATCGGATCGTACTATCCTGCAGAGTGCCAAATAGGAAAGTTTGCTCATGCATTTCACTTGTTTCATTTAAAATACACGTAGATTGTGCTTCCAATCTTCTCTCGCTCTAGTGACACTTATGCCCAAGTGTATACAATTCCTTTACAATATCATTTCAAAATAAGTCATGCTCATTTAAATAAAAAATATTAGAATGTTGAATGTCCTATAAGAGATTACTGATCTATATATTCCAGTATTTTGATCCTCCAGAGCAGTCAGTATTCAATGATTCAGCAGAAAATGGAAATATAAAAACAATTCACCCAACTAACTGCGAAATGGAGAATTCAGCTGATTCCATGCAGGAACCATCCAAAGCTCGCATATCAGATAAATCTGCTCTTACATTTGTCAGCCTACTAATTGATCAAAACTATCCACCAAAGAAAAAAAGAAAACTTTGGTATTTTGACTCTCAGTTCTCTGGCAGTGAATTCCAGCTAGAGGAAGAAGTTGCACATGATGTGTGGATGGTTCACAAAATGAAAAAACGAAAACAGCCCTAGAAAGGAGGAAAAATGTCAGAATAGTATTAGAAAGATACCGGCAGCCCGCAGGAAACAGAAAAGCTGGCTAGTCAAGCCTGGTTGCCACGACTATTTTAAGCTCATCACAGCAAACTAAATGCTGCACTTGGTCCTCTTACTTCTTCACTTCTGATGCACGTTCCGAAACTGGTATTTGACTGCTCTGATAATGCTTTCAAATAAAGGTTCCTTATTTTCAATGGTCTTCTCTGAGGTGTGGTTATCTGTATGTGGACTCACGCTGTGTTATGTGTGCATACACATAAGCATTTGAAGACAGGTCTTTCTTTTTGCCTCAGGAGTCCATCTAGAACCAGGCCTGTCGTACACATCGTGTGTAACCACTGAAGGCCAAAGTCCTCCCTTCTTCAAGGTTTCAACAAAAAATTACTGGTGACTTCCAGAGAAGAATAGGAAGGCTGACTACAAATGCATCTAAAACCAACACATCTGGAAGAAAAACAAGCCAGCACATGACACAAAAAAGAAGGCTGTAATCTTTACAAGATCCCAGTAGCTTGAGGAGTCTCTGAACCCCTGGATGAAGACAGACCAAAGGCAGCGTCACACCAGCAGGCTTCAGCGAGAGCACACGGCTCAGCACAAGCGCAGGGGAGAGCCGGGTGGCAGCTCTCCGGATTTCAGGCACAGAAACAATAGGGAAGCCAAGGATGATGTGTGAGCTGAGATCTGAATGTCGAAAACTCTGAGGGGAAATTGCCCCATTACAGAATCCTGAATAACGAGGTATTAAGAATAAAAATAGATTACATCTTGTGCTTACAGACACGGAGAAACAAGGTGTCTTTGTGAAGGATCTTGTCCAACACCTACAGCACATCAGCAGCCCGGGTTTCGGAGGCACCACTGTGCGCTCCAGGCAGAGGAATGCGCTGGTCCAGGCTCTGGTACTCGTCACCATCTCCCACACCGCCCTGCCACTTGCCATTGCGCTGAGGATCTGAAGCCCGGTGATGTTTGTGTCTGCGGGATGAGCTCACACCTCACCAGCTGAGCAGGTACCAGTAGCACAGGAGGAGCTGAAACATCTCCCCAGCTTTCTCGTGGTGAATTTGTGACCGTCCTCATGCACGGGTGGAAGACCTGGCCGCCAGAAATGCTGGTTGCTCGAGAAGGTGAATATTTTGCCCCTTTCCAGGTCCCCAAGTTTTCTCAAGCCATTCTCAAGACGCAGAGAGCATCTCTGCGGAGATGTAGCAGTATCTCTGTTTCCTAAAGAGAAGAGCTGACGGCTTTTTCCAGCAGAAATTCTGGAAGCTTCTATGACACGCCCTTTAGAAGCGGTAGTTTAAAACCAACATATACAGAGAGAGCAGTTGTCTCAGATGATAATCCATCGTTTCCCAGAGCAGATATGTCCTTCAGACGACTTCTCCAAGAGAAGCATCTCTTGAAGAAATAAACTGAACAATTAATTATTTTTAATTAAATAATTGGGACTCCTTGGTTCCCTAAACTTTGAGGTGTTCCAACTGAAACTGAGCAAAGTAATGATGCTTTCAGAAGATTCATTTTCTGCCTTTCAGATATAATCAGTTACGTAGTCCTAATTTCCAAAAGTATCAAGGAACATTTATCTAAACGACGGATTACGTGGCTGATAAAGTATATAATTTTAATATTTCTCTCTTAGACACTGTCACTTTTATAAAGAAACTTTCAGGATTCTCTTATTAAAATATCAAATCCTTTATGACTGGATATTAACAAAATGCAAGCTCAAAAAGCCCCTAATAATACCACATTTTAACTAGACACTATTAAATATTTACAAAGCTGTAACATTCTGAAGAGACACAATTATAATGGAAAATGACAGGCATCATTACACATTCCACCTGTAAAGGAGAAAACAATTGAGAAGTCAAAAATTGAAAGGGGGTTGTTCTGTCACTACAGCATGGATTAGATGCAAGAACCTTTGAATTTTATTCCTAACTTTCATCACTGACTTATTTTTGATTGTGTAGCACCACGCTGTATGCACTTAACTTTTATAGACCTCATTATCTGCTTGTTTATAAGCGGAAAATAATCATTCCTCTTCTCAAGGGTGCTGACAGCCTTACTAATTGCAATACATTTTGAGATCATCAAAAGAAATACCACATACAAGTGGAAAGCATAATGGTTATTTTATAAAAGCATTTATTAATCATCAAGATTTGGTTGTAACTTACTTAATTCCCAGTCCATCCTTATTTCTGAAGATAAGGGGAACTCTGAGAGCTTCTCTTTGCACGTACTCAAAAGTAAAATCTGTTTGAATAATGAATTAAAAAAAATCCCAAATCAATTACAATGGCATTGGCACTTCACATTACATTTTCCCAAAACGCTCCCCATTTCCCTTTTCTCACCAAAGAACTCCACTATCACTTAAAGAAAAATATAAAGAGAATGCATATTTTAGGTCCAAACCGGAAACCAAAAGACAGACAATGGTCTCCCAGCTGCTCTCTATTTTTCCTGTTCACTGATGCACATAAAATAGAATCCAGTCAGAGTTTGTCAATTAAGGTCTGGGTTGAAACACACAGGCTGTAATGAAATCCCAAATTAACAGTTGAAAGATAATCCTAACTAAATCACTGCAAATCAGCCTAGCACTTTGGGGGCAAACGTGTAGTTTAAACTGCATGTTTAAGTTTATACAATTTAAGTTATACATTTCTACTTGTGAAAAAACCACGTTTTCTTGTGAGCGTTATCTGAGTACAGCAGAAAGCCCTGACTCTGCGAAAACATCAGGGGTTTTTATGCAAGGGTTACTATTACTTTCAAGAGAGTTGTTTTTGTTTTGTTTTTTAATTAATCTGCAACGTACCTGCAGGAGCTGATGGACAGAAATGTTACACAGCCGCTGGTACTTAGGGAGTGGTGCAAAAGGAACAGTTTCTGTGTGGGAGTCACAGTACAACACACAAGCAAACCGAACATTAAACATGTTTGTTACGTTAACACCGAGCAGTATCACCTTGTTGCTTCACTCGGAGGATTCCACAGAACTGGCCTTTCCTGGGGATCTCTTTATGCAATGCTCTGACACAATAGCAGTGATTTGGGGATTAGAAGGGAGTCACCAGGCAGCGATTTGGGTGAGCGGTGCCTAAAAAACCCCATTTGGAGCCTTCTGCCACAGGGAGCAGAGGAATTCCTGCGGTGGCCACTGTGTCTATGGTTCTGCTATTCCCCCTTTCAACAGGAAAAATGAGCTTTATAGAGCATCCATACGCTACCTTAAACTGGAAAACACTGACTCTTCAGCACTACCGAACACACTACAGGCTGCCAAATACACTTTATGTGTTTTATTCAGGTTCACACAAGTAGTTTAACGCACGTTTCCTGGGTGAGCAGGAGAAGCTCTGACTCCAGCTCCTTATCCGTGATGCTTCTCTGCTATAAAAAACCCGCACTGAACGAAACAGGGGAAACAAGCCTGCAGATGTATTTCCCTCTATTTGCACAACTTTTTCCTTGCTGTTTTCAGTTAGTAATCATGACAAGTAGGGATATAATATTCCTACTTAAAGTTACCAAATCAGAGCACAGTAATTACTCACTTACAAAAACATTAAAATTAC
The DNA here is from genome assembly GCA_013399365.1 of Pampusana beccarii. NCBI lineage: Eukaryota > Metazoa > Chordata > Aves > Columbiformes > Columbidae > Pampusana > Pampusana beccarii. Next base: position 297,589 of record VWYH01011280.1, on the reverse strand, counting down.
AGAAACTTTATTGCCGCCAGTCTCAAAATAAGTGTAATGAATAGCCCAATTAACTAAGGTTACCAAATAAATACTTCTGTACTACAGAAATCTTCATTCCTCCCAGGAATTCTCATTAAAACTGCTCTACCTTTAAGTAAGCAAGTAAATAAACCACAGGTATTTTTTTAAGGACCCTCTCACCCAAGACAGAAAGTCAACAAACATCAAGAATTGTATCAGTAGGAGAAGCAGAGGCAGATATGTAGCCTTAAAAATACAGAGCTCAACCAATTCCATGTGTTCCTACAAACTGACTTTTTTATTCTTACTAACCACTGCCATTGTCTTGCCTCACTTCAATCCAACTCTTGGCTTTACAGAAAGAAAAAAAAACAATAGCAAAAATAAAAACAGAGCCAATAGGAAGGGAGACCCTTTCTTGGTAATGCCCCAACAAAGCATTTAAATCCCTTGTGGGGTCGAACAAAGCAGACACAGACCACAACAAAATAACAAAAGACACTCATTTATTTTCAAGTTCCCTAGAAAGGAGAAAGCTACCCAAAGATTTCAGAGCTGCTGAGCCAGGAAGGCTGTGGATTGTGTTATAGTTACCATGTAGCAATGGCAACCACTGGAGTATTTGGAAGATGAGGGCAGAATGCAGTCATTTTCTGGAAAATTAATTAACATTTTTCCAGCTAAAAAATAGGTGTTTGTGTTTTGTTTGGAGGAAGAGGGGTCAGGGTTGAGCTTATCTCCTAAACAAATACCTTCCTAAATAAGATAGGTATTTAATTTCTCCACCACATTAACTTTTCTAAAAGGAGCTTAAAATGCTCATGCAAAACTAAACCTAGGGGAGAAAAGGAAATTTTCTAAACTAGATTAGTGGCTCCATAGTTATAGCCATTTCAGGAGGATTACAGCCCGAGCTACTCTTTCCTGAGAACGTCAGCTTAGGCAGGGAGTCCTCCCTGGGGCCGGGTTTGGCCAGAGCCATCTGGGATTCAGGATCCGTTTCAACAATGCTGCAGCAAATAAAGGTGCCTTGCAAATCCCCCGGCCCGTCTGATTCCCGGGCAAACCTCTCCCATTTCCCTTCCTGCCAGGCTGGGCGCTCCGGCTTCGCTTCGTTATTTAAGTCACCTCAGCAAACCAAATAACTTCGGAGACGGGAGCGTTGTAATTTAATACATGACAGAAACACGGAAAAGTTATTGACTTTGAAGTCTCCGAGCCTGCCTCATCAACGGCATCCTTTGCAAAAGGGGTCCTGGATTCCACGGGGCGGAGGGGGGAGCAGGAATCACCTCCGGCCGAGTGGGGGCTGGGGTTTCTGCCTCTCCTCTGCCAGGACCGAATTCCTGCACATCCCGCTGCCGCGGGGTCAGGGCAGCGGAGCACGCCGGAGCCGGGGGAGCGCACGGCGCTGCCGTTCAGCACCGCGCCGCCCCCCCAGCACCGTGGGGGGGCAAAAGTCGCCCTTGGGGTGCGGGGGGGAGCCGGGCAGACCCCGCGGCAGCCCCCCCCCCATCCCCCCGCGCTGCCTCCCCCGGCGGCGTCACCGGATCCCCGGGCCGGGGGATGCGGGCGCGAAATACGAACCGGGGCGCGGAGCGACACGTGGAGGCGGCGGCAGCGGAGCGAGCCCGGGCCGGGCAGCCGGGACCCCCCTCCCGCCCCGGGCAGTTACCTTTCCCGTCCATGGCATGCACGAAATCCCCGTGATACGTTTTACTCTTTAATTTCTCTTCCAAATTGAAACTCCTGATGCTGACAATTTCCTCCACGTCCGAGAGGTCCTCGTTCTCATCGTACCGCATTCTGCCAATGGCTCGCTAGGAAAAACAAAACAAACATGTTGTCCAGAAAAAGAAAACAAATATTGGGGTCGGTTGGGAGGAAAAGTCACGGGTCGCTCAGGACGATTTGATAAACAGATTCTGGGGGACATAATTATGATGGCAAGACACCAAATGAACAAAACCTGATCCCAAACAAGCTACAACACAGCTGCATGCACAACCTTTTCCATCCTGTGACACGGAACTAGACAAGAATAACAGGTGTTTGGCTGCAGGAAAACTCAAACTTGTGCTGGCGTTTGAAGGCGAGCAGGAGACCGGCGTAACTCGCCCAAAATTCACAAGCTACAGCACTGACGGGTTTGCAGTCCCGTTAAAAAACCGTGAACGGCAGCCAGTGCTCGTTAGCAACCGGATCATTTTTATTATTATTGTTATTTTCGCACGTGAATACAAGATAATTCCCCGGGGAAAAGGAAAGGGGGGGAGGGGGGGGCGAATCACTCAATCTGATGCACAGCATCCAGGTTTCGGTATTTACATAATCCCAGTGTTTCCATAGTCACACCGGAAGCCGCGATTTAAAAACCAGATCGCTTTATGTAACGCCGCGATGGATGCGCAGCCCCCACCCCGCTCCCCCCGCACGCTGCTCAGCGCCCAAAGCCGGGGGGTCCGCGGGCCGGAATGAGTTAAATGAGGGGGGGGAGTGGGCCCGGTGCTGCTACCCCGGGAAGCTGCGGCGGAGCCGGGGCTGGGGGCGGCGGGGCCCCCCGGCAATGCCGGCGGCAGCGGGGGACGGGCGGCCGCGCACAAAGGTAGGTCCCGGTACAGGTCTGGGGGGGGAGCCCGGTGCACCGACTCTGTCCCTTTCCCGGTAAATCTCTCCCTGCAAACCCGGCCCGGCAGCAAGCCCTGCACACACGCGCGGTGGATCAGCACAAACCCTTACCCACAGGAAAGGAAAAAAAATAATAATAATATATTATCGTCCCACCCTCTCCTTCCCCCTCCGTTAAATTCCACCCCCTTCCCCAGTGTCTAAGCTGCTCTCGCAAACTAAGTCGCTGCGCTGTCTACGTTTTACATGCATTTCTCCCTTTGCAAACAAGCAAAAATCAATTAAGAGGAACAAATAGGAAATAGACAGAAGCCAGCTACACACCAATCTTCTTCCAGAGTCTTTCTCTGCCTCCATTTTTTTGGGGAGTTTCATCACTTAATTGTCAACAGTTCCTGTCCTGCATTTTTGGCCCAAATGGGGAGGAGGAAAAACAAAAGCCAGCCAGGTCTCTCTAAAGTTTTGCAATTTTGCACCAGCACTTTTTTTTTTTTTTTT